>CM061537.1:42683584-42876703 GCA_030545055.2 Neoaliturus tenellus
CGAGGAAACATCCTTCGTGCAACTGCCAAGGAATCATTAGCCGTGTGGGCTGTAGCTCCATCTTGTTGGAACCAAAGTTTTTTTTTTATTGAACCCTAAGGCTGCAAGTTGTGGCCGCAAAAAATTGCGTAGCATTGCAGCATATCGTTCAGAGTTCACAGTTACAGTAACACCTCCTTCCTCAAAAAAGTAAGGCCCAATGATCCCCTTTTTCGAAACTCCACACCAAACAGTCACTTTTGCACTGTGCAGTGGTTTTTGGTACAATTGTTTTGGGTTTTCTGCTGCCCAATAGCGACAGTTTAGTTTGTTTACATAAGCGTCTAAATGAAAGTGCGCTTCATCACTCATCATTAACACAACATCATCAGTGGCGACAACATCAAGCATTCTCTCACAAAACAGTCTCCGTTGTTCATAATCACGTTCATAAATCTTCTGTACGATCATAATTTTGTAAGGATGAAATTTTAAATCATCATTCTGGATGCGCTACAGCGAGCGTCGAGACATGTTCAGAGTTGGAGCGCGCCGCCTAGTGGAGCGGCGAGGACTTTGAAGAACCGACGCCTTTACTCTGTCGAAGTTTTGTGGAGTTTGCGCCGTGCGAGGACGACCAGACGACTTGCGCTTCATAACTGGTCCAGTTGTGCGAAAAGAGGACACCCAGTGAATTATTGTGTTGCGATCAGGTATCGAACCATTTCGTGGAACATTGAACTCTATGCGGAAAAGCTGTTGAACAGTAATAACAGATTCATTACTTTTGAAGAAATGTTCAACAGCGAAAACGCGATGAGCCACGGTTCACTGCGCCATTGCTACTAAAACTGGACGCCCTAACCTACAAAACAACCAGCCCCCGCCCCTCCCACTCTCACTACTCAAATTCATGCGTTCTTTTTGTGCCTCCCGGTACCTCAAAGTCAAAATCCACCAGTGCACTATGTACTAATTGCTTGTCGTACATTAAATGTAACGGGTTTTTCCTTCACTCCTGTGACTGTTGAAGATGTCTACTCTGCAATAATGTCATTAAGTAATAGCTCTTGTCTAGATATATATAATGTTAGCTATATCTTCAGCAAAGTAGTAATGTTATATCAGATGTGTTGTCAGATGTGTCATATCTATACTTATTTAATATGCTAAGGGTTTTTTTGTCTTGAGAACTCCTCCTACAATTTTCAACCAATTTTCATGTTTTTGGTGTCATTGGATAGGGCTTGGTCTGTAGTTGTTTCCACCAAAAACTGATGAGAATTGGACTAAAAATAAAGTCGCTATTCACCATTGAAATCTCAAAATTTCCCATGTAAATAACATTGGGATTGAATAAAGCATTTTAAACATCTGTTAATAATCAGCTGTAAATACGAGTTGTTTTGGTGATTAAAGATATTCACAATAGTGGATTGGCTGGGTGTCATTGATTTTGAGCTAAAAGTAACATTTGTATTGTATTAAAGTAAATTGCTTGATTTCGAGCAACACGTATACTAGCTATAAATGAATGTTTTAGTGTAGGCTACTTTCCTGACAAACTTAAAGCCCCGTTTACACGCTCCAATTTATCTGCGCAAATCTGGTTTGCACAAACCAAATTGTACAAACCATCGTAACGTGTAAACAAGTTTTACATAGAAAATCTTCAGTCATCTTCAAGTAATTTCTTCAATCATTCGGTTCATCACGCAACTCTCTTAAGAGCCTCACGTGGGAAAATTTGCTTCGTTTTAGAAGCCAAGACCTACACCATTTAGTCCTCAGTTTTCGTATTTTCCGGGTCACTACTCTTGCTAAACAAATAGGATACACAGACCACAACAGCACCTCCTCCATGATGGCGATCACAACAGGTACTGAAGTCTGCAAATGCAAATCGGAAGGGAGGTTTGAGTTAAATATCGTAGCGTCTAAACGGTCGCGCCTATTCAAACCGATTTGCACAAACTTGGTTTGTGCAAACCGGATTTGCGCAGATATTGGAGCGTGTAAACGGGGCTTAAGGTATCTAAGGTCATTCCTGTTCATAAAAAGGGTGATAAAGGGACATTCAGTAATTATAGCAGACCTATATAATTGATTCCTACTTTGTCAAAAGTATTTGAAAAACCTATCAGTAATCAAGTCAACAAATATTTAGTAAACAATTTACTTTTCAAAAATCAATATGGATTTAGAAGTAACCACTCAATTTGTGAAGCAGTCATGAAGTTCATACAGAATTGTCTTGATGGTAAAGAATGTAATTTTAAAGTAGGTGTTAAATTTTTTGATCTGTCAAAAGCATTCGACACTGTTTGTCATGATACTCTTATTTTAAAGGTCAATTCAATAGGTTTCTCCTCGACTGCAACGGCCCTTATGAAATCATATCTTTTTAATAGAAAACAATCAGTGTTTGTCAATAACTCTTTTTCTAATTTTCATACTGTCAGTAATGGAGTGCCACAAGGATCTATTTTAGGTCCTCTTTTGTTCATTATTTATGTCAATGACCTGCCCATGACTATTGAAACTAACTCTATAACTTGTTATCTCTATGCTGATGATTTATGTGTTAGCTACTTGTCAAAAGATACTAGTCCTGTGTTCTCATCGGATATTCTAAAGGAATGGTCTAACGCAAATTCTCTCTCTCTTAATTTAGATAAAACACAAGCGCTTATTATTTCTTATGACCATAAAACTGCAAATTCTGAGCCAGTTAAATTATTGGGTATAGTCATTCAGAGTGATGGCGTTCTCATATTGAATATGTCACACCTAAGGTAAATAGGGGTGTATTTCTAATAAGAAAACTTAGTAATATTGTTTCATATGAGGTGTTACTTAATGTTTACTATGGTTATGTACATTCGCATCTAACGTATGGTACTGTTTTATGGGGAAACAGCTCATATGCCAATTGTTTATTTTCATCACAGAAAAGAGCGCTTAGGGCTTTGTTTAAGCTTCCTCCTAGAAGTCATTGTAAGCAATTTTTTATTGATTCCAAAATAATGTCACTCTTATGTATATATATTTATATATATTATATATATTATATATACATATATATGTATATATAATTATATTATATATATAATATATATAATTATATTATATATATAATATATATAAATATATATTTCAGTGTCTCTTGTTTGTTAAAAAGAACATAAATAATTTTAGGTGTATATATATATATATATATATATATATATATATATCGTATGGCATTAATAGCCAGCCACCAACTTCAGAAAAATATAAAACATTCTCTGAGGTGCTTAGCACCTACGTCAAAACATTTAAAAACTAAACTAAAAACATAAAGTTATTATCTCTCTTTAATTTTAAGATAGAGATATTGAAAGAGAGATAATTTTAGGTTAAACTCAGATAATCACCACTATAACACTAGACATAGGTGTATGATCTTAGTAAGTCTCAATGTACTTATTCTAAAATAATAATAATAAATAAATAAAGTTTATTTTCATAGAAGCACATAATTTTACAATCATAACAACAGTCTTACACAATACTAAACATGAAATCTCTCAACATCTGCAACATGATACAATATACTCTCAAAGATCAATTGCAGTTATAAAAATATACAAAATTTACTAAAATTTTTTTGTATTAGAATTGTTTACTAACATTCTCTTTATTCTCTTATTCTCTTTATTCTCTTAATTCTCTTTAGCCACATTCTCTTTTTTATTTTTTATAAATTGTTTTTTTAATATTTATTTTTTATATATATTTACAATGAACTATATATAAAACCACACTACTATTAAATACCGAAAAAAATAAACAGTACAGTTCCAAACTAACTAAATACATTCATACAATTCATACAACATCCCAAAAAGAACAAACAAACAAATTCATCTACAAACAAAAATAGAACCACAAGTATATCTACAAAAAACAAATTAATAAATCAGCTAGAGATGCTAAAACTCCCATATTCTTAGGTACTTTTACTGAATTATTTAAAAAATATTTTCCATCATCCTGTATTATATGAAGGCTTCACATGAAAATAAAGAGCCTTAGGAAAACCTGTTTCGAGGCTTTTTCATATGCCTTGGGTGAGCAACAATTTAATGAACTTTACATTGAGTATTACATATAAAAAACCTATTTTCAATCAATTACTTATAAATGCCTATGAAGAATAAAAAATTACTCTGCTTGGAGTATTCAAAACATCAATTGACCCAATGTCATACGAAAATGCAAAGATTGGGTAGTTGTATAGATAGAAGCAAAACATCACAAAATATTTAGTGGTCTGAACATTTAAACTTGCAAAATCTGTCTACTTCATGATAGCTTCTATATCGTCTATTTGAGCAATGCGCTCCTTGATAAATTTACAAAAGGTTGTAATCGAGGAGAATTGTTCTTCAAAGAGTCTTAAAACGTTGAAAATTTTTGGTGCAAGGTAGTTGAACGATTTTTTGAATGATTCTTTAAAAGGTCTAGGAACGGTAATAAAAGTGTTTCTTAACCTATCTCTATATTCATTTGTATTGACTCTAGTGCTCCCACTTCTAATGTAAAACATTCTGAGACATTTATAGACGAATAAAGATCTTAATTGTAGAATTCCAAGGTGCTTAAAAAATGGAGCCGACGGCTCCATTCGGTTCTTTCGAAGTATTACTCTTATTATTTTCTTCTGCAAAACAATTATTGGTTTTAAAGAGCTTAGATCCGTTCCTCCCCAACAGGTTATACCATACTGAAGTCTTGATTGCACAAGAGAGAAATATAAAGTCCGCAAAACCTCTTCTGGGCAAAGATATCGCAAAAAATAAAATTTTCGTAGTGATGATATTAGTTCCCTTTGTAATTTTGAAATGTGATGCTTCCAAGTTAGATTTTCGTCAAAAACCACACCTAGATATTAGATATTTAACAGTTGAGCTATGAGCAATATCCAAGCATTGATTGCATGTAGAGTTAATATTAACACTGCATTGAGAGCAAGGATATTTTATGATCGTGTCGGTTATAGAACTTGACCGTAAGTTAAATAATGTATAAGTTGTCTTGTCATTTAATATCATTTTATTTTTGTTAAACCAATACTTAAGTTTTCTCAGATCTTCCTGCATCGCTGTCTGAAGCATAGGCTGACTTTCTGAGGTATATGTTAAAGCCGTATCGTCAGCAAAAGCGGTCAGTTTTCCTTCAAAAACACCTCCACATAAATCATTAATATAAACAAGGAAGAGGATAGATCCCAGTACTGAGCCCTGAGGAACTCCTCTTTCTATATTTAAAGGAGTGCTTAATGTACTTTGAATTTTTACTTGTTGAGTTCTATTCTCAAGGTAACTTGCAAACCACTTGTTAACCACACCTCTAATTCCAGCTAAGTCCAGTTTATTCAAAAGTATTTTATGATCTACACAGTCGTAGGCTTTGGTAATATCTATGAAGAGACCTGCTACATTCTTGTTATGATTTATTCCATCATGAATTTCGTTTGAAACTTTGACAAGAGCATCTTCAGTACTTTTCCCCTGCCCTAATCCATATTGTTTTGGGCTGAGATATTTTGTTAATTTAAAATATGATAATAACCTTTTTTTAACCAATTTCTCGAGTAGTTTAGCAATTAAGGGTAACAAAGAGATTGGTCGATAGTTGTTCGTCAGTTTCCTATCACCTTTCTTAAATTTTGGAATAACAATCGCTCTTTTCAATTCAGATGGAAAAACACCTTTTTCTAAACTAAGGTTAAAAATGCAAGTTAACACAGGTGATATAAAATTACAAAGTGCTTTTAACACTTCTGAGAACAGATTATCGACTCCGGGTGCTTTGTTATTTTGTAGACTATTTATAAGACCTTTAACCTCTTCAGTACATGTAGGAAAAAATACCATTGGGTTTTGAGGAGTCATTGCTTCTGGAAAACTGTCATTATTATTTATTTGTGGGTTATTAATCATCTGTCCATCACTTATTCTTTGGATGGTATTTATAAAATCTGAATTAAACTTTTGGGCAATTTCAAATGGATTTGTTAAGATTTTATTATTTTCCTCGTCTCTAATAGATATGTCTTTAGATTTGTTCTGAGTCTTATTTCCTAGCAATTCATTAATGGTTTTCCATTGCTTTGAGGTATTTTTTGAATTCTCATTAAATGAATTCAGATAGTAGTTTTGTTTTTGAAGCTTTATTTCATTGCCTAGGGAATTTCTGAACTGCTTATATTCATTTTCAAACCGTACATTATTTGGAAATCTCCTACACTTACTTAACAATTTGTTTCTTGTCCTAATTTTATTTATTAACTCCTGGCTTATCCATGGCTTTAGCTTCTGTCTTGATTTTTTAAACTTAACTCTCACTGTAGCTTTGGCAATTGTATTTTCTACGTTACTTATAAACTCCGCATAAGCCAAATCCACATCACCAGTTTTATATATATTTGACCAGTCAATTTCCTCTGTTAGCTTCTTTAATTTAGTAAAATCAATTCTTTTAATATGCTTGGGGTCCTGTTGTTCTTTTATTATTTTACTGGATGTACAAAATAGTTTGCATTGAATCATTCTGTGGTCAGTTATATCTAAATCTTCTACATCTGCAACACAACTAATTCTATCCCTACTTCTGAGAAATACATGATCTAAACAGGTACTGCTCGTTTCTGTGACTCTTAAAAAAGTCATAAAAAAGTCTAAAAAACATTGAAGAGTTTCCATTGTACTGGCATTAATATTTTTAATCACCTTCCTTTTTCTATTAGAGAATTAAATCTGGCTAAATTTAAAATAGAAGTTAAAAAAACTCTCACTCTTGCCTCTTTTAGCGAATTTCCCTATAGGGAAGCTATTACGGTAGTAGTCATGGTAAGACCTAAGCCCGGGACCATGGTACTGTTTTTGTTTTGAGGTCCCCAGAGGCCAAAAATACCGTTCGTTCATTTTCATATATATATATGGTTCTGGGCTTAGGTCTTACCGTTAGTACTACCGTAATAGCGTATTCCCTAAAGGGAAATTCGCTAAAAGAAACATTTTTGGTACTATTGAGAGAACAAATACCCCCCGTCGCAGCAGACCTGCGTACTCAGCAAATTTCCAAATAATAGTAATTTTCATAAACCATAATCCCGTACAAAATTTCAAAATGTCCGTGACTACTTCACTAAAACAATGTAAACATATCTATCTACATGGTATTGTCCAGTATGTACAGACTGGATAAAACGCTTAACAATTTTAAATCCAAGCATTCCAAGATTACACTGTCTTCCGAAAACACATAAAACTGGAAATAAAATGCGGCAAATATTCTCAATTGTAAATTCACCCCAAGTTATCTTCTGTCAAAATGACTGGTTAAGCAGCTTCAAGAAATTCCTTTTCCACAAACTTTCAGCATTAGAGATAGATATGAGTATCATAACCATTTTTACAGCAATTTACAATACAACTAAATTATTTTTATCCTTCAATTAAGTTTACTTACGAAATGGAAAATGAAAGCTCATTACCTTTCCTTGATTTGCTTGCAATAAGAAACAACTACAATATAGTTGAATTTGATATTTATAGAAAACCTACAAGCAACAGTCGGTTTTTAACAAAAAATTCATTTGCCCCTGACTCTCAAAAAATTGCAATTAATACCGTAACAATCTGGTATATAGACTTCTACATACTCCCCTTGATGAAGAAAGATTTAATGAAGAATTGAAAATGATAAAAAAAAACATAGCTCGTTTCAATGGTTTCAGCCCAAACTTAGTTGACTAAATTATAAATAGAATATGAAAAAGAAAATGTTAAAAAGATCAAGAACCACAATGTTTGAAAGCAAAGAAAATGATGAAAACTGGAGATCAGTAACATTTACCTCTTTTAATAAAATAATTAAGAAATCATTTAAGAAACATGCTAAAATTAATGTAGGGCCTAAGTTTTTCAACAAAATTAAAACTTAAAAATATATTAGAAAGTGCAAAAAATAAGATTAGTGAAGAAAACAAATCTGGAATATATGAAGTGTCTTGTGACGATTGTGATAAATTATATGTGGGGCAAACAAGAAGACATTTAAAAACTCGTTTAAAAGAACATATTAGCCATGTAAAATTTAACAGACATGAAAAATCTGCAATGGCTAAACATCCCTTAGAAAATGGACGTTGTTTTTCCCAAATTAAATTAATAAAAGAAGTCAGTAATAATCAATACTTGGATGCACAGGAAACATTTGAAATTAATAAGCGTAAACTAAAATTAGTAAACAGTGATCCCGGACCTATTCAAAATTCTACGTTAATAAATTTTCTAAATATCTAGTGACAAAATGAATTTAAAATGTTTTTTTATAGTATACAGCTTATTTAATAAGAATTTTTACCATAATATTGTAAATTATAATATGTAACTTTTAATGATATGTTCAGCAGAAATGTTGTATTTATAAATTATATTTCGTTTTGGTTGTTATGGTCTGAGGATGCATTCCTTGAATGTGAAAGGCCTTACCACAATAAAAATTTTATTTATAGGAAAGTGAGTTTTTTAATTTAAAATTTATTTTTTAGGGAAATAATGTCTATTCTCCTTATCCTCCTCAGACCCATACCCAAATTAAAAAAAAAAAATTTGATGTAATGGTGGTTTTTGGGTTACAAAAAAAAAAATTTTTTATAATTTTTTTTTATTTGTAAGTATAAAAAAACGCATGTGTCAAATATGACACATTGGGACTAAGGGACTTAAAAACTTTCAAAATAAAAAATGTAACAAAATGTTTAAAACCCCTAAAATTACACAAAAACACATTTAAAGTTCGTGGAAAAGCTTGTAGCAATTTCTGGATGTGGTTATGCAAAGATGTTCCGCAGAAAAAGCGCACATTTGTAGATTAACATCCCGGGAAACGACATCGGTGCCTGGTTGTTTGGTTGCATTAAAGCAAAATATTTGTTAAATATTTTATAATATTTATTAATATTTATATTGCAAAATATAATATAATATTATATATAATATTATATTATAATATTTATATTGCAAAATATAAATTAAAGCAAAATTTGTTTGGTCGCAGAACTACTGAAAAAAAAAACAAAAAAATTGGCCTAAAACCTCCAAAAATGTAGACTGGCATTTAAAGTTTAATGTAAATCTAAACCTTTTTTATCTTTGGAAATAAAAGAATCAGTTTTCAAAGGTAAAATCAAAATATTGTACTAAGGATAAAAAAATATAAACAATGCAACTCCAAAGTCCCTTAGTCCCACTGTGTCACATTTGATACAGTGGTTTTCAAACAGCTGTAGATGGCAGAAAATATAAATACTACACAAAACAGTTATTATCATTCAATAGCATAGCTATTCAAGAATGCTTCTAATTTTTTTCAACTCATTAGCCTAGATTTTCATTAAAATACTAACTAATTACTTTGAGAGGTTCGAAGTAGCTATGGAAATGGGTTGTCGGCCATTGTTGATGTTGACAAATGAAGTGACAACAGTAGTCAAATCACCAACTGAGTATTTCTAGCTTGTGGTGGATGCTAGAACTACTCCCCAGTCAAGGTTATACACAGTACAGCCAGGGGAAAATAATTTGCAGACGTGTCACATATGACACGCGGGATCCGAGGAGGTTATAATAAAATATAGGGAAAGAGTATGAAGGTATACTGCCATGGAGAACACTGCCATAGGAAGTAGATTTTAAGTTTAAGCATAAAAAAAATTTATTTGGACCATATTAAGCCATACTAATATCTGTTTCATCAATATCTGTCCATAAATAAAAGAGTTTGTCTTTTCTCAATATGATTAACATGGGAAAAGAGTATGCAGGTTTGCTGCCATGATAAGTTCAAAACCATGATTTTTTAATCTAAATGGCTGAATATCAACCAAATGAAGCTAAATACCAATTTTCATAAAAAAATATCAAGTGAAATATTACCATATCCTATATCCTCATTCTCCATAAGATTAACACTGAAGCCCCAAAATGCAATGTACTGTCTTTAGACTTTTTAATATCTCAGTAACCAATGGAGATAGATCTTCAACGTACTAAATTGTGTGTTTTTTTACGAAAAAAATACTAAGTCATATCAAAAGTTCGATACACAATACATAACAGTAAGTGGTAATGACTGAGAATTACTTTATAATTCTTTATAAATACTTCATAATAACTTTATAATAAATTAAAATCTTAAATACTTTATAATAACTTTAAATCTCTTATGTTCTGCCCAAGCCTAATTCCAAATTCTTTAAATTTATCCTCAAGTTCCAAGAAACTCGCAGTTTTTGAAGATTTAATATCATGAAGTTCTTGCCTCAGAGCTTCATTTTCCTATAAAAGAGCAGATCTTGCTTCCTCTGCTATTGTTAGAGATTTTTCCAGGTCGGGTTCATTTCCAAGATTACCTATATTATCTTCTAAGTCTGTAATACTCAATTCTATTAGTGAGTCTAATTTATTTTCAGTGGTCACCGATGAAACATTGGTATTGACCTTACAAGTCCAAGCAAGGCCTTGGTCCAAGTCATCAATCCTTTTGACAAATCTTGAAATTGGTGTTCAATGAGACCTGTACATGATAGGTGAAACCATTGTTTACAGCTAGTTGTACAAGCCACTGATGCCCGGCTCTTTATGATCCGCTTTTTACATATTGGGCAAAATAATTCCTTTTTAGTTTTCAAAACATTGAATTCGTACACTTTGATATACACAGAAAAGATTTTGTTGGTAAGGCTTCATGCACAAAGAATGCCTCCCGCCCTTGGTCTGCCGTCTTACTCAAAAAACAAGTGAGAGTAAGAAGAATGAACAGCGCTAAGTCTTTTTCTGTCAACTACGATGTAAGTAAACAAACGTCACTGATTGCCGTGTTAATTTGTTCAATTATGTTTTTTTCATGTAAATTTGCGACAAAAGTTTGAGAAAAACATGAATTGATTTGTTTAAGCCTAACTTAATGTGCAGTTAGCAAAGTTTATAGTTGATTTTGAGGAAAAAGTATCAATTTGATATGATAATCTAATACTCTCACACTTGGCTAACCTCAAACTGTCCACAAAAATCCATAGGTCAGGCTCCAAATAAGGTGTCTCACAAAACTTTAACTTAAACTCACATAAGAAAATTAACGTCTTTACAAGCAGCATCCATCTTAAGAAAAAAATCTGAAATCTGATTCTGAAAGCAAGGAAAAACATGCACCTGAATCTACTTCAAATAAATGAGGTTTATTATTCACGGTGACAGTAATCAAGTACCTATTATTATCTGTACCAACTTCATATACTTCATATCTTCAATTTCATTGATTTCGCTGATGCTGTACTCATCTGAGTAAACACCTTCATCCTGTGAGTGTTGAGACAAGGTATTGGTTCTTTATTTTTGCAGAAGTGTGGTAATGCAGACCTTGGTTACATGTCCAGTTTAGCACACGATTTACACTTAAGAGAATCTATCAGTTTTGCACTCACGTGCGCTGTGGTTCGACCGTCCATGATTAAAACAAAGACCATCGATACCCAATGATCTGTAATCAACATGACCCATAGAACTTTGAGACTGAAATGGGTGACTAGAAGAAGGGCTGGAACTGCGACTGTTATCATTGGATTGTGACTTCCTGTAATTTTTGTCTTACTTTGCTGAGACCTAAAACGTTTATCCACACGGTTGGTGACAGAAAGAACATCTGATGATATATCAGGAGGTTTGCTCAACTGTTTTGCTTCAAATAAACTTAGGGACGCTTCCAATACAGCTGCTTTCTTCAGAGTTGCGTCAAAACCATCAAGAGATTAGTTCTGTAGAAGTATTTTTTCCGGATCCAATTGTCTTTCTAGCCCCTGATGAACTTTGTGCGAAGGAAAGTCAGCTAGGCCTATAGATTTTTTCTTTTTACAGGTGGGGAAGGTGGTATAAAAATCACAATTTTTCAAATTTCCTTTTAATGTTACAACAAAATCTGAGATTGACTGGTGTGACTGTTGAATAATATTGAGAAAAGTGTTGTGACACCGTGGAAGAGACTGTTGGAGATAGCATCTTCATAAAATTACGGTATCCAGCAATTTAGAGAAACCAATCCAGATTTAGAGAAATCTTTAATAAGCTTATCAGAACCTGAAAGTGCTGCAAGGTTGTTGTAATGTTCTTTCCCAATTGAGGAGCACAATCAAAGGGCCTTTTTCTTGTCAATAGTAAAGTTCACAATAATTTTAAAAATGTCCATGTATGAAGAAAACCTCTCATTTTTGGCACTCAAATTTTCAAAAGGTATGATCTGAGGTTTAAGACAGATTTGGTTCCGAGAGCAGTCCTAATAGCAGACATAAACCTTTCAAACTGATCTTTACCCATGGTAACAACACACTTGGCTGTTTAATTTTGACAGACTAAATAATTTTATAAGTTTGATAACTGCAACTCATTCTCATTTCACTTATTATACTGTGTTTTTTCAACGTCGTTAACTTATTGTATCTTTCTTTGGCACATAGTAGAATGAATAAATGTAAATTGAGGACGTCTATGGTAAAAGGGCTGATACAAAGAAACCATACTTTCGGGAAACAGGCAATCAATAATTGACTTGATTGTACTTTTATATATATAGGATTTATGGTTTTGAAACCTTTAAACAAAATTAAGTTCAGAATCTCAACTTATATATAACAAGAAGAAATATTTTGTTAAGTTGGCATTTGAAATATTAATTACAATTTGAAAAAAGGTTTGCATACGCCCTTTTTCCTAAGATGACAGTCAGCCATGTTTTTTATACGCCCTTTTTTCAAAGAAAAGCCCTTATTCCAAGGATTTACATCACATAGTATGACATAAATTTTTATTAATATTATAATTTATATTTTACAACACTATGAGGACTGGATAGTAAAAGCCTGTATAATTACCCAAATAAAATGGTAGTTTTTCTTTTAATTTCTTCATTTTAAGTCTATTAAATAGGCTATAGGCCTATTAAATTAGGCTATTTTATAGCCTATTAAATAGGCCTATAAAAATTTTTATAGGCCTACTACATAACTTGTGTATGAGGAAATTTGTATGGTTATGTTTTAAATTTATATAAAATATAATATTATATTATATTTTATATAAATTTTATTTATAATGTTTATTTTTAATTTTATTTTATAAAATTAAAAATATTTTTAATAATTATAAATTTATTATTATTATTATAATTATAATTATTATAAATTATTAAATAATTATAATTATTATTTATTATTTATAATAATAATAGTAATTATTATTAGTAAAAATTATTATTATTATTAGTATAATAATAATAATAATATTAGTATAATAATAATAATAATAATTATTATTATTATTAGTAAAAATACTATAATTATAATTATTTATAATTAAAAAAAATTATAAAATATTTTATTTTATAATTTTATTTTATATGTTATAATGTGTAATTATAATATTATTAAATTTATGTTTTTATTTACATTATTATTTCGTTGCAGAAGTGTTGTGCATCATCATGGAAACAGACTCATAAAATGAAAATGCAAAGAGATACAAAGATGAAATTTTGCACGGTTACCAATGGAAACATGAGGAATCGAAATAGACCATCTCCGGAAAAAGGGCGTATACCCCCATACGCCGTTTTACCATATACCTCCTCAATTACATGCAACAAGAACTCTTAATAAAATATAGAATCAAAACATAACTAGTGAACATTAATTTAAAATAACCGAACAGAATAATAACTAAATCAGCTGATTAAATATTTAAAATTAATTGTAAATGCGGTAAGTTCATTATATACATATTTTTAAATGAACATGCTTAGTTATTTGATTATAAATTCCAAGCCGTAGTTGGAAATTCAGTAAGTTAACATGGTCAGAATGGTCAGGGAAAATTCAGGGAAATAGAAAGTTAAAATTCTGTAGAAATAGAAAGAAACCCTGCAATAGTATGCTGCTGTCACGTCCTTCTACTCTTATGCTTTGCACTTGAACCGCAGCAACATATCTTTACAAAAAACAACTGACATGTGTTCCATTACTTCTTTTCTAACAGTTCGCTGCTGTAATGTTGTTCCATCCTTGTCTCTACCACTTGGCATACACCTCGCGGCAGTAGGAATTAATTGCCATTAAAAAACTGTAACAGAGACTTGAGGACGCCTCATTGTAATGATGTATTGTGTATCAAAAGTTACATCCAAGTTAAAGACATTACGGTAGTACCATTATGAATAATGGTACGAAGTCATGCTTAGTTTTATCGGGTACACATGTTATTCCATCTAGATATAAGGTATATCATCTTTATTCTGTATATGGAGTTCTACCATTACGGCAGAGTAAAACATTTTTGTCAGTGTAAAGTTTTACTTAAAATAAATTAATAATATTGAATTTTAAAAACAAGTATAACATACTGATACCCCCGTCGCAGCAGACCTGCGTAATCATTTCCAATGGAATTTTGGTATATTTTCTATTTACCCATAAAATCCAAGGGGATGAGGGTATGTAGGTTTGCCGCCATATGGGTTTTGTTGGTAAATATAAGTTAAACCCTACCTAGTGAATGTACATACCAAAATTTTATCAGGTTATGGTGTTCTTTTTATTTTCCCCGTAAACCCCATAGGAGTGAGTACTTAGGTTTGCCGCCAAATGGGTTTTCTAAGCAAATATAAGTTAAACGCTTCCGAATGAATGTACTTACCAAATTTTATCAAGATATGTCAATAAATAAGCAAGATAGAAGGTTTTCTTGATTTCCCATAAGAATAACATGGAAAACATAGTTTTTGGATTTTCTCCATAACCGTTTAAGCTAGGTAAAAAATTAAAAATACTAGATTGTTTTTTTATGCTCTTTTAAATGGTTTAAGTTAAAATTGTTGAATTTTATAAATAAAAGTAAAAAAAGCCAAAAACCCCTTTTGAAACCCCATAAAACCCCGTTCCCATGGTCCGATCTTTCTGGTTCGCGAACTCAATCTAGTAGATGCTGGCTTACACCCCTGCACCAAATTTCATCAAAATCGGAGGTTCCGTTCAAAAGTTATCGTGTTCATGGACACATACAGATATATATATATATATATATATATATATATATATATATCAATTTGAACGAACGGTGTTTTTGGCTTCTAGGGACCTCAAAACAAAAAAGTATCATGGTCCCGAGCTTAGGTCTTACCGTGACTACTACCGTAATAGCGTATTCCCTATAGGGAAATTCGCGGGGGCAAGCCATTTGGCCGAAAAGGCGTTTGGTACCCAGTAGCCTCGAACACACGCTCAGGGCCGGATTTACCGCATGGGCAACATGGGCACATGCCCAGGGCGGCAAATTTCAAGGGCGGCAAAGTTTTTGAGAAATTTAAATTTGATATCTGTATGCACGGCGCGTTGTCATCGTCATGGTCGCAGGCCACATAGCCGTATCGTGGTGAGGCGGCAAAGGGCAGACTGCAGTCTGCGCGGATGCGTGGACGAGCGTCTATTTATTTGCGCGCGGCAGACGATGTGGTAGTGTTGGGTTGCCGTGAGGGCGGGGGGAGCCGTATTCGTATTCCTCGCCGTCATCAGCCCATAGAGATGTGCCGTACTAGCCTATTTAGTGGAACAGTTCCGCATGGAACTGGAACTGTTCCGCGCAGACACTAGTCTCATATACCTGTTCCGGTGGAACAGTTTGGAACAACCTGATCCGCAACATCCCATGATACTGTTCTGCGATTCTATTCTGGCAACTACCATATGATGCAGTTGCGTATCTATCCCGTTACGGAATAGTTTACAACAGCAATTGCAATACCCTACTAGTACCAAAAAAACTTTGCTGTTCCTGCTGAAATGTTCTCTCATGCACCTAATAATTTTTTTTCTGTTAATTTCTTACACGCCGCGTTGATGAACGTGTAACATTTTCTAAAATAACATATTAACTCATTTAATTAATGATATGTTAAAGTTTATTTGGATAGTAGCCTATTAATGATAACCACGAAATACATTTTATGTTTAATTCAGTTTCAGTTATAATAAAATATCAACCTTTAAAAATAACTGAAATCGGGTTTGATCACAGTTACTACAGCCCTCAGCATTGCACATTCAGACACTTGGCAAACTTTGAAACTAGCTTGGGAGGTCCTATGTCACTTCACAATCGTATCTGTTCCAAACGAATGTGAGTGTAAGGGAATAGTGTAGTGCTTAGACGCGTGTTATGGGCCGCGATCTCGGAGTTGGTTGGAACAGTTGGAACAGGCTGTTTCACCATACTGTTCCGGTACGAAACTGTTTTAAACGGGTAACTGTTCCAATAAAACTGTTCTGTTTTTTCGGCACATCTCTATCAGCCCAGCCCGCCAAGTCGCCATTTCGCGTCCGCTTGGGCGGTCGGTCAGTGTACAAACGTCATTCGTCAGTGTTGTGTGGCGTTGTTAATGTCGCATTAGAACTGACAGCCTCTACGAGTACGCTTGCGGCTTGCTTGTTATGCAGTAGTGCGTGTACGACTGTGTATGTTGTTGATTTGTTCATAACTCTTTAACGCTGTGTTTCGTGTGAGATTTAATTTGAATTTGATATACGCAATAATTTTCGTTATATTTTTGAAACATATAGGCCTAATGGATGGGCGAAAAAAGACTTGGTGGCACGGAATACCGGGAATTGGCTGAAGTGAAGAGGAAGAAGGAAAATGAAGTGCTTGCCCAAACTTTAAAGTTAGATTCCATCTTTAAAAAAGCAATGTGGCTCCTTGGAGGGTACAAAGGGAGCCGTTGGGGGGGGGGGGGTGAAGGGGCGGCAGATCATTATATGCCCATGGGCGAAGAAAACGTAAATCCGGCCCTGCACACGCTCAACCAATCAGAGGCGAGTAGCAATTGACCCCCTAGTCGAGACTACAGCCCGTATGTTTCCTGGCCAGGTGTGCCAACGTTAAACACTAGTGACAAAAACACGAAATAACTCAATGCAATGTTTATTTTATCTTATCTATTGATGTTTTACTCTTAGTTTTTTATCTGTTAGTAATATTTATCTAGACACCAATATTATTATAATTTCATCCTCTAATTAAGCTAATTATTGTGCGCTCCTTATGATTAGAAAACGATGAAAGGTCTTGATAGCTTGATCGCACAATAAAAAATATTCTTAAAGCCGAATTTCCACTGTATTTAAAAACATTTAGTCTGCAATTCTTCGTCTGCAACATTTTGAAAACCAAAATTTAGTTGCAGACAACCCAAATCTGTCTACAATTTGTAATGTTGCAGAGAAATTAGAGATATGTTTTCATCTACGCAACAAAAATCGGCAATATTTTGCTGTTGGTAGAAAGTTACATCAATCCTAAATACGTTTAACATAGTCTATTATGGTTTTAAATAATCAAAAATTTTTTGAGGGAACCAAATAAATTGGTCAAACTAACAAAACCAATGGTTTGGATCAAAAAATGGTTTTGGTTATAAAATTTGATATTACCAGCAAAATATTTTGTTAACCCACATAGCGCAGAATATTGATTTTACTTCAAATAAACGTTCAAAATGTCAACTTATATCAAATAAAAAAAAAATTATATTAGTGAACATTTACTTGAAAATGTGCTAAACCACAGTAGGCCTAACTTATAACTTTGTTAATGAGATATATTACAAAGTGAAAAGAAACCGTTAACCTCTTCAGGGAACTTCATATAATATTTAAACTAAATGAAATTAAACCCAAATATAAAGTTCAATTTATGTCAAATAGAAAATTTCTTGAGTTTATCCAGGTTCATTAAGTGGCCTACACAAGTTTATTTCATATTCTTGTGATGGTAAAAATATTAAATTATAATTAAATTACATTTTTCGACAGTCTAATTTTTTTAACACCTTAAAATGGTCAATTTGTAAGTTATTTCAAATTTTGGCCAAACTTTTGGCCGAGTACAAATTTCTGAGTAGTAAATAATAACATTTTTCACAGCTCCGGTGGCTCAAATGGTTAGAGCGCTAGGACAGTGAGTGAGAGGCTGTAGGTTCACATCCCGTCACGGGCGTTAACTTTTTGCTCAATTTTATTTACATTGTTTATAATCTGTTGGTCAGCACAAACAACTTTTTGGTACATTTGGTTATTGCAGCAATATTAAAGACTAAAGACATTTAACAAAACGATTTTGTCTTCCCAACAGAATATTTTTGTCCTTATTTTCTGTGATGTACTGTAGGCCTACTTTTACTCAATATTTACCTATTGACGTAGACCTTTATTTAATAAAACATCCTTCCAATAATACAGTTGGTGAAAAGAAATCAATTTACAGCTATGTCTGTCTAGCTTCTAAACTATGAAAATAACATGTGGAGAGTTTTAATGAATCAAAAGCCAAAAAAGTAGTTGAGTTAATGACGTATTAACGAACATATAGCATAGGCCTAAGTTACTCATTACACTTAATTTTCATTTAGTTCACAAGATAACATTTCATGAATATTGAACTATTATAGTTCAGGAAATTTGTTATAGGGCCTAGCGTTATTAACAGCTCATCTGATGTGTATTAACTTGTAGGCCTACGGTGTAGTAAAGTTTATAAGTTGTCAATTAATGACAATTATTGCATATTAATTACTTTTCACATCAAACTGTAACAGTTTCTTTATAATGTTCTTCATAACTTAACACTGAATGTAGGCCTACATCAACGGTCAAAAATTCATTTAGGGCCTAATTTGGGTAAGAAACCAACTTATAAAATGCTTTAAAAAGCAGGTTCAAAAGTATACATAACTTAGATATTAATAAATAAATATTTAAAAAAAATTGTCTAACGGCATACATGGCCTACGTTTAGATATAACAGTTGGTATTAAAATTATAATTCTTACAGAGTTATCTGGAGAATTTACATTTAGTTGTCACAGCAATCTCATATATACAGATAGGCCTAGTCCCTTTTATTGCGTAGTCAGATAGACTATAAAGTGGTATATTATCCACCCAATGAAATTTTCAACACTGTTCCGACTGATATCGTCTTTAATTTTCACCTCACATAAGTACAACATTAGAAGATGTTATATTCAGTTAATGGATTATACTCTTAACGTGTTAAAACAAATCTTAGTAGGCCTAATTATTCAAGACAATTTATCTAAAGTTAATTTATAAGCCTACGATTATTACTTTATTCCCAAAACTTCTCAAATCATATACATAACTTATTTTAAACATCAAAAGAAGTTGAAGAAATAATATAGCCTATATCGGAATAAATAAATTTGGTTTCAGAACTAGCCTATATATAAGTTAGTATTTATAGTGAAATACTGATTCATAATTAAGACCTTTAATCAATTTTTGCTCTTTTGTAGACACATACTTAAAACTTATAATAATGACCAATGTTTGGATTGATGGTACATAAAAAATCTTCAATTTCTTCTTTGAACTTGTTTAATGGCCTTTTTCCAACGACAAAAATGCATTTCAGTTACCAAACATGTCATTTACTGGCATTAAAAACAGTACTAAAAATGTAAAATAAAGAATTTCAATGGATATCATATTAATAAAACATATTTATTACACATACATCACGTCATATCAGAACACATATGCTAAATGATTTCTAATTAATTTCAACAATTTAGTCTTAAATCAGACTAAAATCTCATTTCTTCATAAAATAAGGAGTAGCCTGATGTTCTATAAAAACTGAAGCAAGACTGATAATCTAAAATATAAAAGTATAACATGTTTTTAATAGTAATAATTGCTAATTGACAATCGATATTTTAAATTGTAGTTTTCAAGACCGTTATTACGGACTAGTTGAGTAATTTGTTTTTAGAAAGAACGGTAGTTGGCAACAGAGATCCGTGTTTCCAGTTTTGTGTAACTTTATATTCGCGAATTTTGCTCTTAGCCAATGGCTTTTGACCAGTCAACAGCTCGCGCTCCTATTGGCTTACACGGAATTTCGCATTAAAAATTCCAAACTGGGTACCAAACGCCTTTTCGGCCAAACGCGAGGATCCCAAATTCGCTAATATTTAAGAATTTTCTATAGTATATAAAATTTAATCACTGCGAATAATGCTACTCTAGGAACATTTTATAAGTAGCTATTACAAAAATATTGTTAAATATCATAAAATATCTATAATATTTTTTTATCGTTTTTGCATAGGGCCATAATAAATAAACTATGTTTTCATATTGGGGTTTACTTTATTGGTTTCACTATAGGTAGAGTCAAGGGAGCGGGGTGAGTAAACTCGCCCTAATATCATTTGCCTACTGTACTTGAAATTGAAATATTTTTCTTACGTATGACATTTCAAATAGATAGTTATGGATAAAACAAATATATTCATCATTCCACATCAAATAAAATACCCCCCGTCGCAGCAGACCTGCGTACTCAGCGAAATTCCAAATTAGTAATATTAATTTTAATCAGATAAACCTGTAAACAAAGTATCTTCACATGCCCATAAATAGGGAAATAAATGTCTATTCTCCTTATGATAAATAGGGAAAGAGTATGCAGGTATGCTGCCATGGGGAACACTAAAAGTAGGTTTTTAGCTTAAAAACATAATTATCTCGACCATATGAAGCCATATACTAAGTTTCATTAATATCTGTCCATTGCTAAAGGAGTTTGCCTATTCTCCATATGATAAACATGGGAAAGGAGTATGCAGGTTTGCTGCTATGATAAGCACAAAAACCAAGATTTTTTTACAATAAATGGATTAATCTCAACCAAATGAAGCTGAATACCAAGTTTCAACCAAAAATATTGGTTAATAATTGAAATATTAGCACATCCTTATTCTCCATAAGATTAACATAGGAGCCCCAAAATACAATGTACTGTCTTTAGACTTTGTAATATCTCGGTAACCATTGGAGATAGAGCAAAGCTTCAAAATACTAAATTGTGTGTTTTTTTAAGCTGAATCCAATGGTCAAAATAAAAATTTAAAATTTTCAAAAATTACATATGAAAAATTCAAAAACCCTATTTTTGGGGTACAAAACCCCCAAAAACTACCCCTTCCGGTAGGTCGATATGTCTGGTTTACGAACTCATCCGAATAAACGTAGGATTACACATCTCTACCAAATTTGGTGTCGATCGGACCTTTTTTACGAGAGTTATCGTGTCTAGGGACACATACATACATATACATATATACATAAAATAAAATAAAAACATATCTAACGAGAGCACCCTTGTTTTTATTGTTTTTATGTTAGATATGTTTTTATTTTATTTTATAATACTAGCAGCCCTATTAACTGAATGCTATATTGACATAAAAATGACTAACATATATACATATACTAGCTGTTTCCCGTCACGGCTTCGCCCGTGATTGATTTTTTTTTTAGGTAATAAAATCTTTAAAAGAGCAACAAAATCTTTTTCCTTAAGAATGACATTGAAACAACAAAGTACTGTGTGTTGAGCTCTGAGGGAATTTTGCAAAACATTTTCTTAATGAGAACCATTGAGCAAAAAAAAAAAAAAAAAAACAAAAACAAAAACAAAAAACAACCATGTCAAATTTCAACCCCGTAGGCCCTACAGTCATTTTAAAATCATGTAGGGCTGACCCTAAAGAACATAAAAACTATTTATCTAAAACTGTTTCTTAGGAAACACCTATTAGCAAAACGGAACATAAACGTTAAATTTCCACACCGTAGGATTTATGGTAATTTTGAGGATTTGTGGGAGGAAGCCCTGGATTAATTTTGGAAGTTCTATGGAGCAGAGCCCTAAAGAACTTCTAAAACTGTATTTGTAAACCCATTTCTAAGTGAGCACCTATTTGCAAAATGGAGCATCCACATTAGATTTTAATCCCTTAGCATATATGGTAATTTTGAGGTTCTGTGGGGTGGAGCCCTAAAGTAAATTTGCTAAATTGTTTTTTAGTGAGCAACTATGAGCAAAGAGGAACGTCCATGTCAACTTTCAACCCCGCAGGCCCAGAGTAATTTTCAAGACTTGTGGGACGGAGCCCTAAAGAATTTCAAAATATATATTTGAAAAACCTTTTCTTAGTGAGCATCCTTCATATGAGCTAAGTTTTTGAAGTCCTGTTGGGCAGAGAACTAAAGAACTTCGAAAACTATATTTGCAAAACCGTTTCTTAGTAAGCACCCATGAGCAAAGAGGAATGTACATGTCAAATTCCAACAACGCGAAGGCCCTAATGTAATTTTGAAATCCAGTGGGGTAGAGCCCTAAAGTGCTTTAAAAACTATATTTGCTAACAATTTTCTTAGTGAGTACCCATGAGCAAAGGGAAACCTCCATCATATTTCAACCCCGTGGGCCCTAGAGTAATTTGAAAGTCCAGTGGGGCGGAGACCTAAAGGGCTTCAAAACGGTATTTGCAGAACGTTTCTTAGATTAGATAGATAGTACCTATGAGCTAAGAGAATCGTCCTTGTCAAATTTCAACACGTAGGCTATACAGTAATTGTCAGCTTCTTTTAGGTAGAGCCCTAAACAATTTCGAAAACTATAATGGTAAAACAGTTTCTTAGTGAGCACCCATGAGCAAAGAGGAACGTCCATGTCAAAAATTTAAACCCCGCGAATGCCCTAAAGTAGTTTTGAAATCCAGTGTGGCAAAGCTCTTAAGTGCTTCAAAAACGATATTTTCAAAACTGTTTGTTAGTAATTATGAACAGTAAAAAAGTATATAGTAATAAAATACGAAATAAAGTATTACTGCACTTAATACAACCCAATTACACCACACTAAAAGTAATAGCATTGACTTTGTACACGTTAGTGTACATAGTCAATGGTAATAGTACATCACTCTAATCTTGACAATGACAAACATAAATAAACATTATCTCACACCTGGTTACTTCTATGCTTATAAGCATTTTCTAGAATGAATCATCATGTGGCAGATGCAAACAAACCTAATTCAATTTCCATTATCATATGTTAGAATAAAAAAATGTTGCTTCCATAAGAATAACATGGTAACTTTGAGGACGTCTAGGGCGTAGCCCTTTGTTAATATTAATATGAAAATAGTCAGACTTTCCTATTTTAAGCCTAAAGAATGAGTATACAAAATTTCAGTACTGTAGCTGGTCGGGAAGTTGGAGAATTAGTGATGAGTGAGTCAGTGAGTGAGTGAGTGAGTGAATGAGGGCTTTGCCTTTTATAGATATATATATATATATATATATATATATATATATATATATATATATATATATATAAATTTTAATGACTATTATTTTTGGTCTCTGGGCACCTAAAAACGAAAAAGTAACATGGTCCCGGGCTTAGGTCTTACCATGAGACCTACGGTAATAGCTTATTCCCTATGGGAAATTCGCTAAAAATATGAATATTAATACTTTGTATTTACTAAATGTAAGGCATGGAATAAAATTCTCAAAGTAATTTTTAATAAATTAATACCGGTACCTTTTTTTTACAGATATTAAGATGAAGGCTACAAACAACTTGTATCTTAATTATAGAGAGTCATAGTTAAACACCTGAATAGATTAACTAGAAAACTTATCTCTAAAGGAAGACGAGTGAATAACTAGAAGACTTATCTCTAAAGGAAGACGAGTGAAAAACAACTACAGAGGAAAAACTGCAATTAAGATTGTGAGTCAACAATAGGTTATAGTTATTTAAACAAGTGATAGATTATGATACAACACTAAACCTATAAGGCACGCTGAATATGTTTCTTTTAT
This sequence comes from Neoaliturus tenellus, assembly GCA_030545055.2. Lineage (NCBI taxonomy): Eukaryota > Metazoa > Arthropoda > Insecta > Hemiptera > Cicadellidae > Neoaliturus > Neoaliturus tenellus. Next base: position 42,707,421 of record CM061537.1, read on the forward strand.
GGAAAACTTCAAGAATGTCCTAAACTCATGATCCCCAGAAATCAAATGGTTTTCAAATATCAGATAAGATTATCTGTTGATAAATGGAGACCCATGTATTTACTTGTAATGGGAAACCACATCAATGTTGAACATGTGAAATGTTCTTCTCATGAAATCCTATTTACATTGTCACATGTTGACCCATACTTGTGAGAAACTTCTTAAGTGTACAGTATGTGAAAAATCCTTCACTCAAAAGAATAGTTTAAATATTCATATGTTGACCCATACTGGTGAGCAACCTCATATATGTCCAATATATGAGAAATCCTTCTCTCGGAAATATAATTTAAAGACTCATTTGTTGACCCATACTGGTGAGCAAACTCATAAGTGTCCAATATATGAGAAATCCTTCCCTGTAAAACATCATTTAAAGACTCATTTGTTGACCCATACTCGAGAGCAACCATAGTGATGTGCGATACGTGGAGGGGCGATACGATATTTTGGAAACGATAATTATCGTATTGCCAAAAACGATATTCGATTTTATATCGGCACATAGAAAAACGATAGTTTTTTTTCCCGCAATATTGTTTTTTCACCATGCAACCACGATATCCGGAAGAAAATGGATGGAAAATGGATTAAACAGAACTCCATAATAATATTATGGAGTTAATCCTATATTGTAACTTAAATTGCACAATCCCTTGGAGGAGATAAAACAAGTTTATCAAGTAATATTTGACAGATACGTTACAGTCAGTAACTTATATGAATGAGCATGACAATAACTATAATTTTATTTGTTTGAGTACTTATTGTAAAGATTAATGATGTTTACCTAAAACTTTTGATTCTGTTTCATTACAATAATAGCAAATTATTCATTTTCCTATAAAAGAGCAGATCCTGCTTCAGCTGCTATTGTTAGAGATTTTTCCAGGTAGGGTTCATTTCCAAGATTACCTATATTATCTTCTAAGTCTGTAATACTCAATTCTATTAGTGAGTATAATTTATTTTCAGTGGTCACCAATGAAGCATTGGTATTGTCGGTTTTCCCAATACAAGACCTTACAGGTCCAAGTCATAAATCCTTTTGACAAATCTTGAAATTGGTGTTCACTGAGACCTGTACATGATAGGTGAAACCATTGTTTACAGCTAGTTGTACAAGCCACTGATGCCTGGCTCTTTATGATCCGCTTTTTACATATTGGGCACAATAATTCCTCTTTAGTTTTCAATATATTGAATTCATACACTTTGATATACACAGAAAAGATTTTGTTGGTAAAGCTTCATGCACAAAGACTGCCTCCCTCCCTTGGTCTGCCGTCTTAGTCAAAAAACAAGTGAGAAGAAGAAGAATGAACAGCGCTAAGCCTTTGTCTGTCAACTGTCAACTACGATGTAAACAAACGTCACTGATTGCCGCTTTAATTTGTTCAATTATGTTTTTTCATCTAAATTTGCGCTAAAAGTTTGAGACAAACATGAATTGATTTGTTTAAGCCTAACTTAATGTGCAGTTGCAAAGTTTATAATTGATTTTGAGGAAAAAGTATCAATTTGATATGATAATCTAATACTCTCACACTTGGCTAACCTCAAACTGTCCACAAAAATCCATAGGTCAGGTTCCAAAATAAGGTATGTCTCACAAAACTTTAACTTAAACTCACAGAAGAAAATTAACGTCTTTACAAGCAGCATCCATCTTGAGAAAAAAATCTGAAACGGAATCTGATTCTGAAAGCAAGGAAAACGTGCACCTGAATCTACTTCAAATAAATGAGGTTTATTATTGAACCATCCACGATTGAAACAAAGACCATCAATACCCAATGATCTGTAATCAACGTGACCCCTTGAACTTTGAGACTGGAATGGGTGACTAGAAGAAGGGCTGGAACTGTGACTGTTATCGTTGGATTGTGACTTCCTGTAATTTTTTTCTTACTTTGCTGAGACCTAAAACGTTTCCACACGGTTGGTGACAGAAAGAACATCTGATGATATATCAGGAGGTTTGCTCAACTGTTTTGCTTCAAATTGGGACGCTTCCAATGCAGTTGCTTTCTTCAGAGTTGCGTTAACACGTTCGCTGCGGCATATAAAATGTCGAAACTCAAATCCCACGCTGAACTATATTTACATTCCTCCAACGATAGCGCGAAATTAAAAACCTGTAGAATATATTCTAATCACAAGTAATCTAAAAGCTCAATATCCTTACCTACACGCTAATGCACAATATGTGTTTCCTTCTCAAACGCTAGAGGAAAAGCAGTCGCATTATCTTGACATTGTCATATGTAACCGATCGGATACATCCGCACCCGCGAAGGAACTCGTTTGTAACCGATCGGTTACATGCCGCAGCGAATGTGTTAAAACCATCAGAGATTAGTCCTGTAGGAGTTGTTTCCGGATCCAAATTTCTTTCTAGCCCCTGATGAACTATGTGCGAAGGAAAGAGTCAGCTATTAATTGTTTCTTTATACAGGTGCGGAAGGTGGTAAAAAAATCACAATCTTTCAAATTTCCTTTTAATGTTACAACAAAATCTGAGATTGACTGGTGGGACTGTTGAATAATATTGAGAAAAGTGTTGTGACACCGTGCAAGAGACTGTTGGGATAGCATCTTCGTAAAATTATCCACCAATTTAGAGAAACCAATATCTTTAATGGGCTTATCAGGACCTGAAAGTGCTGCAAGGTTGTTGTAATGTTCTTTCCCAATTGAGGAGCACAATAGAAGCGCCTTTTTCTTGTCATTAGTAATATTTTAAAGTTCACAATAATTCTCAAAATGATCATGTATGAAGAAAACCTCTCATTTTGGCATTAAAGTTTTCAAAAGGTATGATCTGAGGTTTAAGACAGATTTGGTTCTGAGAGCAGTCGTTAGAGCAGACAGAAACTTTCAAACTGATCTTTACCCATGGTAACAACACACTTGGCTGTTCACTTTTGTATTTTCCCCATAAACACCATAGGAATGAGTGTGTAGGTTTGGTGATATGGTATGTTGTTAGAAAATGTTAGTTTTGTTAGGAAATGTAATAGCCACATAAGGTAAATATCAAACTGTATCAATATTCGGCACTTTTTAATTTTCCCCATAAACCCCATGGGGGTGAGTATGTAGGTTTGCCGCCATATGGGTGTTGTAAGCATATATCAGTTAAACCCTACTTAGTGAATGTACATACCAAATATTATCAAGTTATGGTGTTCTTTTCATTTTCCCCATAAACCCCATAGGGGTGAGTACCTAGGTTTGCCGCCATATGGGTGTTGTAAGAAAATATCAGTTAAACCCTCCCAAGTGAATGTACATACCAAATTTTATCAAGTTATTCCAATAAATGTGCGAGATACTGGGTTTTATTGATTTCCCATAAGATTAACATGGAAAACCTATTTTTGGCTTTTCTCCGTAACCTGTAAAGCCAAGTTAAAAATTCAAAATACTAAATTGTTTGTTTTTTTAAGCTCTTTTAAATGGTTTCAGTTAAAATTGATGAATTTTAAAAATTGAGGTCCAAAAATGCCGAAAACCCATTTTTGACCCCTTTGAAACCCCATAAATACCCGTTCCCATAACCCGACCATGCTGGTTCGCGAACTCATGAAAATAGACCTGGTCTTACACCTTCATGCCAAATTTCATCAAAATCGGAGGTCCCCTTCAAAAGTTATCAGTACCACGGACACATAGATATATAGATAGATATATAGATAGATATATATATATATATACATATATATGAAAATGAACGAACGGTGTTTTTGGCTTCTGGTGACCTCAAAATGAAAAAGTAACATGGTCCCGGGCTTAGGTCTTACCATGGCTACTACCGTAATAGCGTATTCCCTATAGGAAAATTCGCTAATAGAATCAAAACATTACTAGTAAACATTAATTTAAAATAACCGAACAGAATAATAACTAAATCAGTTGATTAAATATTTCAAATTAATTGTAAAGGTGGGAAATTCATTATATACACATTTTTAAATGAACATGCTTAGTTATTCGATTATAAGTGCCAAGCCGTAGTTGGAAATTCGGTCAGGGAACATGGTCAGAATGGTCAGGGAAAGTCAGGGAAAATTCAGGTAAATAGAAAGTTAAAATTCTGTAGAAATACAAACCTTGCAATAGTATGGTGCTGTCACATCATTCTACCCGTATGCATTGCACTTGAACTGCAACAACATACATCTTTACAAAAAACAACTGACATGTGTTCCGTCACTTCTTTTTCTAACAATTCACTACTGTAATGTTTTTTCCATCCTTATTTCTACCGCTTGGCATACACCCTGCTGCAGTAGGAATTGCCATTAAAGTAACAGAGACTTGAGGACCTCTCATTGTAATGGTGTATAAACCTTATACGTTAGTTACATCCAGGATAAAGACATACGGTAGTACCTTTATGAATAATGGTACGAAGTCCCACTTAGTTTTATCGGGTACACATCACATGTTATTCCATCTAGATATAAGTGTATATCATCTTTATTCTATATATGCAGTTTTACCATTACAGCAGAGTAAAACATTTTTGTCAGTGTAAAGTTTTACTAAAAATAAATTAATAATATTGAATTTTAAAAACAAGTATAACATACTGGTATTTTCGAATTTCCTATAGTATATAAAATTTTATCACTGCAAATAATGCTACTCTATGATCATTTTACTTCATTACAAATAATATTGTTAAATATCATAAAATATCTATAATACTTTTTCATTGTTTTTGCATAGGGCCACTACACTAAATAAACTATGTTTTCATATTGGGGTTTACTTTATTGGTTTCACTATAGGTAGAGGCAAGGGAGCGGGGTGAGTAAACTCGCCCTAATATCATTTGCCTACTGTACTTGAAATTGAAATATTTTTCTTATGTATGACATTACAAATAGATAGTTATGGATAAAACAAATATATTCATCATTCCACATCAAATAAAAATTTTTCTGAATATTAATACTTTGTATTTACTAAATGTAAGGCATGGAATAAAATTCTCAAAGTAATTATTAATAAATTAATACCTCTTTTTACAGATATTAAGAAGAATGCTACAAATAACTTGTATTTAATTATAGAGACTCACAGTTAAACACCCGAATGGATTAACTAGAAAACTTATCTTTAAAGGAAGACGAGTGAAAAACAACTACAGAGGAAACACTGCAATTAAGTTTGTGAGTCAACAATGGGTTATAGTTATTTAAACAAGTGATAGATCTATTTACTTGTAATGGGAAACCACATCAATGTTGAACATGTGAAATGTTCTTCTCTATGAAATCATATTTAAATTGTCACATGTTGACCCATACTTGTGAGAAACTTCTTAAGTGTACAGTATGTGAGAAATCCTTCACTTGAAAGAATAGTCTAAAAATTCATATGTTGACCCACACTGGTGAGCAACCTCATAAAATGTCAAATATATGAGAAATCCTTCTCTCTAAAACATCATTTAAAGACTCATTTGTTGTCCCATACTGGTGAGCAACCTCACAAGTGTCCAATGTGTGAGAAATCCTTCGCTCAAAAGGGGAGTTTAAAGATTCATATGTTGACCCATACTAGTGAGCAACCTCATAAATGTCCAATATGTGAGAAATCCTTCTCTCAAAAAAATAATTTAAAGACTCATTTGTTAACCCATACTGGTGAGCAACCTCATAAGTGTCCAATATGTGATAAATCCTTCTCTCAAAAGAATAGTTTAAAGACTCATTTGTTGTCCCATACTGGTGAGCCTCACAAGTGTCCAATGTGTGAGAAATCCTTCTCTCTAAAACATAATTTAAAGACTCATTTGTTAACCCATACTGGTGAGCAACCTCATAAGTGTCCAATATGTAAGAAATCCTTCTCTCTAAAACATAATTTAAAGACTCATTTGTTAACCCATACTGGTGAGCAACCTCATAAGTGTCTAATGTGTGAGAAATCCTTCTCTAAAAAAATAATTTAAAGACTCATTTGTTAACCCATACTGGTGAGCAACCTCATAAGTGTCCAATATGTGAAAAATCCTTCTCTCTAAAATATAGTTTAAAGACTCATATGTTAAACCATACTGTTGAGTAACCTTACAAGTGTCCAATGTGTGAGAAATCCTTCTCTGTAAAACATGATTTAAAGACTCATTTGTTAACCCATACTGGTGATCAACCCCAATAGTGTCCAATATGTGAGAAATCCTTCTTTCAAAAATACAATTTAAAGACTCATATGTTAACTCATACTGGTGATCTATCTCATAAGTGTCCAATATGTGAGAAATCCTTCTTTGTAAAACATGATTTAAAGACTCATTTGTTAACACATACTGGTGAGAAACCTTATAAGTGTCCAATATGTGAAAAACCCTTCCCTCTAAAAATAGTTTAAAGACTCATTTGTTGACCCATAGTAGTGAGCAACCTCATAAATGTACAATATGTGAAAAATTCATTTCTCAAAAGTATCTTTTAAGACTCGTGTTGACTCATACTGTTGAGTGACCTCTAAAGTGTCTAACTTGTGAGGCATCTTTCTCTGTAAAATCACATTTAAATCATCATACAGTATAATGCCCCATACTGGCAAACAACCTCATAAATGTTCAATGTGGGAGCAATCTTTTTCTCAAATAAACGAGTAATGTAAGGGATAATGCGTGACCCATACCGTTGAGCGACCTTAAAAGTGTTTATTATATGAAAAATCCTCTTAAAGAATGATTTATGGACTTATTTGCTCCAGGAGGCCATAATTTAAAAATATATATATTTATTTTGTTATTTTGAATAACCTTAAGAGAGAGAGATATTCTCACCTAACTGTAGTTTATGACTCACAATATGGCTCTTATTGGTGATTATTATTGGTAATTCTATGGTGTGCAGTATTAATAAAGTAGGTAAACAAATTTTCTTTAGAAGCATAGCTCACTCGGTAATAAACACTAACTTTAAAAACACTCAAGTATCCAAACACCCCAGTGAGCAATAAAAACAATGGTTGCAGATATGGACTTTGTTATTGAACAATGTAGCTTTTGCTCACTACATATTTGGAAATATCCAAAGTCATAAACAGATGAGTGAAGGAGTCACAAAGCGAGAGAGAGAGAGAGAGAGAGAGAGAGAGAGAGAGAGAATTTGACAGAGTCTTTGGGGGGTTAAGTCAATTTCTTTATTTAGCCTGCCCTGGGTTAGACCAAAGGTCCACTCTTCCCCTAGGACAGGAACAAATCATATTACAATTCTTCAAACAATTACATTGCGTAGTGTGGCTTATGTATGTATACATTACAATATATGTAATAAACAGAACTTAAAGTATTAAAAGAAATATATTTTAAAAATAACAATTATCATTTACACAGCAAATTAAAAAACTTAATTAACTTACAATCCTGTCTCAATAGAGAGTTTTTGCACATACGGTAATTGAACACGGTAAACGCTAAACGCTATTTAAAGAATGGCGGATTTAGGTGTTTTTACTTCTTGAAGTTACAAAATATCGTTGAAAAGTGATAAATAGTAAGCAATAGACATTATTCATATAGTTGAACTCAGAGGCGGATTTGGGAATTTGCCGCCCCTGGGCTATTCAAAAAGTGCCGCTCCCCCCCCCATAATTTCTTAATTTATATCCACAATTATTGCCCCAATTCCTATGCTATTTCGACGGGATGGGACATAAAAAGCAGAAAATAGTGATTATACGGAACTAGAAATTTAAAAAACTTGAAATCAAAGATTTTGCGTTGCGATGCAAGAACTAACAAAGGGTGGCTCAATGCATGGCTGTTATTGTTTGACTGGTTCTTTGACCAATCCGAGACAAAAACAAGTGCCGTTGCGACCAGTCGAAAACTAGCCTTTGTGCGCGTGCGTAGTCCACGGCCAATGGAATAGGGCGGAATACTGTGACCTTCGTTCCCAGTCCCAGTAGATTTTTTGAGGTTTGTTAGACACGTCTGAGTGTATCAATAATAAATTTTTATTGTGATTTTAATTTTATTCCAGATACAAACCCATATAGGCCTACTACGGTATTTAAAATGAAGTATTAGACCAAGTGCAATAGCTATATTACGGCTATTTATGTGTTTTCCCGTTTAAGTTTGAAGTAACAATAGTGTCAATAGAGTATCAATTATCACTGCCACATAACCTGACATAACCTCAAATCACCCATCTCGAATGCACTGGTGCATCTCGACGGTGGCGGATGTATATACGGGGGGAGAAAGAGGGGGCGGCGAGGTGGCGGATAGTTCCTTTGCGCCGAAGCGTGGATCGCTACCGTGACAAATCAACGTAGTGCTGAGTTCTCCCAGCTCCTCTTTAAAGCTCTTTCATGACCCCTTGTGCTAAGATATTATGATCACTCTTAGAAAATATGCACTCTCGGTTCTCAAATTTTTCTGTACAATTCTTCCAAAAAATTTCCGCCTCCAATAATTTGAGTTTTTTTGTTTTAAGCCTAAAAAATGCCGCTTTTATATATTTGCCGCCCCCCGAATTCTGCTGCCCTGGGCTATAGCCCATTTAGCCCATATGTAAATACACCCCTGGTTGAACTATCCTGTTTACGTAATATACAAAAATTTGACAATTTTAAAATAGCGTTTAGCGTTTACCGCATGTTGCAAAAACTCTCTATTATATTACATCCTGTAACTCCTAATTTATTTTGAGGTTATCATTTAAAATTTAAAACTATATTCAAACCAAAAAAATATTTAAAAGTATTGGGAACTTTTGTATTAATTGTATCTTTCAAGAAGTTTTTCCTTTACTTTTCTACAGAAGACTTTGTCCGTGTTACTATTTCTTATACTTTCATCTAATGAATTTAATAGCCTAATTGATTGAACATGAAATGATTTACTCTAAATTACAGTTCTATGAATAGGAAATTGTAAAGATTCATTTCCAAATCGAGTTCGTCTATTATGTACATCAATCATTCTAATGTATTTTTCATACAAATAATCTGGCTTTTTGTTTACAAACGTCCTATATGTCATTGTAAGCAAATTATACTCTCTCCTTCTCTAATTTTCAACCATCCCAAATTTTTATAATATTCTGTCACATGGTCTTCTAACCGTAGGTTGAAAATATATCTGATGCACGCATTTGTGCTCTTTGTAGCTTATTTGTTAAAGTTTCATTGATATCACACAAAGGTAAGCTTGCATAATCAAAGAATGAAAACACAAGAGTTGATATTAAACGCTTCTTAATACTTATTGTAGGGTTGAAACATAACTTTTTAAATTGATACAGACATTGAAAAACTTTCTTATGTATGTAATTTACTTGTTCTGACTATGATAGAGTACTGTTCATTCTAAGTCCTAGATTTATAATTGATTTTTCAAAAGGAACCTCTTGACCATTTACTTGAATTGGTAAAACATAAAAATTAATACTAGTTAGCAATCTTTGGTTACCTATTATTATTGGCTTACATTTATTTATATTCAAATAGAGAGAGAGCAAGAGAGAGAGAGAGAGAGAAAGAGTAGTGGGTTTCAAAGAAAACTTCGAAAATACTTCAGTGTGGTCTTCAGTGATGAAAATTTAACCAACTAAAAACCTCATAATGGACTATCTGTTTGTATACCAGTTACAAAACGTAGAATGTCTTAAATTGTTATAATTTTGAGAAGGCGGCCAACAATTAAGCTTTTAGTCAACTGTTTTTAGTGATTTCAAAGCACAATAAAAAATAAAAAAAAACTTGACAGTCTAATTTATCCAACTTTTTAAGAAGAAATTTTACAGTTGGTTCTTAGTGAATCCTTTTTATTCAGTGAATGTATTATTTTCATGTAACATAAATTTTTTCTAACCAGGTCCGCTTAGCTGTATGTTATTGTTATATACAATTGTATTCTGCTATGTGAAAAGTTTATTATCTATGTGTATTCAATGTCACTTGTTGCTTAGTGTTTAAAGATTTTATTGACACTCTTTCTGTACCATCGTTTATTAAATTTAAGATATTTGACGAGCTGTTATGAACTCATACGAATAAATGTAGGATTACACATCTCTACCAAATTTGGTGTCGATCGGACCATTTTTACGAGAGTTATCATGTCTAGGGACACATACATACTTACATATATATATATATATATATATATATATATATATATATATATATATATATATATATATATATATATATATGTGTGTGTGTGTGTGTGTGTGTGTGTGTGTGTGTGTGTGTGTGTGTGTGTGTGTGTGTGACATACCTCATCTGCAACATCTGCATATATATATACATATATGACTAATTAGAATTGTCTAATAGTCATTTCTGGTATTCCATGGTACTGTATATGTATGTTATATATATTCTAATGACTAGAATTCTAATCACCTCAAAACGATAAAGTAACATAGCCCCGGGCTTAGGTCTTACCATGAGACCTACGGTAATAGCTTATTCCCTATGGGAAATTCGCTAAAACAGGCTGATTTCGACCGATTTCGTGCAGATTGATAAAAACATGTTTTCAATAAAAATAAATTGAAAACAGGGTTTTACACATTTTTTATTTGGAGGCATGTTATGGCTGTTTTTATTTAGTATTTTCCAGAAATGCATATTAGTAGTTTTTATAATAAAATGTTATCCTCCTTCAGAATATTACCATCCACTTCAGTCGGGTTTCCTCACCATTTAAAAGTTATTTGCAAAAAATCAAGCAACTACCAAATTTATATTGGTTAAAAAATACTGGATTAGAGACATTTTTATTCAACTTTTTACAACTTAATGTACAGTTCCACTGGACCAATTTTATTAATCAATGAGTCATTGGCAAGCTTCTGTGTAGATGCGCAAATAATCATGAAAGTTTGATCTTTTTTAATTCATGGTGATATAGTTTGTAAAAACACATGTTTTCTACAAGAAATATATTCAAAAAGGGTTTTTACATTTTTAGGTTAGATTTTTCTTCATTTTTTGAGTATTTTCAAGAAATTCATATTTGCAAGTTATAGGAAATTTAATTCTCTTTCAGAATATCACCATCCACTTAAGTTGATTTTCTCACCATTTAAAAGTTATTAATAAAAAATATAAGCAACCTCTGAATTTATTTTTTTGAGAAAATACTCAATTAGAGATATGTTTATCAAACTTTGTACAACTAAATCTACAGTTCTACTGGACACCTATATGGGGCTGAAATGTTTTAACAAATTGTCATTAGATCTTAGGATTGATGTAGAAAAAAGCTCTTTCAAAATTAAGTAAAAAAAAAATCTTTTGCAAAAAATTTGCTACTCCGTAGAAGAATTTTTTGACTAAACATAAGGATGAATTTGATTTATTGGTGCCATGTTTAGATATTTCATTCCTGTAAAACAATCTATCTTAATATAATTATTTACTTTAGGACAATTTTTTTACTTTTTTTACAGTATCTTAGGCCTATTTATAAAATCTCTTTGCTTCATATCTCTGTTATAGTAGCTCTGTTATACTATGTATTATAAGTAGCTAGTAAGATCTCACTGCTTGTTACTCTACTTGGACTCTATTCATGTATGTACAAAACGAATAAAGAGAATTTAAATTTGAATCCCCTCCCTCCATATCAAAGCCAACAGTAATTGACAATGTGGCAGACAATAATCTAGAATAAAAAAAATAAATAAATGAAAAAAAACTTGATGCGTTAGTGATTTGAACATCTTATTGTAACAAAACCAATGGAACTTTATGAATTTAAAATTATGAAGTGTCAAAATAAAGTATGTTTTTTGATGATTTAGTCTTTCTTTAACTATTCCATCACTAATTTAGTAATATAGCTTATTTAAATTTTTAATGCACTATTTGCCATTTTATAAGAGTTAAAAATCTTGAAGATATAATTTGGTAAATACAGAGTATTCCATAATTCTCTGGACAGCGGTATATTGTTATTGTTGCAGTTATTGTTGAAACACATTTCACCATAGGAACATATGGGTCTCTGGTGCCTAATTCCCTGTCTATCTCTCTATGTAAGTTTTTTTAGAAAAAAATCCATTACTCATAAACGGTTAGAGGTACAGTGTCTACAGAGGTACAGTGAGGTACAGTCGGTTAGTGTACAGATATCAGGTTGCAACGTTTTAAGCAAGAACTGATTTTGGGGGAGGCGGAGTGTTAATTTTGGTGTCAGAAACAATTGTTTTTAAAAACTTAACACTTAATTCTTTAAATGCACTTAATCAGGATAAAATTTTTGAATCTTGCATCACAGAGATTAAAATTGGTAAAGAAAAAATTTTAATTGTTGGTCTTTACAGAACACCATCGGAAAACGCAGAAATATATTTGGACAAATTAAATGAACTTCTGAAAATTTTGAATAACATGAAACGAGATATACTGTTGGGGGGCGATTTTAATATTGATGTTTTGAAGGAAGACAAAAAGAAAAAAAAAGCTTTAGTAATGTATTAAAAATGCATGGTTTTCAATATACAATTCAAATCCCAACGAGAGTAACTGAAACTTGTCAATCAGCAATTGATAATTTCATCACTAACATAGACAGCAATTTTTTTAAAGTAGAATGTTTAATTACAGCTTTATCAGATCACGATGGACAACTTTTTAAAATTCTTTACTCAAAAAGTATAAGCAGTAAAAACAATATAAATGTTAAAATACATAAATATGAAAGAAAATTTAAACAGGAAAACATTCAACTTTTCATTCATGATCTTTCCAAGGAGAATTGGACAGATCTTTATAATTGTGATGTTGAAGATAAATTTACTTACTTTTACAATGTGTTAAAATATTACTTTGATTTTCATTTCCCTAAAACTAAAATTGTCACAAGTAAAATACACAATACCTTTAATACCTTTACCTTTAATACCTTTATTGAAATGGCGACCTAACTCAATAGGTAGTTTAAAGCCAAGTATGAATGAGGAATGAGTGTAGGATGATTGTGGCGCGATCTTGTAGTCTTGTTACTGACTAAGGCCGACATTCTCCTTAGACAGGACTGTTAATTCATAGCCCAACAGCCAATGGTATCTAGGGACCTACAGTTTAACGTGGGATCCGAACCACAATTTCAACCTCCCGTATACGAATTGGTCTAATTATGAGGATGGTATGGTACTTATGGATGAACTAGTATTCACTAGTGCGGACGTTAATACCCACATATCGCATCCACAAGCCATCGCTTATAACTATCCACAATTCGTGACCTCCAAGTAGCTGGATTACAGGACGTCGCCACCGTCCCAGTCAATACAAATGCAAATAGCCTACTTGGAAGCGTTAATGTTTTAAGAGATTTAAAATGTTCCTACACGATTCCTGAGGTCTTCTCAAAATGTGTAAAAAGAGACCTAAACACGTTTTAACTGCAAGCAAAGTGATACGCTTCAAAGCCTTGTTGACTTCTCAAGCGAGCAAGCTTTGCGCCTGTATCCTGGTAAACAGACGACTTCCATGAGTTTTGCGACTATCCTCGGGTCGCTAAGGTCTGCACGTTAACGACACGGGAAGTCGGATTAAATGTAAACACACTGTCCACCGTTCACTGTATGCATATAGTCAAACACTCTACCCCTTTTTTAGAGTCTCCCTTTTACATATCACAATGGGTGGATAGATGATGAAATTATCAAAGAGCGTCACCAAATAATAGCAGAGCACCACTTGTACAGAGATGATAGAAGTAATATTAAGTTAAAGAATTATATCAAAGAACATAAAAAGAAATATAGAAAATTGATACAATTTAAGAAAAAAAATCATTTCAGTAAAAAAATTAGAAAATCAACCAATGTTAACAAAACTGTTTGGCAAATTGTTAACATTGAAACTAAAAGTAAAAAAGAAAAACTTTTTAGTAATATAGTACTTAAGCAGAAAGACTTCAATGTAGATAACCCATATGCTGTTTCTAATATTTTAAATGATAGCTTTGCTAATATGGTTGACAATTATGTTTTACCAAATTTGGAAAAAAAAACAATCTAGTAGGCCTATTGAAAATTTTTCTGTAAATAGTAAGTTCAACTGTCAAACCATTGATGAACCTGTACTATCATCAATAATTGACTCGTTAAAACCTAAATGGTCATCAGGTTATGATGAAATCCCTTCCAAAATTATTAAAGAAGCTAAATCTGCTTTATTAAAACCCCTTTTACATGTCATTAATACTTCATTAATAACAGGCGTTTATCCCGCTCAACTCAAAATCTCAAAAATAATACCGGTATACAAAAAAGGAGATAAAAAAGATCCTCTTAACTATAGACCGCTAGCAATTCAACCAGCGCTATCAAAATTATTTGAGAAAAGTATACTTTTTCAGCTGGTGGATTACTTTGAAAATAATAACTTATTAGACGAAGAAAAGCATGGGTATAGAAAAAACAAATCTACCGTAACAGCACTAATATCTTACATAGAAAATGTATTAACAAATTTGGATGAGAACAACAAGGTTGTTGGTGCTTTTTTGGACATGTCTAAAGCTTTTGATAGTGTTCACCACTCTTACCTATTAAATAAACTTAAAATGTTTGGAATAGGCGGAAAAGAATTAAATTGGATAAAATCATACTTAGAAGGCCGCAAACAGTATGTTAGCATTGGACACATTGATGGAAATAAGATGTACAATATTAAATCAAAAGTACGAGAAGTAAAATATTCTGTGCCACAGGGATCAGTGTTAGGTCCGTTCCTGTTCCTATGCTACTTGGGAGGGATGCCAAAACATGTATCCAATCATGTAGATAATAACACCCTACACTTTTATGCAGATGACATAAGTTTGTCAGTTCACGGTAAAGAGATTGAACTTCTAGAAACCAAAATTAACAATTCAATTTCAACACTAAAAAATTACTTAAGCGAGAAAAACCTTCTACTAAACGAAAATAAAACAATCTTCATGATGTTTGAATGTAGAAACTCGAATAAACATTTTTCAGATAATTTTGTATCTGAAACCAAATTTTTAGGCCTTACATTAGATAGTACACTCAACTGGACCACACATGTTGATAAAATTTGTAAAAAAATTAGCTCAGGAATTTTTGTGATTAGACGATTAAATCCATTATGCAACACAGAAATTTTGCGAACAGTTTACTTTGCCAATGTTCACTCACATATTTCTTACGGAATTGAAATTTATGGGGGGACAAGTAAGTTTAACTTAAATAAAATTTTACATTTACAAAAGGAGGCCATAAGATGCATCCTCAATTTGGATAAAAATGAATCTTGTAAGAATCATTTTCGAGAATTAGAGTTTTTGACTGTTTATAGCCTCTACATTTATAAAACCATATTGTATGTAAAAAACCATGAGGCAAAATCACTAAGACAGAAAGACATACACAATTATAATACGAGAAACAAATCAAATTTTTTAATTAAAAAGCATAATAAAGAAAAGTTTAAAGAGAGTCCTAATTATATCGGAGTTAAATTCATGCATTCCCTCCCTTGTAGTATTAGAAATGAAGAAAATTTCAACAAATTCAAAAATAAACTGAAGAGATTTTTAATTGATTGTGAATTTTATAGTATTGAAGAATTTATGGAACCATAACAAATAAAAAAGTGGCTTATTATTGTAAATATTAGCTTTAGTTGTAGGCAATAAGTATTTTTTTTACAAATATGACGCATTCATGTACATATTTTTTGTATGTGTTGAATAAAGATTGATTTGATTGATTGATTGATTGATTGATTGTCTGACATTTTGCACAAGTGTTTGTCTTATTATGATCTATTTTGTGTCAATCATACCTAGATATTATTCAATGTTTCAAAATGATGGCCCCATAAAATGATAATTGTTGACAATTCCATGAAAACTTTAACTTGACAAAAAATGCAATATGAATAAAAGTTATCACATTGTATATATATTTTAATGATACCTTTTTTTGTTAAGATTTGATATAAAGAATAAGATAGAAATTAATTATTTTTGTAAAGCCTGGACACTTTTTCCCATTTAAACAGTGTAAGAGGAGTAATAACATTGTTTAGAAGTAAAAATGTGATCAATGATCATGCATTACAAAAAATATTAATTTCTCTGTTATTCCTTACTCAGAGCCGCCACGAGAGGAATAGGTGCCTGGGGTGAAGTTTGATCTGCGCCCCCTAAATTAATTAATTTATTAATTTTGAGAACTGTAATGTTAAATCATATACTATAATACGAGGAATGTCAGAAGGGATGTGTGTTCCACAATCTCGAAATCTAGTGGAAAGATTTTGCTTAAACTTTGCATTTAAGAGTGTTTTGGCCCAAAAATAAATTTAAAAAAGGCCTCAATCTCAGAAAAAATTGAATTTTGTCTAAATTTAAGTTTAAAAATCGTAATTTTTAACATTGATCTTATCTTATGGGTTGCTATTTTGGTAACGAAATATCAACGAAAGGTATACAAAAAAAAGGACCATTAATGTTAAGCAGACTTTTTGAAACAGCTGTTAACTATGAAATAATAATAATATTTATTGCACAACAATAAATTGCATTGCAAAATACATGATTTTTTATATAAATAATTTTAAAGTAATTTAACCTATATAATATTAATTTTTTTCATGATATATTTTCATGTAATCAATTTTCTTTTTCCATAAAATCTTCAATTTTATATAATGCTTCTTCCAACAAAATTAATTTTATTTTCTACTTAAAAGTTCTAATATCCACTTCATTTGAATAATATGAAGAGGTATAGTTGGTTTTTGGGGAGAATGTAATAGCTCTATTACCGTGACACTAGGTACATAAAAACTGAATTAGAATCAACGAGCAAGGCTTGGGTAACCTGATACTTATAGTGAAAAGCATTTTATGTACATGGCTAACTTTGATTGCTGTTAGTTTGAATAAACTAATTTTAAAAATCCACTTACACTTATATGTTGTACTAAAGCTTTGTTGACACAACCATTTGTTGACAATGCATGCTCTGGGTCTGAGTGGGGCCTATGGAAACTAACTAAACGGTTTGTTTTCATAGGCCTCAAGTACGCGCTCTAGTCATTTTTTTCAGTATGTAACATCAGCTGGCCAGTAGACCAACATGCAGCGAAGTGTGATGCTATCATGATTCACTTCCATATCCTTTGTAAAAAAAGGTTTATAGTTACAAGAATTAGTCACTGCTCATTTCCGGCAGATAATTGTTTAAAATTTTAATTTAAACTAATCAACAGATTTATTATTGAACGATTTGTTTATAAAACATTTATTGATGCAGTTTTTAAAACTTTTGTGAAGTGTTGAGCTTTATAAAACTTGGATTTCCTCTTGGCCGTGGACCCCAGGGCCGCCCTGCCAATCTTAACAATTAAGGTATCACTGAAATGTACCTGAAATTGCCTAACTGGTTGTGTCCTATTTGCGGACAGTCCAGATTGCGGACAAGGGCAAAACCTTCCAGATTGCGGACAACCCAAAAATGTAGTGGAATGCACTAATTAGATTTGTCCAGTTTGCGGACACATATTTTAATCCTGTCATAAAAACCATTTACCCAAGGAAGCAGGTAGTAAACTCATGCTGTAGGTGTTTGTGTTATTATAATTTTTATTTCATGTTGTTTACATGACGCATATTGAAAAAATTTACAAAAAGAAAAGAAACAAATCAAACAAATCTAATAATTGTTACTAGTAAGTGCTAAGGTTACTTAAATGTATATACAATCTTTAATTTTATTAGTTTCTCTTTATCAAGAAAATTCGTCCTCGATGTACTCTACCAATAATACCTTCATGTTGAAAAAAAATCTGTCAGAGACTTTCAAATGAGGAATCGAATTATTACACTAAATGAGAGCTGTTTAGTTTGCGATTGTCTTTTAGAGCTCAGCTATGGAGTTCGTCATCGGGAAATCCCTGTACATGTAAGGGCGGTGACCTTAACTCCCCGCCTCCGCTCCAACCGCATTCCTACATTCTTGGTTTTCGGTTAAACAACCCTTTATGCAAAACTAGTTTTCTTAACCCAAGCGAAGATTTCATCCTTAATCTGCACTAATTCTTCAGTGTGACAAGGTCGTCACGTTCGTGTGCGCGTAAATCCTTGCTGGCTGCTCATATTATAATATATTTTTAGGGTTGATTTGTGATTTTGGTCAAATCATTCTGAATATATAAAAAATATGTAAGTGGCTTGGCAATCTCAGAAGGGGAAAACTTACAACATGTTTTAATGTTGAGGTTGCAGCTGATTGCAAGTGATTTGAAAGCAAAAATTTGTGCCTCTCATTCTAACAGATAATATTATAAAATTTTCTTTATTCAGTAAGTAATAGTTATATTAGGTATCACAGGATTTAAAATTTTATTTGACATACTTATACATTCTTTGTGAATATATTTATCTTAAAATAATAAGCCAGAAAATATATTGAATTGGAAATCTAACCTAAAATTAAATTGTATCTATACTATTTTTTTCGAACATCTGATAATTTGTGTAATCAAAACATAAATATCATAGCTCAATCAAGTTAAAAATGAATACAAGGATGCAGACTGGTGTTCTTAAAAAAATGGGAAACTACTCACAAACGGAAAAACAATATTACACTGAAGTTAATAAAGGCAATACCACTCTTATTAGAGAATTAGACGTCCTATTAAAAGAAAAGGAAAGAATTGAATCCAACATTAAAATTCTGCAAAGTCAATATGTTAACACAATTAAAATTAAAAACAATGCCACTGTAAATATTCCCAATAGTGATTTATGGTTAGAGGATGCTCACATTCAAGCATATTTTAATTGTTTTAGTGACCATATTGCTTCAATTCGAAATGATATACTACTAGTAGGTCCAAGCACGTCAACAATATTAAAATTAGAACAAAATCAGCAAATGATTCAGGAAACATTAAGAGCTCTATCTTATGGTGATATGAATCTAGTCTTCTTTGCTATCAACAATTGTTCTAACATTGAATCTACAGGAAATCACTGGAGTTTACTTCTGTTTAACAAACTGAATAAAATATTTTTTCACTTAGATAGTATTCCAGGTCTAAATATTAACCATGCAAAACAACTAATTAACAAATTGGATCAAGTGAATGAATGTAATTTTGTAGAGCTATCATGCCTTAGGCAGACATCCAACTTTGAGTGTGGGCTACATATGCTTCTTAATTTAAAACATATTATTGATAGTGTAATACATGAAGATGTTTTAACAGAATTGTTGGGAACCTTTAAAACCACGTTTCATGACACTGAGTTGCATAAACATACAGATGAATGTAGTGAAACTTCCCAAAATCAAGAAGCAACAAATGGAGTAAATCTGTCTAGCGGAACTAAAATAAAGCAGCATTCCTTGAGAAAAATGAATAAAACATCGAACACCTTTGAATTAGTGAAAAAGAGGAAAAGTAACAAGATTATTTTTAAAACCTCAGAACAAAAGTCAATTGAAACCAAGGTAAATGATGCAATTGTTAATAAAAATAGGTTTTCCCCACTCAAAATTTTTGATGAAGAGTCATCAATAACACAAAATGAAGAAATAGGATCCAAACCAATAGTTTTGCCAAAAAGTAAAATATATCAACAACCTTATGAAAGATCTGTGCCCAGCATTGAAAATATAAGTAAGACTTCAGTGAAAGAAATCACATCTTGTATTAATAAAGTTAATAACAAAAATAAAGAAGATGAAGATCTAATTATAACAAGAAACAAGAAAACTAGTAGACACAATGGTAATACGAAAAGAGAACTTAACAATTTAAGAAGTACAGAAAATCTTCCAAGGAATGACAATGAACAAAACATCAGTAGGAAAACAGCTCCTAAAATCAAAATATTTTCTGACAGCCACGGAAGGAAGATAAACACACTCCTACAAAAGAGGCTGAAACATTCTTATTTTACCATCGAGATAAAACCTAATGGAAGACTAAAAAATATAGTCGGGAATTCCAGAAATATAGGAAAAGATATGGGTAAAGAAGACTATGTAATTATTATTGGAGGAACTAATGATGTCGATATGGGGATAAATGAAAGTGAATTAATTACAACTTTTGAACAAACTCTGATAAAATAATCCAGACACAAATGTTATAATTTGTACTATACCATTTTGATATGACAAAGTTTACTTCAATAGAAGAATTAAAATCATAAATCAAAAATTAAAGGCATTAACTGTGAAATATAAGCATTCTAAAATAGTGTCATTATCTGGTCTTAATAGAGGGCATTACACCAAACATGGTCTTCACTTTAATTTCAAGGGAAAACTTTTATTTACAAAATTATTAACAAATTACATCCCGAACATTATTTATAACAGTTCAATAAATAAGATACCTGTTATAACAACAATCAACAAACACTTAAATTTTGAAACTAGGCAAGTTTTGATTCCCTATAATGGAAAATACAGCCAGGAAACGTACACTATAACAAGAAAACATCAAAGGTGGATAAAAGATAAAACAGGTTATTTGCAACCAGAAAATTCACAGATAAGTCCAAATCCCTTTAACATGGTTCAAAATTGCTTAGTTTTCAGGAATAAAACTAATTTTAGTAATTTTTTAGGGGAAAATCTACATTACCAAAAGAAAATTTAGTAAGACTCAATAAATTAAGATTTGAGAAGCCTAGTGCAAAAAAAGGGATATGTGATCTGAAAATTCTTCATCAAAATTTACAAACCATTTCAAATAAAATTTCACAACTTGAAGTATTCCTTGAAGAAGAAAATCCTGATATTTTATGTGTAACTGATCACGCCCTTAAAGATAGTGAAATTAGTAAAATAATTATTCCTGGTTATTATTTAGGTTCATTTTACTGTAGAAAAATATCAAAATTTGGTGGGGTTTGCATTTTTGTAAAAAACTGTTACAAAGTACAAAATCTAAATTTTGAAAAAATATGCCTTGAGAAAGATTTTGAAGTTTGTGGCATTAAGATAACTAATGGAAAACAAATCATTAACATTTTGTGCACATATCGATCAACTTGTGGTAAATTAGATTTATTTTTCAAAGGATTGGATTTGTGCTTACATCAGACGTTGTTTTCAAAAAATAATAAATGTGTTATGTGTGGTGACTACAACATAAATGCATTACACGAAGAGGATAACGCCTATGTAGAACTGAAAAGTTTATTTCAATCATATGGGATGGAGTTGACTGTTAATATTCCTACAAGGGTGACAACATATTCAGAATCCTGTATAGATAATATCGCTACAAATTACAAAATTTCAGAAATTAAAGATTTAAGTGTAATTATCTCTGCTATATCTGATCACTATGGACAGTCTATTACTGTAATAATTAAATCGTCTATTGATAAAATCAGCAAAAACTCTAAATACATTTGGATACGAAATTTTAATGATTTAAACATTCAGAATTTTAAAATAGACCTTGCTAATGAACTGTGGCTTGAAGTTTACAAAGCCAATTCTCTACAAGACCAGTTCAATAAATTTCATGATATATTTTTGAAATATTTTAACACAAATTTCCCTCTTTTCAAAAAAAGAATAAATGCAAAAAGATTTACGCCTTGGCTTACTAAAGGAATTTTAATATCTAGGGAAAATCTTAAGAAACTCTACTTTAGAAGAAGAGACAACAAATCTGAAGATTTTGGAAACCACTTAAAGAGATATCAACAAATTTATAATTAAGTTGTGAAATCAGCAAAAGAAAATTATTATTCAAATCTGGTTAAGAACAACCTAAATAAATCTAAGAAGTTATGGAACATAATAAAATCTGAGGTGGGAAATAATGAAAGGGATGATTACGAAGACTTAATTTTAGAGGATGGGCAAAAAATCAGTGATCCAAAAATTATTGCTAATAAGGTAAATGAATACTTTTCGTCTATTATACTAAATATGATGAACAATTCTGAGGAACCTTGCCTGATCAAAGGATGTATGCTGGACAAATACTATTCTCTCTTTCAGTTTTGCACAATTAATGAGAGTGATGTCAAAGCAGTGATATATCAACTAAAAAATTCCTCATCAAGTGGTCCGGATAATATTCCATCATTTATAGTAAAACATAGTGCCTGCTTCATTGCAACCCCATTAAAATTTATTATAAATAACTCATTTTCAACCGGAATATTCCCAGAAAGACTGAAAACATCCAAAATCATTCCAATTATAAAAAATAAAAAAGATAAATTTAATATAAATAACTTACGTCCAATTACATTAACTTCAGTATTTTCAAAGATTCTAGAGAAAATTGTTTATGAACAAATAATCAGTTATTTGAATTATTTTTCTGTTATTTCAAATCAACAATTTGGATTTATGAAAAAAAGAAATACCACAGACGCAATTTATGAACTAATTACATTTGTCATAAAAAATCTCGACCAAAATATACCTTCTTCTGCAGTGTTTTTAGATGTTTCCAAGGCTTTTGACAGTGTAAACCACAAATCTCTCCTGAATAAATTAATGATGTACGGAATAAGTGACAAAGCACTAAATTGGATTGAATCATTTCTAACCAACAGACAAATTTATACTGAAATAAGGAAGAATGATTATCCAGTAAAGTCAACATCAACTTCCGAATTATCAACAGTGAATGTAGGGGTGCCACAAGGAACAGTTCTTGGACCTTTGTTTTTTATATTATATATAAATCAATTGGCAGATATTCCTGATGAAGGCAAAATTATATTATTCGCAGATGATACTACATATTATAATGCAAATATGAAAACTATAGATCTAGACATATCAAATTTTATTCAAGTTTCAAATATTATAGAGTGGTTCAATGAAAATAATTTAAAAGTGAACAACAATAAAACAAAATTTATGTCATTTAATAAAGATAAAACTAAAATTTCAAATCCATATTTAATGTTAGAAGACGCATATTTAACTACAAGTGATGAAACTAAATTTCTTGGCCTGAAAATAACGAGTAACTTGTCTTGGACTCCACATATAAATGATGTTTGTAAAAAAATAAGCAGCGGCATCTTCATGATAAAAATCCTGTCAAAATGTTGCAGAACGAACATTACAAAATTAATATTTCATGCTTATATACAGTCACACATTGCTTATGGATTAATATTCTAGGGTACAAGTAGTGATGCAAAAAGAGTTTTTAAATTACAAAAAAGAGCATTACGATCAATTTTTAACATTCCAAGAACAAATTCCTGTCGCCCATTATTTCAAAATCACAAAATTTTAACACTTCCTTCTCTTTACATATTACAATCTGCTTGTTTTATTCACAACAATATATCAAAATTTAAACAAAGAATGGAAACTCACAATTACGACACAAGAACCAAGAAATTTATAAACACCCCTACGTGCAACACAACTTTTTACCAAAAGGGGCCAAACTATATGATGGTAAAAATTTATAATAAACTGCCAGAAAAATTCAGAGAAATTAAGAGCAATAAAACTTTTAAGAAGACTTTAAAAGAAGACCTGATACAAAATTGCTATTACAGAATTGAAGATTTTTTTTTTGAAAGAAGATGAAGATTTTTTATTATATCAAGTTAGTTTTAATTATAAATTTAAAATTGTTTATATTGTATATTTGATATGATCTAACCATATAAATCAATTTATATGGCAATTAGATCTTAAATAAATAAATAAATAAATAAATAAATGTACCGAGACCTGTCCGCAAACTGGAATCCTCCCACCCCAAGGGCCTTGTTTACCCCCCTCGTAAAACCAGGCATGTCCGCAAACTGGACTGTCCGCAAATAGGACTGACCGCAAATAGGAGGACACCGCCTAACTTATGTGTTGCTAGCAAGTTTTTGCAAAGTTGCCGGTAACGCTTTTCATGGAATTTAGCACTTTTCAACTTTCAGGTTTTACATTGTTTAAATGCAAAAAAGTGGTCATGCATTGTGAAAAAGAATTAGGTCTACTTTAAAATTTTAAATGGAAAAATAACTTTGAAAGATGATCAAAATTAAATAATGCGAGATATTTAGTGAAACTTTTTGTTTTAAATTTAATTAATAAAACCTAGCTTAGCTTTTCTTAGCTAAC
This sequence comes from Neoaliturus tenellus, assembly GCA_030545055.2. Classification (NCBI taxonomy): domain Eukaryota; kingdom Metazoa; phylum Arthropoda; class Insecta; order Hemiptera; family Cicadellidae; genus Neoaliturus; species Neoaliturus tenellus. The sequence goes on from CM061537.1 coordinate 42,731,579, forward strand.
TTAGTGAACACTTAAACATTTTCAATTCACAGTAAAATAACTTTTTAAATAGAATATTACTGTATATTATGTAATAAAAAAAATACAACTTAAGAGTTCAAATATTTAAATTTTAGTCTCTTTCAGTATTCAGAACGCCAGAGAATGGATGTTGCAAAGCAGATACAAGTCGATAAAGCTCTACAATATCATGCAAAAGTTGCGCAAAAACCAAGAAATACCAAAAAAATAAAAACCAGTATTTAAATTTAAATTAAATACTTTTTCATTTCAAAATAATATTAAGTTAGTCTTTAGGAGACTAAAAGTAATCTTAATCTGAAGTAAACTGTAAGTTAATCTTGCAGTTGGCAAAGTAGTAAAAAATTATTGTTAACAATCAATAGTAATTATTGTTTACCATGGAAACGATATCACTCTTGGTTGATTTTTCAAAACATAAGCAGCACTTCAAATTTGCTCTTTTTCACAAAAATATTTGCAAAACAGTTTAGTACTGTTAATCCACGGTCTATCAAAAAGTAGATGCGTTTACCTTATAAAAGAAGGTCTCATTTAAGAGAAAGTGCTGCTAATGTTTCTAGGAAAAAGCCAGGACACAACCTTGAGCTGAGTTGGTAACACTGAAGTTTTGAATCGGAGTTTAGGTGTGAGGCTACAGAACCTGCTGGACTGAAGCTTAACAGGAGGCTTTACGCAAAGTTCTGCTTAGTGTTCCAGAATTCACTTGGTGGAACCTCTTTAACACTATAAGGGAATTCTGTAACACTTCATCGGACTTCCTTAAAAGCTTCTTAATTCTTCAACTCTCAGGATATTCCTAAAGTCTTAGCTATCACTTCAGAATTATCAACTTTAGTTCAGGGTTGTGTCCTAAAAAAAAATTACAACAACAGATTTTTTAAGGGATGTGGTCTCTGTCTGTGTGCCCATACCACAAGGCCCAAGCTATTGTATGATGAGGATGCACCGCCTGTGTCTCCTCATGGGTGGGTTGGTAAGTTGGTCGGTCACTCCCCCTGCTCCCACGGAGTAGTGAAATAATGAAATAATGATTTATTTCCTCCAAAAAAATAACAACTATACACAAAACATTTACAATTCCCAGAATTTCGTTACCACAAAATCAAAATCCAGTAATTGTGGCAACGTTGAAACAAAAAACAAAAACAAAATTTAACAAAGCAGAAAGTGAGTTGCAGCTTTGGCTTAGCGGTAAAAACCCTTCTGGACTGAATATTACAATACTACAAGCCTACCATATGGTTGGAGACGAACCACAGGTACACGGGAGTAAGGACAACATTCAAATTGCGCTTAATTTGTTCCATGTACCACCTTCCCTGATGAGGATAATGCCAAACTATACAGAGACAACCCCACCCCAAATAGACTGCTCCCCACTTTCACAAAAGAAAGTGGAGATATTAAATCTGAAGGACACATGTAATTTGCATGATAGCATATACGGTAATCACAAAAGTATAACTAGTTTTAAGGGAGATTATTTATTTGTTATTCATTATCCAATAATTAACAATAAGGTATCATTGAAATCACAAAATGATATGATGTATTTTGCAATTTTTTGTAAACTTATTCGTAACGGTTCGCATGGGGTTGGGCATCAAACATTTGAAATATATATATATATATATATATATATATATATATATATATATATATATTGTATATAAAATATATTGCTCAATTTTGAGCAACAAGTAGACTAGTAACTTCCTGTATTTTAGGGGATGTTATTGGCCCTTGCGTGGCTGTTTATTTTTATTTTTTATTTTTTTTTTATATATAAAATACAGCTGTTGCATAATCAACCAACCTAATTTGGATAGTAAGGTTATCTAAACAATAATATTTTCAATATTCAATGTAACAATAATCCTACAGTTATTTAGTCTATTTATGAAAAATAAGAATGGACATACAGAAACTAAGTAATTTAAAACACTGGTTGGAATATTCTGCTTTTACCCTGAGTCTAGAAAACTATGTTGTTTTGACTAATTCATTGCTGTTGATACAAAGTGAGAATCATTTTAGAAAAATTTTCTTCTGGGGAATAATTCAAGGTTTGGAAGCAGATTATTTTATTTCCTTTGGATATGAAAAGGATGCCATAAAAGAGAAAAAGTATTTTTACAGGTTGGTCACTTGGTAACTAATTATAAATTCATTACTCTAATTAGATTCATTACTCTAGGAGATTATAAGTGTGAAAAAGCAAAACTCCTTACATTTAAAGTAAACCACTTTCTCACCAATGACTCAAATAATTAAGTAAAAAAATACAAATCATATAAATCTTTATTTCTTGACCCTAAATTTTAATTTTTTTATGAGGAGAATTATATGGATCCTCATGAGTTTTACTATTTATACGGTACACATTATTCAAGGTTTCGTACTGTAACATATTTCATATTTATAGACTTCCTCACAAATACACAGGATCAGAATTGTAGCATTGTATTGCGGACAAAATACAATCTACTTTTCCATTTCAAACACTAACGCTTGAACAATACAATAATCGTTGTTCCCGATTAATTTTCACTACAAAACATGAAAACAAAAGATATATAAAATCTTTAAACCTTTTAAAATGATGAGGCATAGCTTAGCTTGATGCCTCAAAGTTTTTCATTAAAGTTAACTGGTTTTTTAGTTAAGACCAATTTCAGCAATATTTTTTACAGCGATGATTGCCAAAACTGGAAGCTCCTGCCGACCCCCCAGCGAGAGCATCTTGCCCTGGCCCAACTCTGCAAGAGACCCTTTCAGGGAGATCCTGGGTTGGTCGTGGAAGTTGTGGATGAAGCTCCTCCTGAAGACTTCTTCCCAGATGAAAACACATCCATGCCTGAAGACACAGAAGTTGGATCCCAAATCCTGAAAATGGGTCAAGCATCAGGAGCTGGGGAAGAAGAAAAAGTTGAGGAGGAGAATGCAGATGAAGAAGAAGGCCCGAAAAAATCACAACTTGCTTCAGAAGGAAGTGAAATAGTAAGGATTTTTATTTACAAGTGGCGTATCAAGTAGAAGATATAGGCTAGGTATGAACACAACTCCAAAAGATTTGTGAGAATGTATGTGAGCATAGTAAATAGTTTTCAATGTTTCTAATGAACAGTATTTTGACATCACCTTAAGAGCGTATAATCCAGAAGAAATATTTTTACTTAGAGATACAATATGATTATTCCAGGTCAAATTTTCATCTATCGGTATTCCTAAAAATTTTGTTTCATTCGTTTGGAATATTTTGTAGTTATCTATTGCAACATCCGGTTTCGGTTTGTTTCTGTTTTGTTTGATGTGGAAAGATATGAGGTTTGTTTTTTCCGTATACATTTAGTACCGGTAATAAATTTTTGCTGCTGAAATAGTTGTTTAAGATCTTTATTTGCTATAACCTTAACTTCATTCACTGTCTTACCAGTAACTATTAAATTAGAGTCATCTGCATAGAGACATAATTTGTTTTGTGCCCCAGATAAACCAGATGGCAACCCCCTCATGTAACAAAAGGAAGAGAATATTTCCCAGAATGGATCCTTGTGGAACTCCATGTTTAATTGTTTGTAAAGAAGATTCTGCATAAGTTATTTGTTTGTTTATGTATTTCAATTGAACATATTGTTGTCTGTTATAAATGTATGACTTAAACCAGTTTACAGTAGTGTCAAAAATACCAATATTTTTTAAAGTTGAAAGCAACATTTCATGTGAGCACACTATCAAACACTTTTGACAGGTCCATAAAAATTCCTGTAGCATTATCTCCTCTATCGATAGCAGCAACTACATTTTCAATTAGGTCCAGCTGTTACCACAGACCAGCCTACTCAAAACCCATGCTGTTCCAAGGCGTAGATGCTGTTCGTTATCAAACAAACTATTTTTCTCCTGGAATTCAGTTTTAAATATTTTTTTTAAATATACCAGAGATTAAAGATTAAATTACAACATGAACTATTGGCTTTATCAAGAAAACTTTGGCTTGTTTTATGACCGTAATTGGTATTTCATCATAGTCTACAGAATATTTATTTTTGAATGAAGAAATAATTTTATCCAGTTCATCTTCACTTATAGTTTTAGCAGAAAACATTTTATTCCTAGTAATATTTGAAAAACTATAGGTTATGTTATTTGTATTTGGTGTCAGCTTAGGTATTACTAAATTATCAACCACATTTATAAAATAGTTGTTAAAAGTTTCACAAACATCTTTAGGACAGTGTAATCCTTACAGTTAACCACTAATTTAACATTACTACATTTAACATTGTCATCATTTCTATGTTCCTTGTTAACTACTTTCCAGGTAGACTTACTAATATTATCAGATTTATTAATTTGATTTTCAATGTAGAGGTACTCTTTTTTTTGTTTCCAATACATTTTTATTGTGAGACTTTTTTCTGTTTGAGTACCTAATTTCTTAATTCCTGCATTCTTTGTAAACCCAGCAGTTTGGCTTAAATTATAATGCCATTTTTCTCTTTTATGAATTCAGGAGTTATCCATCTTTCCTTTGAAACATTGACTCTACTTTTAATCAAAGGAAAACAAAAAATTTAAATAAAACATAAAAATTTTATGAATACATCACACTTATTCTCTACAGTGGAGCTATATACATCGGTCCAAGTCTCATTAAATAACATGTTTTTTTAAAATAAGTAAATATTTTCTTTTGTAAATTTTCTACTCATGGTAGTGATTTTACTTACAGATACGTTATCGCTTTTTATATTTATTTTTAGGAACTGGGCATCATGATTACTTAATTCTGTATACCTTCAATTATCAGCATTTCATTTGGTAAATTAGTAATTGAACATAATTAAATGTAAATTAGTAATTTACATTTAATTCTGATTTGTTTTAGCCAACAATAACTAGTGGAGAACTAAAAGAAGAGGACCGTTTGGCAGCTGTGGTCCAAATAATTACAGAGGAAGCTGCGGTTGCACCGAGAGGTGGCATTTTCAAGCAAACTGATGGGCTCTCTGTTCATAGTCGGGCTTTTGAGGGAATAAAACTCGATGAGGCGGATTCACTGTGTAGTTTCCAACATTATCGGATCCCGCAATATGATTATAATACCAACTTGTTGACGAGATGTGATTATAACTATGCGATTGATTTTCTAGACACCATCGATAAAGATATACCTGAAGGTAAAGATATTTTTGTTTTGTTTATTTAACACTCATTCAAAATTCTATTTATACTTGGTCTGGCTTAGTACCAACTGTCCTTATTTTAACATTGTATTCAACAGGGTGGAATTATAGCCAATAACGGAAGAGAAGAGGTTGGGGGTAAGGAATTAAATTAGGTATTCCCCACAAATATTTTGCAAAGATGGAAAATCTACGGCCACCATTCACTGACTTTTTCAAAGAGTTACACTCACCTACCACACAGTACAGCCCTAAAAAGAATCCTTGAAGCGCCATTGCAAAAATGCAGTTTTTTGTTTTGTGGTTTTTGTGCGATTGACTTATTTATCGTTGAATTTTTACTGTCTGTTTATGTATGTATGTCTTTTGCAAAAATATTTACTTATCTTGATAGCTAACAGGTTATCCATAAATTTAATTTTCAAACAGAGTATCTTAAAAGTCTACAATAATTTTAACTCTATAATTTTTTTTATACTTCTAACATTCTCAAGTATAAAAATGTATAAGAGATTAATGGTCAATGTGAACAATGTATAGGGTATAAAGAGGTTAAACCTAAGCCAAAATAAAACAAGATTATGAAAATTAATCTAAAGTCATTAAATATACCTGACTCAATAATTATATCCCTTGAATAAAACCCTGATAAAAATGGAAATCCACAAAGAGATATATTAGAAGTAGGGACATTCCTTTTTAACAAATTTTAGTTTTGCCCCTGAAACCCAGAGGAAAAATACAGCGCTGACGCTAGAATTACTTCTCCTAATTGCTATGGGAAGCGCTCTTATTTCCTCTTAAACATGAAAATGAGCATTTTTGTTTACAAAAACAAAATCAAAACAATACACTTTCTGCAAAATTATTTGAGCCATCTGTTTCCATTCAATCATTAAGCGCAATCCTTAAATAAAAATTCAATCTTGCTTATGCTATCTGTGTTTCAGGGGTGGCGTTCTCACTTTCCCATAAGGATGTCCTTATAATTATATTGGTTCTGTATACATTGGTAGGGTATGAACAGTCTATTAATGGTGAATGCTGGAACAAGAGGCAAAATTCATATTAGTGGCTATATGACTTATTGAGACCATGGAATACAGGAGTAAATAACTTGAACTTTTATATTTTATTACATACTCCCTGCACATAATTATGGTCTATTAAGCTTCTTGTTACATAGAAAACCCCAATGATGAGGCTGATATAAGAATCACACAATTTTGTGTTGTTTAACGACCTTAAAATTTCCAAAATAATTTTCAAAAAACTCTATATCTTATTTGTTGTTTACTCAGAGCCAGGTTGTGACTGTTTGCAGACTGTTGGTCAGCTCAGCTGGTGGAGGGAGATCGAACGATCATCCTGCGTAACTTATACTGGCCGGGATATATGTTTTTTCACTGTCTAAACACTCCAGACTATGGCTTTTTCTACATGGGAAATGGCCACCGTAATTTGGACATTCCCTTTATGACCCAGGTACTATTATCAAATTTTCCTCGGTGTTGAATTTATGTGCTAATTCTAAATTATCAAGCACAATAATAGGAGAGCTACACCACTACCTCGCCTGCGCCCCGTAGACGCGACGTTGTGGTGCTTGAAGGAAGTATATATCAGTGAAGGAAGTATGGTTAGTACAACCAAAAACAAGTTTGTAATCCCTGAATATTTATGAATTTGATTAGAAATGAGTGTGGTTTCTTCAAATGATTTCGTTAGACGTTTAATGCATTTGTAAACAAAATAAGGCAATTAATAAGCCATTTTAAAATAAATTGCATTAAAAATTATTTCTGCAAGCTAAGTCATTTCAAAATACTTAGGCCTAAAAAAACGTAGTAGCTCTCCAATAAGGACTCTCAGTCCTAGCCAGTGTGCAGGTTTGATAAAATACTTCATATATACTGTACATTTATTATCTGCATCTTGCAATAATACTACTAATAAAATATTTATGAATCACTAAAGAAAAGAAAGCAGATTGTGTACATTAATACAATATAAGTATCCAAAGAAATGAAAATGGAAATGGGTATATTGTATCTGGTTCGACCACAGACATAGGGCAGGGATGAACCGAGCGTTTGGGGGGGGGGGGGCCCTCACAAAAATTCTCTGGGCGGCCCTGGTTGTTTAAGCATTCCCAGAAGTCAAATCCCCACAACCATAATGATTGAAAGCTCTTGATGTGAAAACTCCAGAAAAATTGATAATATCCTCCAATCCTCCATAGGGCTCCGCCCAAGACCTCTTCAAAGTTACTATGTTATTCTTCTTATGGAACCCACATTTTAGTGAACGCATGGTTACATTTAGGAATAATAATTTGTAAACAGCCATCCTCGTTTAAAGTATTGATCAGAACAAAACGAAATGATATATAAACTTTAGGCGAGTGAGGGTAATGAATGGGCTAAACCTGGTGATGGCGAGTGAACGCAGCAAACGAGCTTACCTGAATTGTTCTAATTTAAATTATTGAGGTAGGATTGGTAATAAAATACTCAAATATATTACAAATTGAGGCGAGTGAGCGTAGCAAACGAGCTGAAACTGACGGCGAGTTAGCGTAATGAACGAGCTCACCTGAAAGGCATAAAATTTCTCGGGTTGGTATTGTAATTTGTGTACTGTTGCAAAGTAAGGGTAAGTCAGCTAGCAACTCATATAACAATAGAATTTAAGAGTTTTTACATTAGCAAGGATACTTTGACAGTTTTGCTGCAATATATTGCCAATGGGTCAAAAGTTTTAGTGGAGTAATACCTTGAAAGGATACCTAAATAATTATAATTTTACTGTCAAAGTATTGATCAGAACAAAACGAAATGATATATAAACTTGAGGCGAGTGAGGGTAACGAATGGGCTAAACCTGGTGATGGCGAGTGAACGCAGCAAACGAGCTTACCTGAATTGTTCTAATTTAAATTATTGAGGTAGGATTGGTAATAAAATACTCAAATATATTACAAATTGAGGCGAGTGAGCGTAGCAAACGAGCTGAAACTGACGGCGAGTTAGCGTAATGAACGAGCTCACCTGAAAGGCATAAAATTTCTCGGGTTGGTATTGTAATTTGTGTACTGTTGCAAAGTAAGGGTAAGTCAGCTAGCAACTCATATAACAATAGAATTTAAGAGTTTTTACATTAGCAAGGATACTTTGACAGTTTTGCTGCAATATATTGCCAATGGGTCAAAAGTTTTAGTGGAGTAATACCTTGAAAGGATACCTAAATAATTATAATTTTACTGTCAATGTGAATACAGTAAGGCCTCGTAATCTCTCTGGGAAAAACAAACAACTTTGTCGAACTCGTCAAATATTTAAAAGATTTAAATAAATATTGTGTAGACTGCAAGATATTCCGTGGGGTGAGAAAAGCTGTAGTCTATATGTAACAGCAAATTTTTATGTGTGTGATAAAGACTACAAAAATACATTTTTAAATCTGGTTGGCTTCTTGGTTAATAACATGGCATCTGGTTGGCTTTAGCTATTTCGGGAACACTTTTTCATTATTAAACCCCTTTTTTAGCATATTCCATATAACACAGTTGTATTATGGAATATTTTTATTACAATTTACGACTACAACTATGCTATCGGCTAATAAAAATAAAAATAAAGATAAATAAAATAAAAAGGACTCTACAAGCTAAAAACATTAAAGCTATGCATTTTCAGTCTTGAGTCTTACCCTGTGACTACTGATTTCTTTTTTCCCATGGGGGAAATCCATTATCACATGAAAATTAACCCTTTAAGTAGACGAAACACTGTTTATCTTTTCGTTGAAATATTTATTTGACGGTTTTATTTATATTTTAGGTTGCATTGCCAGTGATTCCAGCAAAACAAGAGGATGAGACAGAAGAGATTTCTGAAGATCAAAGTGTTGATCAAAGGATGACTGTCACATCAGAGCAGATACGACCTTCAAGACTGAGTACTAAATTAGAAACAAAACTAGGTACAAGGTTGGATACTAAATTAGGTACAAAGTTACAATCAAAATTAGAAACAAAACTAAGTGTCCCAATAGAAAATGATGATATTTAAATGATGAAAAAAATTTGTTTTTATAATTTTTCAATTACATTTGATAAAAAAAGTAATGGTAGTTGTTGTTTAAAAAATACATAATTTTATGGGGTACCGTAATAAATCTTTCAGTTTCAGTATGCTTGGTAGGTCAACTTTTACCAGGAATTTTTATAAAATTGGAGATAAATTATACTGTATATGGCAAGCTGGAAAGATGTGTTTTTTATGGAAAGATGTGGGGATTTGTTGATCAAAAAGAATATTTCAAGAGGAAGTTTTTTAACATTTACGTTTACATGTGTCCTAATTGGTCTTCACCACTGTATACACTTAATGTGCAGTGAAATTGATTTTCTTCTCTTATGTAAGATAAATGAGTTAAAAGTCAAAAGAAACTTTCTCCCGTGATATTATTTTGTGTAAAAATATTATACGTTGTTTGACTCTTCCATATTTTCAAATAATTTATCAGATAAAATTAACACTGAGTCCCAGGTCTACTTTAATAGTAGTTTTCATCACTAGGATGGAAAGTGGCTTTTTCATGTGTGTCATTGTGTTTTACACAAAAACTTTTTTTGTGCTTAACCCTAGAACGGCCAAACGACTTTTATAGTTGTTTGGTTACGGTAAGATGGTGGCCAAACAACTTTTAAAGTCGTTTGCTACAACCTTTTTTTCAAACCAATATTTTTGTATATGACCAAGCAGTAATCACATTAAAAGTTATACCATTGTAAAGATAATTGGATAAGCTACAATTTTCATGTATAACATACTCATTTGTGTCAATAACGACGGTGGGAATAATACATAAACATTACACTCTGCGCTCGGCGGCATTGCCGATCGAGAAACAAAGGCAAAAACAGCCAATTTTTAAATTCTGTGGAAGCTTTATTTTTCATGCTAGAGGATAGTGGTTATCACCACCGAATTTATTTATTCTTTCTGCATATTTCGTCTGTTGAAGAACTGAGTCTAGCGCAAATAGTTCACCAGCTGTGATTTGTTTACCAAACCTCTGCAAACAAACATACTCGTATTAAGATTTTTCTGTATGGCCAAAAAGCTTTTTTAGTCGTTTGGAAAAATTTAGTTTACTCGGCTTGTATTTTGATCTGCAAAATAAAATAAATATGAAAATAGAGAGGAAGAAATCCTTTATCGAGCTAACTATAATTATTGAGAGCCTAGCGTGCCGATATTTTGGTTTTAGCAGTTGGTCAAACTGATGGAATTTCCTCAAGTCTGTCGTGTGTCGTCGTCTCGTCGGAACACCTGTTGCGCCAAGTTGTGTGTCTCCGTGTTTAGGATGTTTTGTTTGTGCTGTGCTCTGCAGCTGTGTTTGTTTACTTACTTTTTTAATTGGTTTTATTCTTATTGAGTAATAGTAGATATGTTTTTAGTAATTATTACTTTAATTTTTTATAAAATCATCTTTTGTTGGATAGGCTCAATAAAATTTTGTATAAACTTACATTGTCTTATTACTATGGTTACCTGACATAAATATGTTATTATTATTGAATGTTTTATTTTTTCTCATTTGATAAGAAAAAAGCTTAAGTTATCTATAAATTCTAGAAGGTAACTTATAAGTCCTTTGATAAAAATCTTGTTTATAATATCAAAGCACAACATAGCGCTCAATAAAAAACTTGCTCTTTTTTACGTTTTACCACTTCAAAAACTTGTAAGCTATTTTCCACCTAATAAACTATATATTTTCCGTTTCTGTATAAAATTTCAAACATTTTGTATATCTTGAAATTTTTTATACAGCTACAATTTTGTTTTTTTACAAGCTTTTGAAGTTGTATATTTTTTGTGATTTTCATTAGGTAAAAGATGTTTTTCTTTTTTGAACTGAAATATTGTATATTTTGTTTACTGAAACAAGTATATTTACATATGGTTTTGTTACTTGTTTACTACTCTAACAGAATACATGTGTTTATTTTATATTATTGGCCTTTTTCTATATGTAGGCCTAAAACAATAATAAGTATGCGAAATTAGGAAAATTGTAATATTTTACATTTGACATGATAACTCAGTAAGTTTTTTAGTAGTGTCAAATATTTTTAGGTTTTTATGTAGGGAAATAAATTTAGAATATCTTGTATATATTGAATTTTGGAATAATTTTGTTTATATTTTTTTACAAGGGTTTACTTTTAAAATTTGCTACACACCCACACTCTCCTACAAACTATTTCTTATTTATAAATTACAGTATCTGAATAAATAATCTTGGTACAATTAACAAACAATTTTTATTTAACTCTAGATCACAAACAAATAAATTCTGATTCAAAAATGAAGGGGCTAACAAACAATAGCTTACAATTACTGGGGGGAATATTTAATTTAGTTGATTGATATAGTCTTTAATGTCTTTGTGCTCCGGCCTAGTTACAGTGGGTAGAAATGATGACTCTGTCTCTCAGGGGGTGTTGGATCGTGGGGACATTCTCTTGTAAAATTTCCAATTTATTGACTGTAAAATAATAATTCTTGATATTAATTGAGATTTGTAGTTATGTAAAAATTAAGATTTGATTATTCTTTGAAGAGATTAAAATGGATAAAATATGGTCATTCAATCTAGGTTCAGTTGTAGGCTATATCTGTTTGAAAGTTAATTATAATTGAATCTTCTTGTAAAATTGAAAAAGTTTGTTGATGGATAAATTTAGTCTCTTGATAAAATTCTACTTGATTTCTTTGAGCTTCTAAGATCACTGGATAAAATTAGTCTATTGGAGATGGATGGAGATTACCAATATTTGTTCTTCACCAATAACCACTTCTTCTTTGGCCAGATTATAAAGGGATTATTATTAGTGGTATTGGCTCTTCTTCCTATTTAAAATTTGGGATTAAATTGACCCAAATACTATTTTATGGGTTTATTTTACACTTGGGGTTGGGACCCTGTTTAAAATGAAGTTAACACAATGAGGCCATAAATGCAAGAGAGAGAAATTGTAGTTGATGCTCATGCTCAGCAACAATGTAGTGATCACATGTTTATTCTTCAGGTTTTGATTCTTGCTTTGGAAACACTTGACACTTCACTGAATTTAATTCACTATTTTGAATCACACACTATATAAAATTAGAATGACCATGTTTATTTAAATTATTAAATTTGGTATGTGTTTGAAGTAGTTTTGTTTTCATTATAAATATATTACATTAGGCTATGTTTAAATAAATATTTACTGGGATTAGGCTATTATTATTCTTAGGTGAGTGATGAATTGATTAATATGAATATCTAATATAATTATTGAATTAGGCCTAATTAATATCTATGACAGGTAAGTTTAAATATATATATATATATAGGCTATCTGGGATTTTCTAATAAATATTTACATGTGGATCCGGGTTGGATTGTTTATTTATTGGTTTATTTACCAACATAATTTGTGAACTGTTGCAATATCCCCGCAGAAATGACATATGAAATGAAATGTAGTATGGCATTTCGATAAACAGTGAATAAATTATGTTCGAACACATTCATATAGCGTATATGTTGTTTGATTAATGAACTTTTACTTAACTAACAAATAATGATTAACAGAACAACTTATAACTACGAATACTAACATCTTGATTTGTGTAATGGATTATATGATTACATTATTTAATGTCCTTGCAATCACACTTGGTCTACATTATTGTCTATTTTCACAGTTTGTATTTCACTAAATTGTTTATCACTTCACTGAGCGTCTGTTGTTGGTTTTGCACTGTATAAGGTCTCTGCACTGTACACATTTAAACTGTGGGAAACTTAAACTACTTAAAACTATTTGATTCTTGGTGATGAGGTTGTGCTTAATTTTGGGAGTGTGGTTGTTGAGGGAGTATGTATCTCTTCAGGGCGGAAATATGGTATGGGCCAAATGTTTGAGTCTCATCTAAAGTAATTATGACGTAGGTAGAATGACCCAAAACTTCGTGGATTTTGAAAGGTCCTTCGTACACTTCGAAGAATTTTGCTGTTTCACCATACGCTGCTTTCGAAAGGGGGTGACTTTTAACTAGAACTAGGTCTCCTGGATTGAAACTGGTGGGATGTGACCTTGCGTTTAATTTCTTTGCTCTTTTCGTTCGTTTACTTTGAATTCTCTCACTTGCTAAAAATAATTTTCTTTCTAAAGGCATGTCGCTGATGAATGGGTTGGTGATGTATTTCTCCCAAAATCTTTTGTCCCTTTTGCCGAACTGTAACTCGTTTGGGGTGAATCCGGTGGTTTCATGTTGTACTTCATTGAGGAATGCATTTATGTCGGTTATGTATCGTGCCCAATTTCTGTGTTGTGAAGCGCAATAGGTTCTTAGACATCTCTTTACTTCCTTTATGGGTCGTTCTGCTAGGTTGAAACATGGGTAGTATAGTGGGCTGAAAATAGGTGTAATGGAATTTTCCTCTAGTTTATTCAACCATAAGTTACTTTTGAACTGGGTTGCATTATCGGTTTGAATTTTATTTGGCATGCCATGTTCTCTAAAGTGGTGGTCAAACAGTTTGTTAATAATGGTGTTGGCGTTTGCACGCCGAATAGGATATAACTTGACATATTTGGTGTAGATATCAATCACGATTAAAACGTATTTTACGTTTCCTACGCTGGTGGGTAAAGGTCCAATAACATCTACTGCTAGCTGGTCGTTCTTCCGGAAACACCTTATTCCTTGGGCGGTTCCTTGGAGAGGGTGTGTACTTATTTTGCATCGTTGACAAGAGTCGCAAGTGGCTAAGGTGGCTCGAATTCTTCTATTCATATTTTTGAAAATAAAGGTTTCGGCTAACAACATGTAACATTTCTTTGCACCGCAATGTAGATAATATTTATGGCATTCCCAAATTAACCGGTCAATTAAACTTTCTGGGATTACAATCTTCCATTGTTCCTTTAATTTTTTGTATAAGGTGTCGTTGTGGATTCGGTAATTTCTTGATATTTTGTTGTGTTCTGGTGTGCCAGGCTGATTATTCAAAAGGTATCCAATGGTGACTCTTAATCGGGGATCTTCGAATTGTAATTGTGGAAGATTTTGGAATTCAAGTTGTAGTTGTGGGTCTTGGATCCTCTGTATGTAGTTTATGGTTAATTCTTGGGGAGGGCAGTTTATAGTGTTTTGTTGTTGTGGTATACGGCTGAGGGCGTCGGCTGTAGGATTTTCTATACCTTTACAATGAATAATTTCGAAATTGTATTCTTGGATGACAAGTGTCCATCTGGCTAATCGGTTATTGAGGAGCTTACAGGTTTTAAGGAATGTAAGTGCATGGTTGTCAGTAACAATCTTTAATTTAGTTCCTAATACAATGTACCTGACCTTTTGTAAACAGTAAACAATAGCTAGTAGTTCCTTCTCTGTAGTGGTGAAACGTTGTTCGGCTGGTTGAAGAGCTCTGGACATAAAAGTTATGGCAGCCTTATCTCCGTTGTCCTTTATTTGATACAAATGTCCTCCGATACAGTGGCGGCCGGTGGTTAGGGACGCTGGGGGGACTCTTATCATTATTTTATTTATATTTACGCCAGTGAAGATAAGTAATGTCTGATTCAGGAAAAACGGTTAACTCCTATGTCAATAAATTATAATTACTCCATCGATCAAACAGGTATAATTCGATCACAAAGTTGAATTAAATTGCAATATAGCCTAAAAATCTTAATCACAATTGCTGACGAAAAGTCATCTCTGTTGTACATAACTGATAATCTGTTGTACTGCAGAGTATCAGTTATGTACAACAGAGATGACATTTTAGGTCAATAAAATTGACCTAAAACAAGCAGTTGTTTACCGTCAATTTTATTCAGTTGATATGAATCCGTTTAATGCTTAGGCCTACTTCTTTTTCCGTGGCATTTGTTTGAATTGAGGAACCAAATCAGATTGAAATAGTTTTGCCGCGGATGGGTGTGTTCTAAGAATTGAAAGCCGTCCGCTACCCCGGATGTTAAAAGATGTCACACACTTCCTTTGCGACAATGCCGACAATATATTTCCGGTCTTCAAACCATGTTTACGTCTGGGTTCATGTACACTATTGTTCACATACTGGACTAATCCAGTTCAGGGAAGTTTCTTATTTTTTGTACTTCATATTTAAATTCTTTATCGTACTTGAAAGCCTTAATACAATCAATTGCTTTATTAACTGCAAAGGATACATCACAATGTGAGATTATTTTGCCATTGACTATGAATACATAGTCAATGATTTTGCTTAACGAAATCCAGCACAAAAAAAATAATAAAAAATCTGCATCTCTTAAGACATTTTGTAGGCCTATAGTTTTATTTAATGTCGTAAATCTAATGTTGATATTTCCAAGTACTTCATCAAATTCTATGCACGCCTTGATGTGTTTGTTACTCGTTTTATGTATCTTAACTTTTTAGTTCTAATTTTTAATATCTGAAATACCACCAACAGTTAAGGCACGATCCTGAATCCCTATAATCAAGCAAGTGTTACAGAAAAACAAGTTTTTAAATTTACAGCCACAGAGCCAATTGGCCTAATTGTATAAATTTCTAAAACACTTTTCATTAAAACTATTTTGCTTTTTGTTCAACTTTATTGCGTTTGATTAATAACTAAATTGGGCCTTAGAAGCCCCAGGAGCTTCAAAGTAATTCTAATATTCAACTTTTTTTAACCTACTATACGATTTACCTGGTGTAAATGTTGCTCATCTCCAACATCACCCATTTCACTTTCACCCATTTACATTTCTTCACAAATCTATATAATTCACTATTTCAACACAACGCACACCAACACGTACAGCATTACGCACAACAGAACCCAGACGGACGATTGCATCGCGAGGGAACTGACAGTCACATTTTTGGCACTGCTCGGTTGGTAGTAGTGGCTGGAGCAGTGGCGCGCGCAGCCTAGGGCGCCGGGCAGAGCGTTGCATTAGCAGGCGTTGGGTGTGCCTGTGTGAGTGAGCTGCGCGTATGCGCGTCTCCATTTGATTTTACAAGAGCGCTAGGACGCCGTGGCCGGCGTCCGTTGCTCCGGCCCGAGCCGGCCGCGACAGAATTAGAGACACAATCGTCGTCGATTTTGGATTTATTTTGGTACGATCTGTTTCTATCTTCAACTTATGACCCATACAATTGTCATTCTGTTAAATATTCTCATTATAATATTTTTGTTAGTTTATTTATTTTGATTTTTAATCAATTCTTTAGGAGGGGCGGCGTCCGGGAGTCCTTATGGGCGAGCCGCCACTGTGGAGGCGAAATCTGAAGCGTCTGTTTGTAGATAGAAAGGTCGAGTAGGGTCAGGGTGAGACAAAACGTTTGTTTGGAGGAAGAGGTTCTTTATATCTTGGAAAACTTGGTCTTCATACTTGGTCCAGATAAATTTGTTCTTTTTGGAAGTTAACTTTAGGAGGGGTTGTATTGTTTGGGAAAACTTGTCCAAAAACTTGTTGTAATAATTGATGCATCCTAGAAATGATTTTAGTTGTGTGCGGTTTTTTGGTGTTGGGAAATCCAATATTGGTTGAAGGCGGCTTTTGTCCATTTCGAGTCCGTTTTCAGTTAAAGTGTAGCCCAAGAAAGGAACAGAACTTTGGCAAAATTTAGATTTAGAAAATTTAACTGTCATGTTTGCTTCTGTCAATTTACCAAGAATGTAATCTAAATGTTGGAGGTGTGTTTGAAAATCGGGGGAAATAATACAGATGTCGTCTATATAAATCATGGTGAAATCTTCAATAGAATCACCGAATACTTGATCGAGGGCTCGAACTAAAGCTGCTTGGGACGTGGAAATTCCAAAAGGGGTAACTCTATAGTGATATGTTTTTCCTCTGAACTGAAAAGCGGTGTATTGACGTGATTCTTCTGATAACAGGACTTGCCAATATGAGGCGGTAAGGTCAATGCTGCTTATGTATTTGGCGTGACGGCACTTAGCTAAAACTTCATTTATGCTGCGGTTACACTCGTAATCTGGTATGATGATTTGGTTAGCTTTACGCGCATCTAAACATAGCCTGATTTCTCCTGTCTTCTTCACGACTGGTACAATTGGATTGATAAAGGTGCTGGTGCTGCGTTCTATAATTCCTAGTTCTAACATCCTTTCGATTTCCTTCTGGACTGCCTCTTGGTGTACTAAAGGGACGGGGTATGCATAACTTTTAAAATTCTGTGGATTATCTACTTTAAGGACATGTTCGTATTTATTACAGACTCCGGGCTCATCCGAAAATGTATGGTTATACTTGAGAATTAAGTCACTTAACTCGTTTCGTTGTTGTTCATTTAGTAGAGGATTATCTTCAAGGGACTTGTGAACTGTTTCAGGGGAGAGGCTTGTAGTAGTTTTACTCGCACTGGGATCAGGATTATCGTCGTTCGCATATATATCATTATTATTATATTCATAGTAATCATCATCATTGTATTCATTAATATTAGTTGGTTGCCTTAGGCTTTCTTCAAATACAAAGTTACACGTGACACAATCAATATCAACCTCTCCGAACTTCAAAGTTATGTTATTATTATTTATATTTATTTTAATTAACTTATCTTTAAAGTTCATTTCAAACTGCCATAATTCTAACGTGTCGTTCCCAATTATTAAACTCCTGACTAGGTTTGGCACGAGCAAAACTTGAAGTTGTGTGTGAATATTCTCAATATTTATTGGTATCATTATTATTCTATTTATGCGCTTGGACTTCTCTCCTGTAGCAGTTTTAATGTGGATTTTTGTAATGGGTAACTCTTCGAAACGACCTAAGTTAGATTTATTCTCTTGAAACCATTGTTCTGACATACATGTTATAATTGAGCCTGTGTCGATTAATGCTGTAATTGGTATTTGATTTATTTTTACATTTATTTCTGGGAGGTTTACGTGTTTAATGTCATTTACAAAATTATTAGGGTTTGATTCTTCGGATAATAAAAATTCTCTATCACAACAAACTATATCGGTTTCTAAAGGATACGGTATAGTGTAATTATTATCATTATTTGGCCTACGGTTTCCGACTTTGTTATTTAGCACTGAAGAGACAATGGGAGGTTTGTTTAAAGGTGTATCTTGCAGGCCAGTATTGTTCCCAGTGCATTCTAGTTTAAAGATTCAGATTGGGATGGCGGTGACGCAGGTGGTCGGTGGTTTTTTTGTGTTCCCTCGGCGATGGTGGTACATATTTGTTTTTGTTCATTTGTGGGGTACCTGTGTCCTTGAGGTGGGTTTCTGTCATAGCGTGTTTGAGTCTGCCAGTGCGGTGGATTTCGTCTGGGGTATTGTGGGTTCTGATAATTAGCGGATTGGTTGTTCTGATTGTATCTCGGCTGGTAATTGTTATAGTTTGCGTTGTGTTGGTCTCTGGGTTGACGGTAATTATTTTGTGGTTGATTGTTGTTTGGTCGGCTGTTTTGATGGTGTGGAGAGGGGGATCTGGAGCGATTATGATGTTGTGTTTGGTGATTTTTGGGTCTGCGGTGGCTGTCCTTGATGTCTTCCCGCTGTAGCAAGGATTCAAAGGCGGAGATTGTGTTTGCGTTCTGTACGATACGGGCATCTTGTATAAGTTCGCTGAAGTGGTCACTCATGATATTTATTATCTCATCCTCGGATAGTGGGGGTGTCATGGATTTTAGTGTGAGTACTCTCTCAATGAAATACTCGGATCGGGTCAGTATACCTCCTGGTCTGTATTTTTCGTTCTCCATCCTCTGTTTAATTCCACGTTGGATTTCTCGACTCCAGAATTTTGTTAGGAATGCGTTTTCAAAGTCTTGCCATTCTTTAATGTCGTCTTTAATTAACGAAAACCATCGGGATGCATTTCTTTCAAGACTAGCCTCGATTACGTCAATTAAGTGATCTCTCGTGTTTATTTTGTGTGTTTGTCTTTGCATGCTCTTGAGGTAATATTTGTTCTTGAGGTAATATTTGTGTAATTTTCGGAGGAATTCTGGGGGTCCGTGTTCTCTTCCTGAGAATTTGGGTAAGGGGTTGTCTGGGAATTGTCCATTATTGCAGGTAACATAGACAGTGGGTGTACTAAATTGTTTGTTATTGACATCGTTTTGTAGTGTTTCAATTTTTTCGCTATGCTCAGTTATGGTGGTGGTTAGGTCTTGAATCGTCTTTTGATTTTGTTCGATTTTGGCAGAATTTTCTTTGATTAAGGGGTTAAATGTGTTGTGAATTTGTTTGGCACTTTCTTTGATAATTTTATCCGTGTTTTTCTGCTGGGTGTTGTTATTTGCTCGCATTTGATCTTGAATTTGGTTCAATTGAGAGGCTAAGGTGGAGTTAATGTGGTCTTTGATGTGATCATGTTGTGAGTTAATTACATCATTAACCTCCGTCTTGTGATTGTCTAAACTGGCTTTAAAATCAACTTTGAGGTTGTAAGCATTTCCCGTGATTTGAGAGGTCAGTTTGGTTTCAATTTGTTTTATTTCAGAGGATTGTGTGTGTTGGATTTCCCGTATTTCATTTATTTCGGATTTTAATCCATTCTGTGCATTGGTTAAAGTTTCAATTTTCTCATTCAAGATGTCACAGTGGTTTTTAATTTCCAATTTGAGGTCGGATTTTACTGAATGAATCTCGGATTTAACCGAATCACTGTTAGATTGAATATCAGATTTAATTAGGTCAATGTCGGATTTTACTGAGTCAATGTTAGATTGAATATCAGATTTAATTATGTCCATGTCGGATTTTACTGAGTCAATGTTAGATTGAATATCAGATTTAATTATGTCCATGTCGGATTTTACCGAATCAATGTTAGATTTAATGTCAGATTTAATGTCCGTTTTTAAGGACAGAAACATGTGTTGGATTTGCGTGATCAAGTCAGCTGTTTGAGGTGAGGCGGGAGGAGGTGTGTCATCGTTACGCGGCGGCGATTGGCTCCCGTTGTTGGCGGTCTCTGATTGGGCGGTGTTTTGCCGGCCGGGTGACGTCATAGTCAGCTGTGAAGATATTGGGTTCGAGGCTATGGATGCGCGCGCAGCGTGATCAGCTGGGTCGGACGACGATGATGCCGTTGCTACGTTGACGTTAGACATATCAAGATGGCTGAGTGTCCTTGTTTCTGTTGTTGATGTGTCCATGTGTTGTGTCTGATTGTCGATGTCTTGTTCCGGGATGGAATCAGCTGTTAGTGTAGTGGAATTGTCGGTTTCATGTTCGTTTTCCAATTCCGCCCTATCATCTGTTTCATGTTCGTTTTCGTTATCCCCGCTAACTTCACGTAATTTCTGGGATGGCTTGGGGTTAGGACGTAAGTTGTATGGGTTCGTCATATTGGAATGCAATTAATGGCAAGTACAAAATAGAGTGGGAAATTAAAATAATATGGTGGATAAATAAATGACTTATTTCTAACAGTGTTTTATTTTAGTCTAACTTAGGTTATGTCTAATCTAGGCTATGATGTCTATCTAGGTTATACTTGACTTAGGCTAGCCTAGCTTACTACTTCAAACACGATTGGAAATTTTTTAGAGAATGCCCCAAAGGTTGGTCGCCATTTTGCTACACACCCACACTCTCCTACAAACTATTTCTTATTTATAAATTACAGTATCTGAATAAATAATCTTGGTACAATTAACAAACAATTTTTATTTAACTCTAGATCACAAACAAATAAATTCTGATTCAAAAATGAAGGGGCTAACAAACAATAGCTTACAATTACTGGGGGGAATATTTAATTTAATTGATTGATATAGTCTTTAATGTCTTTGTGCTCCGGCCTAGTTACAGTGGGCAGAAATGATGACTCTGTCTCTCAGGGGGTGCTGGATCGTGGGGACATTCTCTTGTAAAATTTCCAATTTATTGACTGTAAAATAATAATTCTTGATATTAATTGAGATTTGTAGTTATGTAAAAATTAAGATTTGATTATTCTTTGAAGAGATTAAAATGGATAAAATATGGTCATTCAATCTAGGTTCAGTTGTAGGCTATATCTGTTTGAAAGTTAATTATAATTGAATCTTCTTGTAAAATTGAAAAAGTTTGTTGATGGATAAATTTAGTCTCTTGATAAAATTCTACTTGATTTCTTTGAGCTTCTAGGATCACTGGATAAAATTAGTCTATTGGAGATGGATGGAGATTACCAATATTTGTTCTTCACCAATAACCACTTCTTCTTTGGCCAGATTATAAAGGGATTATTATTAGTGGTATTGGCTCTTCTTCCTATCTAAAATTTGGGATTAAATTGACCCAAATACTATTTTATGGGTTTATTTTACACTTGGGGTTGGGACCCTGTTTAAAATGAAGTTAACACAATGAGGCCATAAATGCAAGAGAGAGAAATTGTAGTTGATGCTCAGCAACAATGTAGTGATCACATGTTTATTCTTCAGGTTTTGATTCTTGCTTTGGAAACACTTGACACTTCACTGAATTTAATTCACTATTTTGAATCACACACTATATAAAATTAGAATGACCATGTTTATTTAAATTATTAAATTTGGTATGTGTTTGAAGTAGTTTTGTTTTCATTATAAATATATTATATTGGGCTATGTTTAAATAAATATTTACTGGGATTAGGCTATTATTATTCTTAGGTGAGTGATGAATTGATTAATATGAATATCTAATATAATTATTGAATTAGGCCTAATTAATATCTATGACAGGTAAGTTTAAATATATATATAGGCTATCTGGGATTTTCTAATAAATATTTACATGTGGATCCGGGTTGGATTGTTTATTTATTGGTTTATTTACCAACATAATTTGTGAACTTAGTTTTTGAAATTTTTTGTTTCTTGTTTTTTTTTTTTTTTGCACAAACCATAAATTTTTTATAATATAATATATAAATAAATATAAGTTTTGTTCGTATTTTTAGATTCTGCAGAATATCCCAAATCAAATGGTATATAATACAATATGTTTTGGTAAAGAAATATGTATTTCATTTAATATAAAATGCTGCACAAAGGGCCAAAACTGCCTGGCCCTACAGAAACACTATATGGCCGTTCTAGGGTTAATCCGAATTAGTGATGAAGCATAAAAAAACACTTTCCGTTTAAGTGATGATCATTTTTCTAAAGACTGGAGGAATATAAAAGTAATAACTATTTTAAAAGTAAATAAATAAAAATGTTAGTTTCAGGGCCGGCCTAAGGCGAAAATTGCAAGTGAGCTATAGACTCAAATTTCATCCTCCTATTAGGAGGTCTGGGGGTATCGGGGTATGTCAAATCCTCCAGTTATCAGGGGATTACGCAGGGAGAGCTAAAAAAAAACGTCAAGTCTTACTTAATACACAGTATTGTGCAATTTTGTATTTTTAAAATTAAATTTAGGTCTCCTAATTTGATTTATTGACATCAATACTCCTCTCGTACTCAATACTCTTCTTGGAGCTTTTTATCCTTTGGTGGGACCAGGTAATGATACCTTTTTCTAACTCAGCCTGAAAGGCCTATTGTAGCCCTGTTAAATCAATCTATCAGATGAAGGCTTTTCGCGAAGCCTAACAGCTGGTTGATTCCTATCTCCCTTATTTCAGTTGGCTTTAATATGGCCTTTTCTAGGAATTTCAACCTTCTCTGGGGGACGGCTGGACAGTTAACCCATAAGTGTACGGTGGATTCTACCTCCTTTGTACAGAAACTGCAGGGATCGTATTGACTAAGTCCAATTGTCTTGAGATGTTTCTTCAGTGGCCCATGACCTGTTAGCATCCTTATTAGAAGACTGATATCCCTTTTGTTTAGGCTCAGTAGCTCCTTCCACTTCTTTTTAAAAGGGTCAATCAGTATTTTTTACTGTCTCCCACCTGGGAAGTCGTCCAGGCTTTCTGTTTCTGACCTTTTTTCCCAGGATAGAATTTTATGTTGTCCTGCGCACAGAGGGACACCACAGAAGGGCTCTATTAGCGGTAAAATTAAATTTTGATTCTCATGTTCTACATTAACCTGAATCTCTCCTAAAAGATTCAATTCATGGCCTGTATACGACCTTAACTGCAAATTAGAAGGATTCAAAACTATATGACTCAATTGACTGTTATATACATTTTCGGGAATCACTGAATAGACAGCACCTGTATCTATGATCATATTTAGGGGTTGACCTTCCTTCAACTACCAAAGTTGTTTTATAGCTGTTGACAGGTTTCCTTGATACTTCATTCATTACAAACAAAGAATTTAAATCATAACAATCATCAATGTCTTCGTCTTTCACTAACTTAACTTTATTCTTACTTTGGTTTAGCCTTGCATCAGTCGTGGTAGAGTTTGATTTACAAACTGAAGTTATGTGACCAATTTTGCCACATGTAATGGGCGCTTTCACACTTGACGACACGACAACGACACGGCAACGACACGATATCGCGACGATATCGTCGAGCACCAAAATCAATGTTATCTTATGGACCGTTTTCACACTTGACGACACACCGCAAAAGTGTCGGTGTCGTGTCGTTGTCGTCGATTGGGCGCTTTCACACTTGACGACACGATAACGACACGGCACCGACACGATATCGTGACGATATCGTCAAGCACCAAAATCAATGTTATCTTATGTACCGTTTTCACACTTGACGACACTCCTCAAAAAAGTCGTTGTCGTGTCGTTGTCGTCGATTGGTGCAACTGATGGTGTCGTCACGATATCGTCCCGATATCGTTTGGCAGCAATTTCAATTAGATATTATAGAAGTGTTTCACACTTGCCGATTTGTCGGTGTCGGGTCTTTGACGTGTCGTCGTACCCGGCCGGTCGGCGAGAGTAGTGTGAAATTGTTGGTGCTGGGCCAGTTCAAGGTCACCTGAGGGATGACGTCATCGAGGTCAATGACCTCACCGATGACGTCATCGATGACGTCATCGATTGCGTCATCGATGACGTCATCACCAATGACGTCATTTCGATGACGTCACACCCATGACGTCACAGAAATGACGTGCTGATGACGTCATCACCCCTTACGTCATCAAAACGACGTCACCGACGCCACTAAGGTCAAGGTCATGCCGAAACTTAAAATTTTTTGGCACTTTTGCCGTTTCTCGCACTACGCTCCGAGTTTCAGTCCGAGTCCCCGTGACCTTGACCACTTGGAACGAATTTTCGACGAGAAACGGCAAAAGTGCCAAGTTAAACTCGAGTTTCTGACATGACTTAGCCTAAATGGGCAATCGGTTATCCCTCAGGTGACCTTGAACCAGCACAACACCAACAATTTCATATTACTGTGACCTTGAAAACCTAACAACGGAGCGCCGACACCGATGCGCACCCCACGACAGCCACCGAGTGACTGACTGTCAGGCTCCGTGTACTCTAGGTATATGGGGAAGTGAAGGGGGAAATCTCAAGGTCATCCAAATGGAGTTTTAAAAAAGTTGAAGAGTAGAAAGACTACTCTTGTGCTTCCTGGGCGACTTCATCAATTTCCAACGGATCTGTAAACCAATCCGATCTGTAGCGGCAGGAGTCCAGAAAACAGGTGCACCACCCATCAGGTTGTCCGTAGTACTTCCGACAATTGGTAAGATTGGAGAAGTGAAATTTAATACACCGCTGCGGACAACAAGTATAAAAGTATTTGGATTTGTAGATTTTGAAAGTTTGTAGTACCGGTGGTGGCAGCTGTTGGTTCTTGCATCTACACCTGCAACATCCGAAGCATTCACATTGCCGGCAGGCCAGCCCATCCACTTGCCACTTTGGTAAGAGGAAACACTTATCCTCACAGCAATAGGTTGTCCCCGTCTCTTCCTCCCAACGCTTCTTTGCACAATATGTGACGCCTTGTATCTCCAAACACCTATGCTCGCAACATGAGATGCGCTTACTTTCCATAGTTGATGTTGCTTTGACGAGGGAGCACGATGAAGTGATGCTGTGGTCAGTGGGAATGGGGTTTATATAAACTAAGGTGAGTGGAGGGGGAAAGGTCAAGGTCATCCAAATGGAGTTTTAAAAAAAGAAAAGAGTAGAAAGACTACTCTTGTGTATCTATAGCGATTTCATTGATAGTGAGTGCTTCTGTATGCCAAGTTGATCTGTACTGACAGGCTCCTAAATAATGTTTGCAAAAACCTGCAAAATGATTGTTGCACAATTTGCAGACAGTTAGCTGTTTTAGTGTGAATTCAATGCAACGTTCAGGGCAACAAGTGTACTTATGCCCTCTCATCTGGTACACATGGAATGTCTTCAACTCTGGTTTCGGCTTCTTCCAAGACTTGCACTTACACATGCATTGACCAAAAGCTTCACATTTTCTACACGCCAGGCCATCCGCAACATCAATGTCATTTGGCCATGAAAAACATTTCTGTTCGCAACAGTAGTTGAGTTGACTCTCCATGTTGCTGTGGTGAAGGTGCGCGGTGAAATGATGCTGCAGTCATTGAGAGTGCACCTTAAATAAACTCAGTGGAGGGGGAAAGGTCAAGGCCATCCAAACGGAGTTTTAAAAAAGATAACTAGTCGTCCTCCTCCTCCTCGTCCGTTGTACTTGGAGAGCTGTCAGACGAAGAGCCCCGTGCAGGTGCTCCCCAGATGAAAAACAAATCAATTTTAAAACGAAGACCAGGATCTTGCATCATCAATTCCTTTAATTTGTCACATACTAAGTCGACCTTGTGTAAGGTGTCCACAACAAGCTTCCAATTTGTTGGCTCAATATAACTTGTAGTAGAGTCTGCCTCGCTGATAACCACATCCTCCGGCCGTATTGGAGTGTAAAGATGTGTAAAGTTCTTCGGCTGTAGCTGAGGCTCAGGCTGGCTGGAAGTGGAAGGTTGAGTGTGGACCCCTGTCGCATCGAAATCCATAGTCATTCTACATTCAATGTTGGGGTTTTCGTTTAATACATACACCAATTTCTCATGCAACATATCCACTTCTGCCGAGTCTTGCAGATGAACGTTCCAGGAAAATGGCCATTCTTCATCCGTAGTGGAGTCAACTCGAGAAAGAGTGCTGTCCGCCATGATAGCTAAGCAAGGAATGATGTGAGCTACAGACTGTGGTAACAGTATTGAAAAGTAGAGGGGGTAAACCAAAAGTATGTGGAGGGGGTATTTACAAGGTCATTTAATTTGGGTTTTAAAAAAAGGAAATAGTGGAGGGGGAATTCTCAAGGTCATCCAATTTGGGTTTTAAAAAAAAAGGAATGAAGGTTACTCCTCTTCAGCCTCGTTGTCCCCCACATCCTCATTAGCCTCATCTTCATCAACGTCAGACTCGCCGTAAGGGTAGATCGGGGACATCGGCGAATATTGTGGAGATTGTTGACCGTTGTTATCGTCCCCTTGCATTCTAACTTGGGACCAATCATAATTTAAATTCATTTGTATTATGATCCCAGGGTTGTCCCGCAGTATTTCCTTCATCCGTTCGCAAATCGTTTCCAAATAGTGTACACTATCGATCGACAGTGTCCAACCCGTACTTGTACCGACATCAGTAGTGGAGTCAGCTTGGCTGATGGTGTTGTTGTCTGCCATGGTTGCTTGTCGGACAAGGAATGACGGTTGATGTGATGCTCATGCAGGAACATGTTGAAGTGGTGGGGGGTGTGGTGGAGTAGTGGGGGAATTTTCAAGGTCATCCAAACGGAGTTTTAAAAAAAGGAAAACCTACAAAGTAACATTGAAACTTTCCAATTGATGGTGGCGAGCGTTTTCTTCTGCAACCTTGCCGACACATGTGACTATGCCATACAGTATGAAAAGTACAACCATAATAAGGCCGAACAATAAAAGATAGCCGTTGACTATCATGATATTTTCTGAGTGTATCTGCTTTCTTCGTATCGCCCTCTCCTGCATCCTCTTCTCCAACTCGTGGACGAAGTCACAGCAAACGTGAGGACATGTTTTATCCGTTGGTAGGTTTGCCATTGTTGATGTTGTCGGTTTGGCTGTTGAAGATGGAATGAGGTTTCCAATTGTGATGTGCCATGTACATTAATAGTCAGGTGGTGGGGGTAGTAAAGCAGTGGAGGGGGAAGTTTCAAGGTCATTCAAACCGTGTTTTAAAAAAACCTATCTTGTTACTGAGCTCATATGTCAGTAACAAGATAGGTGCTTTTGCTCATTTACTTCTTTAATATAATGAAAAAATAAACATATTCTACAATGGTTAGAACAAGAAATACAACTGCTAGTCAGCTGAAGTAATCTAAGTTGTCCGGCTCGGTCTTCATGGACGTCGGTGAGGAAGCTGTCGAGGAGTGTCCAGGCACTTCCTTTGACTGCCGGGTGTTCCGTATATTGCAAGCGTAAACTTGCACGTTTATACGGTAGCCTCGTGCCACCATCAGCTGCAACTCCTTGTACAAGTCGTTTAGCTCCTGCTGAGTCTTGATGCTCACCTCCTCGTAACTTGCGCAACTGACGTTCAGAGACATCCTGATGTTGCTAGGTTGGCTGCTGGAGTAGAAATGAAGCCGAAGCACAGCGTTTGGAGGTACATGAAAAAGTGGTGGGGGTAATGGTGGTGGGGGTAACGGTGGTGGGGGTATGGAAGATCCAATTAAACACTTCTAAACTTTTTCCATCGAAACAATGGGATGGAGCAAATAGCACAGGTGTCCTTGTAGTTTTCAAATCTAAACATCGGTGCTAGAAATCCGAACTGTTTTCTACCACCTTCCTGTACGAACTGTCGAAGGTCTCTGACGGCAGCATCGCCACAAGGCCTACAAAACTTTTCCCCGTCTTGGAACCTATACCAGGAGTATCCCGAATACCCTCTATTATCTTTCTTGTACTCTTCGATATCCTGCTTTACTGTTATAGGGATATTATCTTGTAAAGCCGTCTGGAATAAAGATGCGTCAGTTATAACTCGTTGTAAGCAAAGCTCGTACAAGGTGCTCATCGTTTGCTAGTTGGCAACAGACTGACCGTGTTTCGCATCCAAGCAGGTTTGAATCCTAGTGTGGTAGTGGGGGTAATTACGGTAGTGGGGGTAATTGTGAAATGCAAAGGTCAAAGGTCAAGGTCACCCGCGAAGTTTAAAAAAAATGCAACATATCAATACGTGACAAACTTCACATATTGATATGTTGCATTTTTTGTTTTCTTATTTTTTTGTCTTTTATGATTTATTTATAAAACATTACAATAACATATGTACAACATTAAAACTTAAATCTAACACTGCTGCTTGTCGGCAATGCGGATGGTCAACTCTGTAGAGTTGCTACCTGTGCAGCCGTGGGACACCAGGTATAGACAGCCGGGTTGAATAGAGCGAAGGTCCTCGTTTTGTAGAAGATGGACGAATCTCTTGGGCAGGTACACCTGGAACTTGGGCTCATCCCCCGGAGTAAACGGTGCCTCGCTGAGACTGCAGCAGATGGCTTCCCCAACTGTAGTCTCCATCTTCTTCATAGCATGGATTATGTAGTGCTTTTCATCTTTTAGTTCAGAGCACTTCTTCACAGGTAATATTGTTGACTTGGAGTGAGCATTGAACTGCTCGACCAAAGTTTGAAGGAACTGGTGAGATGCCATGGTCAGGTTACAGATCGTCTTCTTGCTCGGAGATGTTGTCGTCTCGGAATCTCGAGTAATACTCATGCCAGGTCCCGGTCTGCTCCTCACTTATATACTCTCCGTTACCCCACCACTCCCCACTTCCCCACTTTGAAGGTAAGAGGCGAGTTTATAGGCATTTTTCAAAGCGCAATGTCTATCTTTATCATGTTCTGGGCTTTTTGTACAAATACATATTGTTTCCAGCATGTATTGATAATTCTTATCCAATTCCACATCACTAACCGGAACATGAGTAAATCCTTCGATCCATCTTTTCTTTTCCAGCCCCTTTGTGTAAATATTGGTAAACTTGTCTGAAAAATGATGCATAATGTGATACAAGTCCGTGTAACTTGTAAAACCATCATACCAATCGATATGATGGAAGTGTTTTGAAATCCATCTGTTGGTAGTAGCGGCTTTACTAGTTAAAGATGAATAAGAACATGGTGGTTTAAATAAAAACGAATAAGGAACACTTGTATTCATGTCCAAAAACACAAGTTCTTTTATAATGAATCTATCATCATTACCACGAAACGCTTGAAACTCAATAATACCAGGCTTGGACTTTACTTGTTCTTCTTCTCCCTTGTCCATTTTGAAGGCCACACGTCTGCTCATTACGAAGTCAGGAGGTCAACTGATTTCCACACCACGGTAGGTACTACTTTTATACCAGGCCGTACAGTTGTTGGCGCGTTGGTGTATATTTAACGTGGGCACCGTCCCCAATAGGCCTAACCCCACAAAAAGTTGGTTATTGTTTTAAAAACTAACCATTGTCTTTTAAGCTTCCATCTTTATATTTTCCTTGTTTTCGTTTTCATCACTAACACTTGATTCTTCTCCTCCATCTTCCTCTTCTTCCTGTTTTACTGATTTCTTATGTAGTTGAGCGTACTTTTCCAATTGTCTCCACATTTGTACTTCATGAGGAACTCTATTAAATATAGAAGTATCCACAGGTCCGTATATTATAGGTGCGTCCGGTTGTTTGTCCAAAGTGTCTTCCAGATAATCTTTAATAATCGAACTTGAAAACACTAGTTGTCTCAAGTATCTTGTTATAGGTTCAGTAGCACAAGTTAAAATGAAAAACTCCTCTCGATTAAGTTGAATTTTGTTATCATGTCTTGTTGTGTCTCTAAACCGCAGCTGATGATCACCACGTTGTTTAATAATATCGATTTCCACATTTGAATCCAAAAGTCCTACTCTTGTCTTTCTTCCAAACATGTTACTACTTAAAAAGCATTCTAGCAGATGCAAGTGTTTCATAAACGGGTCCCAAGCACTGTCCGTAAACAAAATCATTTTGGGTCCGTGAGTTAAAATTACAGTAGGGGAATAATCTGTCGATTTCATAACACCGATTAAAACACTTTTGTCCAAACTGGAAGAGATTGGGTAAAATATTCGCAAAAATACCTCACTCAATATGTTTGGAGAAATATTATCTTCAATATCCCTTTTTCTCTTTTGTATAGTCTTTCTTCTTTTACCTTTTTCTTCAACATTATTACTGGCGTGAAGTTGTCCGCAAACGTTTTGTTCACCTCCTTCCTGGTGACCTTGAGGATCTAAAAACTCAGATATCTCCTTCTCAATATCTACCACATTTTCAGGTGTACCACTAGGAGAAGCCATATTGAATACGATGCTACCCATACAACAGTAGGCAACAAACTGATGAGGAGCGGCCTGTACGCTCTGCTTTTATACTCGCGGAATGAAACAAAACCGGTTTTTACAGTACATTCTTAACAATTCCAGTTAAAGGTGTGTATGTTACAATTTTATCATGTAGAATTAAACAGTATGCAGTTGTATTAGCCGGTATAGCCGCGTTGAATTCCATTTCTATTTTTATATCCACACTTGATGATTTTACTGATTCATTTTGTTTAGAACAATCAATTACAACTATTGGGTAGGCATCGAAATATTTTGAAGGTGATAATAAAGGTGTATTTGCTTTACCGTAATATGAACTTTGGAATCTTGCGTACATATCGTACAATATACTGTATTTCTTCCTAGTGAATGACACATTTAAATTGTCGTATGGAAAGAATTGTGAATTTAAATAAACTTTAATATTTTTCAAGTCACAATGATCAAATTGTCCTGCATGTTTAGTGATGTCGTCTCTTCTACCTGTTTGTAAACCAAATATAATATACCTGGCTCGTTCTACATAATTTGATGTTTTAACAGTCCAAGTGTGTCGATCCGTAGTAGGTAAACTGGGATGCTCATGGAATTCCCAACTTCTAAATGGAATAACAATATCACGATCGGCTTTTAATTTTCTTAAAAGTAGCATTCTATGCTCGTCAGCTAATTTAACATGTGGAACTCTCCATACAATTTTGTCTAATTTTAATTTCCATTCTAAAGTCGCATCAGTCGTATTATCTGCAGCTTTAATAATGTCTTTATCGTTAGAAGACCTCAACAAAACTAATTCTTGTTTAACGTTTAATATTATTTTCCTATAATCTTCAGCAAAACCAAGCAACAAACGTAATGGAATATGAAAATCAAAATATCCATCTGAATTTGGAGTGATCGTGTCAATTGTAGGTAATACCCATCCGGCAGGTTTAAGTAAATTGGTTTCATTGGGTGTTATAGATGTTAGTCCTTTTAAAGTCGTTGTAATACCTACTTTTTTAGTAGAATCAACTGTTACACCTGATATTTCATATCTAATTTCATCAAACAGGAAAGCCATAGGATTATTTATAAATGGAACTGTTGTACCAGCAGTAGTACCGTCCTTTTTAGTAACTTTTCCTTGAATATACAAGTAACTTTCACATGGTAGTGTGTAAATGTCTTGATGTTGTATGGGAATACGAATTTCATCGTTATTGTTTAATTTCGATGAAGTGTAAGGGTTGTGGGTGTGATATTCTTTTTCCCATAGGGTTTCGTCGAATGTTGGACCCTGCGCTATATCCAGTATATCCATAATCGGTTAATTTTAATCCAACTCTCTCTAAGAAACGAATGTTCTCGCGTGTTAACTCCTCCACAGCTGAAGAGCTACTAATGCGGTTTCCCGTAGGTTGTTCGCTTTTAAATGTTAAACCCATGGTTTTTGTATTAAAGTGTCGATTTTAAATGTAATCTAATCGTAATAGGCTCTTCTCTGAAGTCTACCAAGTTACCGTCTTGATCCAATACGCTCAACACGATGTCTGAAATGAAAGTGGTGTTCAACGGTAGATATACCAGGTTTTGTGGCTTTTCAACAATTTTAAATCCAGGTGGTACACTTGGGTAAAATGTATGTATGATATGGGTGTTAGCCCCATCCCTGTAAGCTCCTTGTATAATGTTACAAGTTATGTCTATACTATTGACTTTTAATATTGTTACTGTTTTCTTACCGGAATGTGTTACATCTGGTTCTAAAACAGGCTCATCGTTGGAAAATCCTAATAAATCACCAATTGAGTTTGGTTGAGTAAAATCTATATAATATTTGGAAGTAATTTCAGCTTTCATCGTATTATTATTACCTTTTAATGTTATATTGTCTTTTCCCATTTTAGTTTGCAAAAATTCATTTATATGATCAATTTCATAAGAACCTGTGGGTAACCTGCACTCTTGTAAGTCTGTAAATTTCCCACTGGCATCTTTTCCCTTATAATAATGCAATACGTTATTTTTACCTTCCGTAACATTGGGAATAGAGTTGTAAGTTGTAAAATCCAATAGTGCCGCCTCCCAAAACCTTCCTTTTTGCAAGCGTAACGCTGGAAAAAGGATACTTCGTAAAGTGGACGATTTTCCTGTTAATGATACCGTATAGGAAGACATCTCAATAGTGACTGATACTTTTAGCTAGAAATTCCAAACATAAATGGCCGCATATTGAAGTATTATCAGGTTGTTCTCTTTTATAGTTATAATATATGTTTTTAGCAGATTTAAAGTAATTTTGAAGTTCTTTTGGTGGTGGCAAATTACCGAAACTATCAAAATAATATACATTGTTATTTAGTTTCTTATAACAAACCCAATGGGTGCCAGGCCCTTCAGTATTATCCAAATTTACAATTCCAGTCTCATTTTGCCACATTTTCTTTGGTAAACTGTCTTTCATAAACACACCGCGGAAAAATGGTATTTTTAAACAGGAAATATATTTAAATAATTCAATATTGGTTAATGCTTTATGTGGTATGACCAATTGATTTCTTTCATTTAATATGCACGATAAGGTCTTAGGTAAAGACCTGCCCCGTTTTTTACCATTGACCACACGGTGGGCTTCTTCCTGCCTTTTCTGCCAGATCGTCGTCTTCTTATCAGGGTGTCTAGTAGTCTTGAAAATCTGGAAAGTCTTGAATTAGTATTGAATTTAATAATGGTCTTGAAAAGTCTGGAATTAGTCTTGAATTTTCAGTCTAGTCTTGAAATTTACAAAAAATTTAACTATGGAGACGCTTTCAATCGCCGATTAAGACGCTCTGATAAAGATTGATAACCAGAGACGCCTGTAATCCCCAATCAAAACGCTTGCAACTGCAGACCGTAAACAAACGCTCACGATTCTATTAAATAATATGTATAATTCCAAAATTTGTTTACAGTAGACAAGACAATGTTGGAAAATGAATTTTACTAACATTTGCCTTCAAGCTAAAGAAAACAAGGAAAAGCAACATTTTAATTATTACCAAATAAATGAAATTTTTATGTCTTCTATAAATTTACTATCATATTGAATTTTTGGAAGGATTTATATAACCCTATTTATTTTAATAAACTAAACAGAACACACACCCTACGAAGGACAAACAAAGGGTTAAAAAATAGAATTACAATCTTGTGCATTATTTTAATTCAAACCTTTTAAATTTTCAATGTCGTTGAAAAATTAATAATGCTTCTTCTAAAAAAGTAATAATTTTGTAGTTTCATTCTAATGGTCTTGTTTTTGACAAAAAATATTACAATTCATTATATTAGCCCCTAAACTGCTACTGAAGACTAAAATAGTATACAAATGACTTCCTTTGAGTAGCTCAAATTTTGTTGTTGGACATAATCACTACGGTACATGTTTTACCGTGAATATATGGCATTGTCAAGTGATATAAATAAGAACATAGCCTTCTATCCATCAAAGGATTGGTCAAGGATAAAAAAAGACAAAACACGGTAGAAACACAGTTAATTTTGTGTATTTTAATCCTTGACCAATCCTTTGATAGATGTTATGTTCTTGTATCACTAGACAATGCTGTATTCACAGTGAAACATGTAGTGTTTATATCCAACAACAAAATTAAAGCTGGTCGATGTAAGGAATGTGTGTACTATTTAAAAACAAACATATATAAGTGACAACTATGTAAATAATTTTGTCAAATGTAAGATAGATATTAATATGTTGAGTAATGCGGCAGTCTTGAAAAAACTGAAACAGTCTTGAAAAAGTCTGGAATTAGTCTTGAATTTTTAAAGAGAAATAAACTAGACACCCTGTCTTATATTTCCTCCATGTTTTCTTGTGGTTGACTTCCTTTTTACCCTTCTTCTCCTCCTTTTTCCACCTCCTACTGCTGTTTTAGCCTTCATACCTGCTGTTACTGCTAAAGCTGCTGCTTTTTCTGCTATGCTAGCGTCACTTGATTTTACTCGTTGCCAAGCTATGTCCGCAAGCTTTCTGTCTGCTATCGATCTATTTTTTGAATCGGCAAACGTGGAATATGCGATATCGTGTTCTTTACAAGCCTGATCTAACTTGTTTATGCCTGGATCACCTCTTTCCAGTCGTTTTTTCAATATAGTTCCTGGTCCGCAATACTGATAACCTCCCGGTATATGAAATTCGTATGGTATGGTCTATTGCTCTATTTACGATAGATCCTACTGGAATACGGTTTAAAGCTTTACTTAACAGAGAAACCGCTGTGGACGTGATACCGCCTCCTTTCCGTATAGCGTCTCGATATGGACTGGTGTAATGAAATGCCATGATTGTCTTTTATATTCGAAAAGCGTAACCTATGTGTTACCTCTATGACAG
Organism: Neoaliturus tenellus; assembly: GCA_030545055.2. NCBI lineage: Eukaryota > Metazoa > Arthropoda > Insecta > Hemiptera > Cicadellidae > Neoaliturus > Neoaliturus tenellus. The sequence continues at coordinate 42,766,510 of CM061537.1, forward strand.
GTTGCACATAAATGAAGTCATTTATTGAGTTATTTAATTAAATATCAATATCACCCCAATCTGATGATCTAAACTTTTGCGTTTTAGGGTTAATAAAGTATTTATTATAAATTTCTCGTTTAATATAATCACCTCTCGCGGATTCATCATAAGTATTATGTCCCGATTTTCCTTGAAGAATATCTGGTGTAAAATGATTGTGTAAATCAAATATCGCATTACCTAAAACTTTTACAAGAAAATTAACAGTGACAGCATTATCTACATGTTCAGGGTCTTTAAGGTTTGTTATACGTTTATTATTACAATTATACACTTTACTATCCTTAAATGATGTTGTGATGGTCTGTCCTACAGTTGCAGCATCATTCGGGTGTCTTCCTGCTCTCAAGTTTGTAATATTGTTATTATTACATGTAAAAACTGCAAAGTGTAAATTTGGATCTAGATGTACGGTTTGTGATAAAGCAGCTGCATCATGATCCTCATGACCCCATGACACATTTGATAACTTTTTATCCATGCAATCCCAAGCATTATTTTTGTATGTTAATAAATTAAATTTTTCATTACCTTGAACGAATTCATCCCCTTGCTTCGATACTACTTGATTTTGTTTTACAAAAGAGGTTGTTTCTTGTTTTAAGGTTTCCATCATTTGACCCACTGTTGCACCATCTGATGGCGCCGAACCATCTTAAACATTTGCTAAACAATTACCAAAACAATCTATAACCCCTACATCACGTATGATACAATGATCTTTTATATATTTGAAGTTTACAGCATCATTTTCATTTTTTGGATAACCTATATCGTTAATAACAAATTTATAAAAAGAAAATCCATCTTTTGTTTTTTCAGGTATCAAGGAATGTAAATAGCGTCTATTTACGCTGTCCTTTTCATCTTTAGGGTCATCTACGTTGGATATACGTTTATTGTTAGCACTATACGTTTTCCCATTGAATTTCAACGTATTTTTTAATTCAGATGACAAATAACCTTTGTTTATTGCATCACCGTTTTGATTTGGTTTACCAACGTTGATGATTCTATGATCTTCTGCGTCATATGTGTTATTTTGTAGTCTTAATGTTGGCGATATCTTTTCCTTTAATATTTTTAAATTTATTGCATCGTTTTCATCCGTAGGATCTTTTATGTTTTTTAACCTTTTATTACTCATATCATAATCTCCATCAGGTGTTTGTGGTAAACCAGCACTTCTTTTTAAACTATTCGCATAATATAACCCATCCGAGGAGTAACGTCCGAACTTGTCGACACTCATGGTGCAACTGAATAGTATTCTAGGGAGTAACGCATTTTTATGAGATTACCCCACGGTTTCGGAGTTCATCCACTAAAGCCACCCATTCGTTTTCCAATCCAGTATGACCCGCTTCTTTAGCTTCATGTATTAGTTTCATTCTATCCACCAATTTATTGATATTATTGTAATAAATCACATTTGTGTTATATAGTTTCTTCATTAAACCTGTACCTGTAACAGATTTGTTTCTTTTTCTTGGTTCTGGAGCACTTATATCCAAAGTGGATGACACAAACCTTCGTTTTACAGGTTTTCTTGGCATTATCGGCATTGGTTGTCTTCTCGTTGTTGGTATTAACTTGGATACAAATAATCTATATTTTAAAGACCTAGATCTAAAAACTGGTTGGTCAGCTAAATATTTTCTCCTGTATGCATTGGTGTGTTCCAAAATCTGTTTATATGCTTCCATGTCTTCTTCTTCTAAAGGCATTCCATTTGCTTCATCTTTGAATTTTCCGATTACTTTTTTATTTTTTTCATTAAAATTTGGATGGTTCTTCGGATAGTCAGAAAAGTCGAAATCTTCTTTGTATGGAAAAGTCCTTAGGTCTTCATACATGTCCAAAGTCCTTATCCAGTAGATAAACGCGTCCGTATCCATGTATGCGACTCCAATGTTTTCCCTTCCGTAGTGTTTAACCATTTTGTTATAATGGAAATCATACATCAGGGTTTTACTTATGTCCAAAATCGACATACCTATGTATAACGGACGGTCCATGACTATTGTTGTTTTCTTCATACTGACAGCGACTAGGTTTTCGTTTATAATCATGGATGTTCCGAAATTTGGTTTTTGCACTAATTTTTCCAATTTCCTAGGATCACTCACTAATTTTACATTTTTGTGTTTTCTTTTGTTCTCCAAGGTCTTCCCAAAGATGGCGTTGTTCATTAATTTATAGAAGTCCTTTTCAAATGCTGTTGTCGCTGCAGCTCTTCTTGTAGTGTTGGAATCAATATATGGTTTCAACCAACAAGACTGGGTGAATTCAATTGCTCTATGAATTCTCACTATACGTAGACCCAATTCAAGAGCCTGTTGAATTACCCAGTAGTGAGCCACATACCGATCTTTATTCTCCAAGGTCATCATCAATTTTGGCCATCTTCCTGTCGGTGAAACTTCAGTCTTGGCTAAAAGAGGCAAGTCGTAGTGATGGTCATGAAGGTGCTCCGGGTATTCAAAATCACAGTCCAAAATATAGCCTTTTGGACCATCCTTTGGAATCTGTGAGATGTCTCCGATGGTGGCCGGGTCGATCCATTTGAAGTCAGCGTAGGGAAGCGGATTTGACATTGCCCAACCATAAAGGTTGTTTGCGTCAAAGTAGCCAAGGTAGACCGATGGTTGTTGCTCGTCGAAGCCGGGGATGTACTTGTTGTTGGCTTTGCCATGACGTGTTACAGCTTGTGTCAAACCGCCCCGTACACCAGATTCCATCATGAGCACCATATCTATATCTGTTAGAAGTTCCAATCGACAGTTAGTTGACTTTAGCATAGCTTGCCATGCTAATCCTGGAGATGTGTACGAGTGTAGAGGGTCCAGTCCATAGGCGGAGAAGCAGGTGTTTCTGAATTCTTCCATCACATCGCACAGCAGAGTTACGTCCAGTTTTATATAAAAGTCTGAATATTCCCCTAAAGTTTGAATGTTTAGTTGGTTCCAAACATTACAAGCATGATTGTAGTCTTCAACGGAGATTTCACTTTCGTTTAATTTGCTGTTGAAGGCTTCAATCGGTGGTAGACTGTATTCTTCAAATTTTTCTGCAGAAGTTATGTAATCGTAGGGGAACACTCCTTTACGTAATACTAAGTCCAATTTATCTTCAGGTACAATTTTGCTGGTTTCTTTTAGGTCTTCTCTTCGTAGATTCTCAGACAATCTGCTCAAACTAGATGCCATAAATCTATAAGAGTCTACAAAGCGAAGTTTAATTTTACCTACTGTTTTTGAAAAACTGATGTACTTTTCCAATGTTGTAGCAAGAACATCAATTTTACCATCATCTCTTCCTAACTCTGGAATAATGAAGTGGGAGTCGTAGCCGCTAAGATTGTGTAACACGACAGGGATAAAGTAAGGCAGTTTGTAATTTATATTGCATGAATTACAAGCAGCTCCTCTGTATAAACCTGTCAAGTGATCGTGATCTCTTACTTTTGGATTTTCTTCACTGAAACTCTTCTCGCATAGATAACATCTTGATGCCAGATTATATTCTTCTTGTTGATTCTCATTCAAAGGTTCCATAGGTACGACATTACCATACAAGCGTTGTACCTTTTCAGCAATGTCATACAACTGGTCTACGAAATACTTAGCGGCTTCTTCACCACGGTAGAGTATTGGAGTGGATGTTAAACCATAGTCTTGCAATTGGTTTTCAGACAAGGTTGATTTAACTAGTAAACAAAAACTGTTGGGTTGATGCAACTGATATTTTGTTCTTCTAGTCACTTCGCCGTCCGGCAGCTCCTGTGGTACTAACGTTGATTCAAAATCTGCGTAGACCACTAGTGGAATTCGATATTGGTGAACCGTCTTGTTAAATTGTATTGAAGCTCGGGTAGGCGGTGGAAGACTTATCTTTACTTCATAGTTCTCGTTGCAAAGTCTTTTATGTTCCAACAACCACTCCGATCCTCCACGTCTTGAATCTTTCCAAGAAAAGCAGAAACATCTCTTGCAAACTGTAATCCTATTTACTCTTTTGGTCAATTGTTTTACAACTAAGGCTTCAAAGTCCTTTATCCATACATAATGGGAAATTTCACCCTTAGTTATCAATAGCAAATCCGTGTGGTTTCTTTGCTCAACCTTTACTACCCGCAAAGGATAAACGTTGTTCGAATCATCCAGACCAAAAACATTGACTGAAACGCCAGGATTTTTCTTTTCAAATTTGTCAATGTCTTTCAAGGTAACTGGGTAGGTGAGACCTTGAAAGTTGTAGCGGTGTTCATTCTCGTAATATTCTCTACCAACTCTACAAGGATGATCTTTAACATACTTGGTTAACATTGCATACTTGAAACATTCATTACCCTCATTTTGAACATTTCTACACGAGTTAGTGTTTTGGATTTTCTTTGGTAGAGGGATAAAACTACTACCTCTTAAACCATATTCATGTTTATGAACCCTAACATCCATACCTTCAATTGATGACAAAGTCCATCCAGATCCTCTTCCTTCATGTTCTTGGAGTTTGGTTATAAGTTCCTCCAAGCATTCTTCAATAATATCATCAATGTCGGAGGTGAAGGTAAGGGTTCGATTTTTGGTAATGAATGCTCTCAATGCTGTTTCACCATCAGTATTGTTAAACATAGCCTCTAACACCATTCCAAATTTAATAAAATTTAGCCTTTGTAATTCTTCCCTCAAAGTTTGACCAACAAGTTCCTTAGCCTGGGTTATGAATGTTTCCAGTTCCAATTGAACGTTATTAATTTTGAAATGTGTTACAACTCGTCCTGGCAAGGCCGTGGTGCGCAGTTGTCTTACATCTTCCAGTTCTTCTTCCATATCCTCTTCTTCGGTGTCCTCTTCTTCAATAGGTCTTGTAGCAGTAGATGGTCCAGCGCCGGCAAATTGTATCACACTAGGTCTTCTTCTTTGCATTTGCTGTAGATAGCTGTCCCAGTAGTCCGTCTGCTTCTAGTGCTCTTCCAAAAACCGGTCAATTGAGTCTAAGTCTATTTCATCCATGGTAATATCTTCTTTTTTATCTTCGTCTTCATGTAATTCTCTGTGTAGGGTGAAAAGATCTTCGTCTTGAAAGATTTCCCCACAAATGTCGCAAAGAGCCATTTCAAACAGTTTGGCTTTGAATGCACACTCTGTGAATGTCCACGCAATAATGAGCAGCGCACTCCACAGGGATCCTTTATATCCGAGGCAGATAGGTGGGGAAAGTGACGTCATATAGAAACAGGTTATCAATCATGTGCTAAATTTAGCCTTTACACAACCGTTTGTAATAAATTTATCAGTAGGCTTGATAAATTGATGATATTTGGTCTAGATTCAATAATTTGTACAAGTTTTTTTTAAAGACGTCTGTTTGAGCAAAATTTATATAGGTCAAGGCCATTTGGAATTATTATTTTGAGCGGGGGATAGAGCACTAAGCAGCATCATTTACTACAAAGTGCTCTATCCCCCGCTCACATTCTTTTTTTAACTTTTTGTTTAAACTTTTTACAAAGGTGAAACATCACCATCAGAGTAGGAATCATTCTCATCACGAAATAGGTAGCGATGACAATACATAATTCTTCTGGCTACTAACGTCCTATCCATTGGACGATGAGGAGTGTCTTGTTCTTCTTCTTCTTCAATTTCCGACTCAGATGATGACTCTAATGTTTCGTAGGCGTGCAAGTCCATTTCATTATCCGTTAAAGCAGCTTCGTCAGAGTCCGTTTCAATATCCATAATTTCTTCCTCCTCCACTTCCTGGTCAACCGCAGGTAATTGGTCCTCTGCTTCTATAACTTCTACAGGTATTACCTCCAGAATTGAAAGAATTCTGTCGCGATGGAACACGGTGTTGTCAAGTGGAGCCATGGTATGAAATTGGTGTATCTATCCAATTGGTTTGCCCTTTTTATACCCCCACCAACTATACATTTTATGTGGGTCAAGGTCACGTAAAGATACCCTTTGAGCGGGGGATAGACCACTAAGCAGCATGCTAGTCCATTGCCGCAAAGTGGTCTATCCCCCGCTCTATTCCGCAGACCACACTCAAGTCCAAGTCCACATCCAGATGTTACACTTTATTATTACTGCCACCAAGTAATTGTCACTCGCACGTTTACTTGGTTTTGATAAAGGTACTGCACAAACTCCATATTGGTTGTTTGTTCGTTATACAAATGCATCATGAAATATGCAATCTTATCGATTGCGGCATTGTCCAACGGTTCGCAATTCACAAGTTCCAATGTGCCCTGGCTGGTCTTATCCTCTATAAGTTCCACCACTTCGTTGATGTCTTCTTCCAAGAGGATGAACTCAACACTGAAGCTCTCCATTGTTGTTGATAGAGTCTAGACAAATGCTTGACTAAATGCTTTATTCATCAGTCCTACATATATACCAATTTCCCCCTCCCATTACTCATTCCCCTTCTACCTTTATATGGGTCAAGGCCATCCAATAATACCCTTTGAGCGGGGGATAGACCACTAAGCAGCATGCTAGTCCATTGCCGCAAAGTGATCTATCCCCCGCTCTGTATTCCACACAAGTCCTAGTCTTTACACACATAAGCCCCCAGTCTTTTACACTTAGTCATATACTCTGTCCTCCCTGCCAATTAAGAGTTCCCCATGTTTGCCGCTATTTTCAATTAACCTTTCCAAATCCCAAAACACAATGTCCAAATTAACCAAGTTCGCTCGTCCAATTTGAAACACACTATTCCCCCCAAAGTCACTTGCTTTCACTTGTTGTCCTGTATACTGCTTCTTCTTCCACGCTACAATCACTACCCTACCTTCTTCAACAACCATTCTTTTAACAATATCGTACACCTTCTTCAACATCCCTCTACAATTTAAATAGTTTATGGTCACATACTCCCACTCCTTACCAATGATCAGTGATCCACTCATTTTCTAGCGTTCCACTGGAAGGTTCAAAGCAGAATGAAGTCGGGATGTTGTTGTATCTTTTATAATCAGCTGATCAGCTGTTTCAGTTGTTATTAATTATTCTAGTTTATTCTGTTTACAGTTTTTGTTTAAATGTTTCAAAAATGTGCATTTCAATAAATTTTATAGAGTTATTTCGAATGCGTGCTTATTTAAAACTCTTATTACAGAAAGTCACTACAGTAAAAGTTGGCGACGAGAAAAATTTGGCTACATTTCAATTCTATAATTATCTTTCAATCATAAAACATAGTTAATCTTGCAACACTTTTAAACAGTATTCAAAATTTCAATACTTCAAAATGGATGCCGATCAGTTTACCGCACTACTAAAAGCATTCACGGAAAGCCAAGTCACACTCGCAACCACGCTGGCTACGAAGATCACGGAGCAACTACGTTCAGAACGCCAAGAACATCAAAGTAATGTACCAGTGAGTAACATTCAACCATTTGAAAACTTTGACCAGAATAAAGAAAAGTTTAAAAACTATTTGGAACGTTTTGAAAATTACCTAGCAGTTAAAAATATTTCAGATGAAAACAAAAAGGCACAAATTCTTTGCGCTTCAATTGGCTCTGTTCATTATAACAATCTTTCTGCACTAATTGGCCCTGAAAAACCAATCAAAGACTTAGATTTTCAAACCTTAGTTAAGTCATTGAATGAAATGCTTTCTCCTCACAGGAATGTTGTAGTCTCACAACATTACTTTCTAAGTACGTATCAAAAACCTAACCAATCAATTCCAGAATATGTAGCTTCACTACAAAAGGACTTAACTGAATGTGAATTTACGGTCCAGTGTGAGTGCACCAAACAGGTTTCAGTTTCAGACTTATTCTTAAGAGCCCAGTTCATCAGGGGGTTAAAAGATGACTGGATCCGTGAACAGTTATTACAATCAGATACATCCTCTTTCAAAGACATTCTAACAAAGGCTACTGCCTTAGAAGCATCCCGATTAGAAACCCAAGTCCTTAACAAACATCAACCTTCTCATTCAACCAATGTTGACATCAATAAAATTTCAAATAGGCAAACAGGTAAAGCCCGTGCTAGAAGTGTTTCAAATCATCGAAATACACGGAAATCCAGGACGGAATATTCTAACTCAAGAAATTCAAGGTCCAAAGTCGACTACAATCGCCTAGGTATTGCAGACCTTTGTTTTCGTTGCGGACGAAATAACCACCGCGCATCTGAATGCCGCACAAGTAAATCACGCCTTCATTGCACTTCCTGTTCAAAACAAGGGCATGTTGCTAAAGTGTGCATTTCGAGTCAGATGAAGAACAAACTTTCAAATGACTATTCTAACTCCAGTTCTACAAAATATGTTAATTCACCTTCTGATGAAATGCCTTTAGGTTTAAATAAAGTCACAGAAATCCTTCCTGATAACACTCCTGCACATGACGTAATTGATATTTTCGACCACAGTCAACGACCAGTTGCATTAGATTCAGACAAATATTTTGTTACAGTGCACATAAATCAAAAGCCTATGCGATTTGAAGTAGACTCAGGGGCTGGTTTTACACTCATTCCTGAAAATGACTTCAAAGATTTGAATCTCAATGTCACCCTTAGCCCAACTAATGTTTACTTTCGAGCGTATACAAACGAAATATTTCGACCCTTGGGGAAGGTTACGATTGAGGTTACCTATAAGAATGTTAAGTCAACTGAGGACATGTACATTGTTCCAAATGGTCGTCCTGCAGTCCTTGGACGAGTTTGGATCCGACATCTTAAAATCAGCCTCCAGGAAATCGACCGAAACCCAGTACCGGTGCAAGACAGTTGTTTCAATGCTTCAAAAACAGTATTTTCTATTGAGGACATATTTTCTGATTTTTCTACTGTATTCGAACAGAAAATTGGCTGCATACCAAATCATACAGTGTCCCTCCATCTTCGTGAAAATGCTAGTCCGGTTTACACCAAAGAGCGTAATGTCCCTTTTGCCCTACGAACTCAAGTCGAAGAGGAGCTTAACAGTCTTGAAGCAGCCGGCATAATATCTAAAGTCGATGCTAGCGATTGGGGATCACCCTTGGTAGTAATTCCCGAAGGGAACGGTACTGTACGGTTATGCGTAGACTATAAAACAGGCGTAAATGATCGTCTAGTTTCAGCAAACTTTCCAATCAAACACATTCCGGATGTTTTAAACAGTTTACGGGATTCAAGGTTTTTCTGCAAACTTGACATTTACAAGGCGTATTTGCACATCCCAGTCGACCCGGAAAGCAGTAAAATTAAAACTATCACTACACACCGGGGTACATATTCAATGCACAGACTTAGCTTCGGGATTAAAACGGCACCCGCAGAGTTCAATCGCATCTTATCCCAAATTCTATCAGGTTTGCCCAAGGATGAGGTTTATTTCGACGACATAATTGTGCACGGTACCACCAAAGATGAGTGCTATGCCAACCTCAGATCATGTCTTTCGCGCCTTGAGGAACACGACCTACAATTAAACAAAGACAAATGTAAGTTTTTCTGTGAAAAGATCGAATATCTTGGTCATGTAATTCAACACAATCAGATTTCAAAGTGCCCTCAAAAGATTCGAGCTGTTTGCGAAATGCCCCGACCAAGGAACGTTGACGATGTCCGGAAATTCCTTGGAATGGTCACATACTACTCGCGGTTCATACCAGATTTATCTACAAAAACAGCACCACTTCGACAGCTTCTACAGAAAAATCGAAAGTTTCATTGGTCTAAAGATTGCCAAGCCGCTTTTGACTGTCTCAAGGGAGAAATGACTTCCGACCGTGTTCTTGTGCCATACGACCCTCACCGTCCAATTGTCTTAACTTGTGATGCCAGTCCAACGGGAATTGCCGCAGTGATGAGTCACATCATCGAAGGCGAAGAAAAGCCGATAGCGTACGCATCCAGATCGTTAACTGCTTCAGAGCGTAATTACAGTCAGCTCGATCGCGAAGCACTTGCCATCGTGTTTGGGGTAAGCCACTTCTACAATTATTTATATGGTATACACTTCACACTGACCACTGACAATGCCCCACTTACTAGAATCTTCCATGAAAGTAAATCCTTACCTCCTATGACTTCCAGTAGACTACTGCGTTACGCATCGTACTTGTCAGGATTCAATTATTCTATACGATTTAAAAAGGGAGAGGCCAATGCCAACGTAGATTGTTTGTCACGAGCTCCAGTAATTCAAGAATCCGGAACTATAGATGTTTTCCTAAATAATGAAACTGCCACTTTCCATTCAGAGACAATATTCGAAATATCATCTGAAAATCTAAATGCAGATATCTTGGCACAGGAAACCGAAGCAGACCAGAATCTTAAAGAAATTAAACAAAAACTACTTACCTCATCTACAGATCTACCCTACACTCTCGATAATGGAGTAATTTTCAAAGAAAACCGTGTTGTTATTCCAAAGAGCCTTCAACCCCATGTCTTTCAGCAACTTCACGCTACTCACATCGGAATCACAAAAATGAAGCAACTGGCCCGAAGATATGTATATTGGCAAGGTATCGACAAGGATATAGAAAAGTTAGTCCAATCCTGTGAAAATTGTGCCCACATCAAGTTCAACCATAAGAAAGCGCCTTTACACCCATGGGCAGAACCCGAAGGCAACTGGGAGCGCATACATATAGACTATGCTGGACCCTTTCAAAATTGCTACTTCCTTGTTTGTGTTTGTGCGAAATCAAAATGGGTCGAAGTTAAGGTCTTAAGGAACGTGCCTTCATCTTCTGACACAATAATTCTTCTCGACAACATCTTCTCATCTCATGGTTATCCTCAAGTAATGGTTTCGGACAACGCTTCTATATTTACCAGTACAGAATTTAAATCATATTGTTCTTCAAATGGCATATTTCAAAAACTAATTGCACCTGGACATGCTGCTACAAATGGACTCGCCGAAAGAACAGTTCAAACCTTGAAACAACGACTGAAGGCCCTCGGAAGCGATTCTCGCCCAGTTCACACCAAAGTTCAGGAAATCCTCCTACACTACCGTGCAACTCCTCTTTCCAATGGACAGTCACCAGCAGAACGATACCTAAATCGTCAAATACGCATAAAGCTAGATGCCCTGCGGCCCTATCATAGTACGAAGAATCCTCCCTTGAAATTTCGAGTACGATCATTTAACGTCGGGGAGAGAGTCCTCGTAAGAGAATATTCAGCTAACAACAAATATATTTGGACTCTTGGAGAAATTGTTGAAAAACTAGGAGTACTGCACTACATTGTGAAGTTAGATTCTGGCAGAACATTGAAGCGACATCTAGATCAACTTCGTAGAACAGAAGTGAAGAAAGTACACTTCAAGACCACTGACGAGAAAGTGCCAGAAAATAATAAATCCAAACCAATTCAAATCCCAAGCATTGTTCGACGTCAAGAACCCATTATACCTCGACAAGAACATCCAGTTCCAGAATTGGTGAATTACAGACCACCTCCACCAAATTGTCAAGTACCAATCCAACCACCACTTCGTCGTTCTACAAGAGTACGTAAGCCTCCAGAACATTTGAACGATTACGTCTTGTCATGAAGTTCCAAAATAAGTGGGGGAGACTGTTGTATCTTTTATAATCAGCTGATCAGCTGTTTCAGTTGTTATTAATTATTCTAGTTTATTCTGTTTACAGTTTTTGTTTAAATGTTTCAAAAATGTGCATTTCAATAAATTTTATAGAGTTATTTCGAATGCGTGCTTATTTAAAACTCTTATTACAGAAAGTCACTACAGATGTACAGACCCCCTCTTTTATACCAGTTAACCGGTTGTCCTTCGTTTAAAGTGGGTCAAGGTCATTCAAAAGTACCCTTTGAGCGGGGGATAGACCACTAAGCAGCATGCTAGTCCATTGCCGCAAAGTAGTCTATCCCCCGCTCTGTATTCTACACACACACACACACATGTCCCTGTCCAAGTCTTTCATTACATACCTAATATATATTCACTTCCTTCTTCATCACTATCACTCATCACTGCCTCCACAAACTCCATCGGGTTAAAGTTAAATTGTTTTAATTGTTCTTTTAGTTTTTCAATTTGTTGGTCCTTCACTTCCAAAACAGTGTGGAGGTGTGATATGTAGTCCGCTGCCTCGGTGACACTTGCTACTCTTGGGTCGCCTAACTTCAAGCTGGGAACTACACCCTGCAGCTTAAAGTATGCCATACGCCTCTCTTGCTCCTGCCGTTGACCAGGACTAAGCAAGCCTTGCCCGTCTCGACTCACCTCCAGCAAGGTCCGTAGCATCGGAGCTTTGCAGGCATTTGCCCGAGCAACAGTTATGCTATGGAATGGTCGAGCAGGTCCACGAGTAGCAGGCAGGACGTTGGCAGCACGCCTTCTTGAAGAAGAAGCCCGAGAAGTTTTGCAGTTGGAAGCCATGTTAAAGTGCGGTATTCAGCTAAGCGGTACAAAGCAGAATAACCAAACTGCACATCAATACCAGTATATATACACTTATCAGTGGTGGGGGTACTAGCTAACCTTGGTAAAGTGGGTCAAGGCCATCCAAAAACATTACCAGAACGGGGGATAGATCACTAAGTGGCATGTTAGTCCATTGCCACAGAGTGATCTATCCCCCGCTCTGTATTTCACATTCACGCACACATTCATACAAACACACAAGTCCCAGTCCAAGTCTTTACCCACACACCTATCCACTCTCATCCTCACTATCATCACTGTCCAACAGGCTTTCACACTTCCTAATTAGTTTCTCCCATTTACTCCGGATATGAAGTAGCTCACTGCGAGTATTCTCTAACATTCTGTCCCTTTCCTCTATCACTTCATTGTACCAGTCGATGATGCTTGGCGAGGTCTGAGTTGATGCGTCCGACGTGGTTGGTTGAGAGGCTCCGCTGCTTCGCAACTCCTTCCTCACAGGACCAAAGCCGGAGAACCGGACACGACTTCTTGACGAAGGCCCCGATCGGATCGGCCCAACACCTGAGCCGGAGTTAGAAGCAGAAGCAGAAGCTGAAGCGTTGCCAGACATGGTGCGAAACGTTCGGCTTAACAGTTGCAAGCTGAATGAGCGGACAGTGGATTACCACTCCTATATATACCTATTTGTAGTGGTGGGGGGCGGGTGGGGTGGGGTGGGGGTGGGGGTGGGGGGGGATATCTTAAGGACTTCCACTAACTTTCCCTTAGTCTTCGCGGTCATCGGTTTTACATACCTTTAACACACCCATCGTTTTGGTTTCTTCAATAACTTTACACACCTCAAAAACCCAAGCAAACAGCTCATCTATGTTGTTATAATTAATTTTTGTCCAGTGTTCATACTTATGAGTTTGGTTGTTTATAATACATAAATAAAATGTAGACCCATCTCGTCTTATACAACACTCAACTTCCATTCTATGCCGGTTTAGCACTTCCCAAGCATTGTGTTGATCTATCAAGAAGTCACCACCTTTGTAATTGTACCGTGACATGTTTACCACAAAGCACAGGAACAGACTGAAGCACATGAACGGCTCATACAAGCTTAGTAAGAGCGTTGGAGTGGGGGTATTACGTGATACACTACATTAGTTGTAAGGTTAGCACTTTATTTTAAACTGTAATTTATATGGGTCAAGGTCATTCGAACTTTGAAAAAGTTTTACTTTGAGGTAAGTTTTTATTTGTTAAAGATTTTTGTAACTTAGTCTTCACCCTCAAGGACACGGTTTGAGATTGTCCCAGTGACTTTACATCACCGCCAGGTTAAAGTATTATACAAGTCAAGTGTTTTTTTTTTATTCCTTGACTTGTATAATACCCCTCTCCCTTACTTTAAGAGGGTTAAGACTAAATTTAGAAAAATTAATTTGGAAGAAGAAATTTAATTAATGTCCAACACTTTTAAACAATTTTGATTTTTTGGTGAGCCCATGTCCTAGTCCATTTCCCAAACAGATAGGCATCCTTTTCTTCAAATTAAATAAGCCCCGGGGACAAAAAATTCTCTTTGTACCATCGCAGGTGGTACTTTCATTCTATGAAGGCGGCCATCACCTTTTAGAATGATTTGCACATTTATGTTAAATGCTCCATAAGCTTGAACAATGAAATAATATTTTTTGTCCCTCTTGAGCCTATTAATTTTCAGCTTCTGCGGACTGTTGGGGTGTTTGAACTTGGACTTTTCAGGCATAATATTAAGGCTATAGGGCTTTGGTGTCGGAATTTTGATTTTCTTATTCAAGTGTCGTTGGCAACGATCTTTTTCTGGAAGAGCAAAACTCGGACAACAAAGAACCACAGCCTCTCTGCTAAACCAAACATAATCGCATTTATCACGCTTGCCAGCAGGGCATTTAACACGATTACGTTTCTTTTGTGTTGGACTCTTAGTGTTTTGGAGCGGCGCTTGATCTAACTTAGGCTGGCTGGAAAGGATGGAGGGTGATGGTTTAGCACGGTCAAGGGGCAATTTGCAAACAATTTTGGGTCGGGTAGGAGAATGGGTTAGATCAATGGTGGTTTTAGGTGAGGTAGAATTGTCTGGGGAAAAGATCGATTTACGGGATGGTTTGACTGTAGATGGAATGTTGGCTTTGGGTGAGGTAGAATTGTCTGGGGAAAAGATCGATTTACAGGATGGTTTGACTGGTGTGGATGGCATGGGGGATACGGGTAGTGGACATTGGGTCTTTGTATAGGAAAGGATTTTCTGTGTACGGGAGTAGGGAATGATTTTGGACCTCGACTTCTTCTTCTCCTCAAAGACCGCTGACTCCGAATCAGAATCTGACAGCAATGAGATTGGCGGTGATGCTATGAGCACTCGGCTGCTTGCAGGGTGAGCGCCAGCCCCTCTTGAAGTCGATGGAGCATCACCAGCACCACTGACACTTGGACTTGTTGGTTCCGTTGGTAGCAGCGGAGATAGGCTGGGCATTGAAGGAGCCGACGGCATCTCCAAACAGCTGAGGATTGTGCTCATCAAACACGTTTGAAGAATCGGAGTAGATGTCTTGGTCGGAGTAGACGTGTTGGTTGGATTCGATTTGATGTATGGGAGAACGGGTGGATAGTTCTTGAAGCGCATGTTGCGCTGGAGAGAGAGCGTTAATTGCAAAAAACGGAGAAGCACTTCCAACAAAGGCTGGAGCAGGAATGAGAAGTGCGTGCAACCGGGCCGCCTTATATCCCCACCGGGGCTGCCACGCCCAGGATATAAGGGGTGGGGGTAGGGGGGGGGCTCGCACTTTTTGCCGGGGGGGCTCGCACTTTTTGTCGGGGGGGGGGGGGGGGGGGGTTAATTAAAGAAATAAACCCTTATAGGCGTTCTTATGTTGCCATCGCTATAGTCTCCGAAAAGATACAACTATGGGGAACTCCAGACTTGTGTGTTAGTAATACCTACCAGTTAAAATCCAAAGAGAAACTTTAATATTTGGTTCAAGGTCACGCGAAACTTTTAAAAAAATAAGCCCCACACCCCCCTATGGGGGTGTGGGGCACTTGGGTTGTCATCGCTGTAGCCTCCGAAGAGACCCAACTATGACAACAGGCAACATCCAATGTCGTCTAACCTTCACCACGCAAGACTTAAGCATTTACTGCATTGCTAACAAATAACTTTTCCAATAGCTAACAAAAAGTCATTTACATAATTTTGAAAGAGGTTGAGGACAGCCCTAGTGGCTTATGTCCCCGGTCCGATTGCAGAGGCCATCGGCTCATTACCCCCGTATAAGCGTACAAACGGACCAACTCCAATTTCTCAGCCGCATTGAAGCATGCATGAGTGGAGCCTAACAATTATAAAAAGTGGTTTTACACGGGGGCCTACTCCCGTTCCCTATCTTTAATATTTAAGTTCAGCAATGCAGTAAATTTATATAAGTTCTTACTAGGTCAAGGCCATACGAACATTAAAAAATTTCGGCCCCCGTACATCCATGGCGAACCACGAATGTTCGGGGGCCTTGGGGACAAAAAAACACAAATAGCTAACAAAGTTTCATTTACATAATTTTGAGTTTCCAGAAGGGAAACTAACTGAGGACACCCTAGTGGCTTACGTCCTCGGTCCGAGTGCAGAGGCCATCGGCTCATTACCCCCATATAGGCGTACAAACGGACCAACTCCTATTTCTCAGCCGCATTGAAGCATGCATGAGAGGAGCCTAACAATTATACAAAAGTAACTTTACACGGGGGCCTACTCCCGTTCCCTGTCTTTACGATTTACTTTGAGCATTGCAAAAGCTCAAGGGGGAAATGCTACAACAAGCGTATACACTTTAGAAAAATATAACACACTTACAAAACACAATTGAGCTCAACGTAGTCAATGCTGGAACAAGCACATACACATTAAACACATATGACAAACAAGACACAAAGGATAAAAGACACACAGGAGACATAGGGTACAAGTAAAACACTCTCATATAAAACAATTCGCAATACCCAAACGCAAGCGCAATATCTTACAACTAATACAAGTCTTAAAGTTAGAGTAGACTTCGCTAAACACTGAAGGCGCCATTCAATGTTTAGTGATGCCTATGGCGGTCCGTCCCGATCGTTCACGTTCAACGCGCGGGAGCGGACTGCGAGCCGGCTCTGGCTGGGCCCCCTTATATCCCCACCGGGGCTGCCACGCCCAGGATATCAGGGGTGGGGGAGGGGGTGGGGGTGGAGGGGGTGGGGGCCTCGCACTTTTTGTCGGGGGGGGGGGCTCGCACTTTTTGTCGGGGGGGGGCTCGCACTTTTTGTCGGGGGGGGGGGCTCGCACTTTTTGTCGGGGGGGGGGGTCAGGTAAGTTAAGTGGGTCAAGGTCACCCACAACACTTGTACTCAAGTGTTGGCTATACCCCCACCACAACTGGGTCCCTAGGCTGCACAACACTGCTTCGCCAGTATGTCTCCGGCTTCCTTGCGGTGCGTCTCGCTGTTCTCTAGCTCTCTATATGTAAGTAATTTTACAAGTTCTGAATGTAGGTCACTACACTTTAACTCTGGGACGATATCGACTTGTAGTATTTCAGTGTTTTGACTCAAGGTCATCACACTTTAACTCTAGCACATCGGTTATCGTACCAGAGGTGCTTAATAACCTAACTTGTAATGTTTAGGGTGGCGTTTGCACGCCACGTGGTATCGCCATGAGTGTCCAGTCCAAGTTTTAAGTTAAATTAATTTTACTGTAATCTTTTCCATTTCCACTTCGTTTTGCCAAAGTATAAGGTGTCGCTTAATAAAGTGGTATTTCTCTAAAGTTTTTTTTTTTTTTTTTTTTTTTTTTTTTTTTTTTTTTTAGGGAGAGGCAGGGAAAATGCATTACGCACACAGGTGGCCAGCCTGTAGTGTGGGACTCCCCTAAAAAACGGGTTTACCCACTAAAAAACCTCCTCTACTCTTTAGGATTCTAACCTGGAATTGTTTATCACATTACGTCAGGCTAGGCCTAAAATTGGCTTACGCCCATGGGGCTCGCTCCTTATCCAGCTGTTCGGTCAAGGGATCTGGGCCACTTCGTGGTCCAAATCGGTTTTCTTTTCCAGGAGGATACCCCGGACGAACTGTGACAAACAATCCCAGTTGCCCTCATCCTCCATAATCTTTTGGCAGACCGTGTCCACCGAAAAAACACCGAGTTTTCTTGTGGCCTCCAGGCGGGGCCTTTCCCAACGCGAACAGCGGAAGAAGGTGTGTTCCGCGTCATCGGGAACGCCCGGGCAGTAGATGCAATCCGGTGAACCGGTCTTGCCCATCCGGTTCAGGTACGACTTGAAGTAGCCGTGACCTGTCAGGAACTGCGTGAGGTAGTAGTCCACCTCGCCATGCCGCCTTTCCACCCATGGTTGGACCTGCTCGATGAGTCGCGCAGTCCATCGTCCTCGGGTGTCGTGCTCCCAGCTGTGTTGCCACTGCTGGAAGGTTCGGGAGCGCTCTTCGGTTCTTGCCGTGTCCTTTTAACCTCGCCTTGTCTCTGATAAATTTCTCTAAAGTTATAGGGGATTGCAGGGATACAATTAGTTTATTTAGGAGACTCTTCATCTTGGAGTTTAACACAATTTCCACTTTGACTTTGCTTCCTCGGCTCTCACAGCCTAAGCTGTACAGAAATGTTTCTTCTAGTGCCAACTCGGGCCAAGAGAACAGTGTGTTGACTGTAGGACAGCTCATGGTGAAGTGATGCGATACTCCAGCGTACCACCTCACCTTCCCCCACCACTGTGATCTTCCCCCACTCCTGCTGTTTCCCCCACCTCTTTTCCCTTGACTCGTGCGCTACAAGCAGTCTCTTAGTATTGTGCGGACTTTTGTGAGGAGAGGCCATGTCGCGGGACGCTTTAGGTAAGAAACTTAGCCGTGTTAAGGCTTTATTAGTTGCTCACTGTCCACCACTCAAAGTTAAGAGGGTTTCAACTTTAGCTAAGTGGCGCAAACTGTTGCGCGGACACCCTAAGTTTTATACAAAACAGACTAATGTCAGTTTTACTGATGAAGATTTGTTTAAAATATTGGATGAAATGACTTTTCCTTGCAAAATTCAGTTAGTTACTCCCATTCCTGACAGTTTAGAGTCTTAGTCTCTCAAGCCGATATACCTAGAGTACACGGAGCCTGACAGTCAGTCACTCGGTGGCTGTCGTGGGGTGCGCATCGGTGTCGGCGCTCCGTTGTTAGGTTTTCAAGGTCACAGTAATATGAAATTGTTGGTGTTGTGCTGGTTCAAGGTCACCTGAGGGATAACCGATTGCCCATTTAGGCTGAGTCATGTCAGAAACTCGAGTTTAACTTGGCACTTTTGCCGTTTCTCGTCGAAAATTCGCTCTAAGTGGTCAAGGTCACGGGGACTCGGACTGAAACTCGGAGCGTAGTGCGAGAAACGGCAAAAGTGCCAAAAAATTTTAGGTTTCGGCATGACCTTGACCTTAGTGGCGTCGGTGACGTCATTTTGATGACGTAAGGGGTGATGACGTCATCAGCACGTCATTTCTGTGACGTCATGGGTGTGACGTCATCGAAATGACGTCATTGGTGATGACGTCATCGATGACGTCATCGGTGAGGTCATTGACCTCGATGACGTCATCCCTCAGGTGACCTTGAACTGGCCCAGCACCAACAATTTCACACTACTGGCGAGCACCGTCCTCCCATCAGTCCGGGATGTGTCGGTGCATAAACGCTAACTTTTATTTTGAAATTTTTGTATTACTATACTCTATAACATGATGTCATTTTAAGTGATGAAAATTATAGTTATAAATTGTTTTCTAGTTTTTATGTAGACTTACTATCTTCTTAATTCAATAAGAATTTCTTATGTTAGGGCCTAAATATTTTGTTCTCTCGAGATACATAACCGGTTATCAAAAGTAAGGTGTACTTTTAAAGCTGATGATCTTATGCGTGTACGAATCCATACTTATTTACAGCTAGAGCTAAGCTGGCACTTCGGCGTGGCGCGGCAGTGAAGGCGGAATTTGGGTGGAAGCTAGATAAAGACCTTTATGCGAACGTACCGCTGCTGCGTCATATATCCCGGGTTGGCGCCCCCAGACGATGACTAATAGGAATCGATACTGATATGACATACAACGTTAATTATTAAATACGCTGCCTTTGGGGTAATTGTGAACTGGTTTTCATGTTTTGACAAAACCCTTTTTTAAGTTGTTTTTTAGTATAAATATGTTATATTTATTTTTAATTCTATATTATTCAGAATACATCATACAAATTTTGAGTAAAATTCCTATTATAAACTGTTGAGTCTAAAATATTCAATATTTTAATATTTTCATAAGAGAGAGAGACAGAGATAGATATTTGAGTGGATATGAATAGTCTGTCTGTCTGACAAAGGAATTCCCTTCCTTTCTCTTTTTATCTTCTTTTATCTGAGCCAGACAGTATTGTCCAGCATTGCCATTCTAGATCTGCAGCTCACTCAGTTAACACAGTTAAACTGTCCTGTTTAAAATGTTATTTTCTTGAACTCTAATAAATTACATATATAGTGAAATTTGGTTTCAAAGTTTAATTCATTCAGTCAGAGTATATCACTTTTATGTTTCTAAATCCTCAAGTGAGTGACTATTCCAGTGCCATAGCTTTTATTGTAACCTTGAAGCTGGACTCTACTAAGCAATGTCTACACTCTGCTCTTCAACTATATGCTACGCTACGGTCACCAGCATCTACCGAGGGAGCCTCTTCTACGCTGCTACCCCAAGTCCATGGTAACTCCTTCGCGTTTGAGATGGTGAACCGCCTCTGCTCTTCGCTTCAACCTCTAGTCTGCACTGCGCCTCTCGTCCAAGATTCCCGCTCAAGTTTCAAGAAAAGACTCTCCGCAAGTAGAACATTTACACTTAGTATTTCTCTGACTTGTTTACTTAATTTATTTAACTGCTATTATCTCTAATAATTTTGTACCAGTAAACTGTGTAAACTGAGTTTTCGAGTTTTCATTTATGCTCTCCATAATATCAGAAACCGTAAATTTAAACGCTTTTCATAATGGTTTTAAGCTCACCCGCTATCCCCAACAAAATGGTCCTTCGAGCCGGATTTTAATAGGCCTAATGTTAACGTATTTTATTCTTAATTTTGGAGAGCATTAAAGTTTTATTTCTTTCAGATTTTTATTTATAGGTAAATAGTTTTTCTTGTTTCAAGTTATTTTATGGGGTTTGTAGTCCAACAATTCCTTTCCTCTAATACCTCCTTTTACCAAATAAAATGCCTCTTGACCCAAAAAAGGAGTTAGAACCGCTAGTAAAAAAGCGAGAGAAATATTTCTCTAGGCTACAAGCTCTTTATGATGTTGGTAAAAAATGTATCCAACTTCATCAGGCCAAACAGCCGTTCACTGCAGAACTCGACTCTTTTATTTCTCGTTTTCAAAAAATAGATGATGATTATAATGTGTATGAAAGAATTAATGATGCCATAAGCACTTTGAATAGTCAAGTAGAAGACGAAGATAAGATTGAGGTTTTGAATGCTTCCCTAGCTTACGATGAAGTTTATTTCAATGTTAAAACTTTAGCTCGTAAAATGAACGTAGAAAAGACCACTACACCAGGTAAGGCTGACACTAGCCAAGAGTCATCTGCTCCCCCACCACAACCTCCGCAAGTAGCTAGACTTCCTAAGCTTGAAATTGACCCCTTTGATGGAACAATAACTGCTTGGCCCAATTTTTTCGCACTCTTTAACTCTATGATCCATAAGAATGATTCCCTTGTCTAAAGCTGAAAAACTGACGTATTTACGTAGTTTACTGAAATCCCATGCTCTTGCTTTAATTGAAACCTTAGCCATATCAAATGAAAACTATGATATTGCCATGCAAATACTTATCGAGCGTTATCAGAATAAGCGGCTATTAGCCTCAAGTTATTTAGATAAAATATTATCTTTTCGCCAAATGACAGAAGATTCAACAAACTCATTGTCAAGTTTTATGGAAGTTTTTAATAGCAATTTATCAGCCCTTAAGGTTCTTGGCATACCAGACTTATTTGACTTCACCATGTTGCATGTTGGTTTACGCTCACTCACATCAACTACTCGAAAGGAATTTGAAACCCAACAATCCGATACTGATGTCCCTAAATTTGAAGACCTAATTAAGTTTGTTCAGCAACAACTTAAAATTCTAGAAATAACTTCATCAAAGGCCAAGACTAAACCACAAAAACATGCTCCTACTTTTAAACCAACCACCTCTCGTAGCGCTATGCTCTCAACTGCTACAGCTAGTCCTACCCGTCATACAGATACGAGGTCACACCTTGCATGTCCCTGTTGCCAGGACACTACTCACAAAATATATGGTTGTTCTAAGTTTAAAGAAATGTCTGTGTTACAGCGATATGAGCAGGCCAAGAAAAATTCTCTTTGTTTTTGTTGCCTTGGGTCACATAGAATCTCTGATTGTAAGTCAAAAGCCAAATGTTTTAAGTGCTCTGGTAGACACCATACACTCTTGCATCGCTCAGAAGAAAGAAACATAGTAACCCCTACCGAAGCTAAGCCTATTGTCTCTAATAATGATTCAAAAACTTGCAACTTTGCTAATGCTAATTCTACTACAAATATGTTACTAAGCACTGCCATCATTGGTGTCCGAGATCAGGCCCGGCGACAGGATTCTCGGGCCCCTGTGCAATTATGAAGTCCGGGCCCCTAACCTACTTACCTTCAAAATTCCCTTCCCTTCAACTAAAAAAAACACGTTTTGGATATACTTTAACATTTCAAGCAATATTTTAAACCCAAATTTACTATTCTGTAACCTAACTTACTTAGTTGTTATTAAATTATTTACTTTTCCTCCAAAATAAATATGCCAAAGCTATGATCTTTAATTGTTTGTATTTATTTATATATTGGTGGATAAATATTATTTTAAAAAATGAAAAATGGAGGTTTAGCGATTAATATTCTTATTAAAAAAGCAGTATAGGGTTTTTGAAAAAGAAACCTAATGAAAATAGTGTAAAAATTAATAGAGAATTATTAGGCTTATGTTCATTCTAACATCACACATCATCATAATACAACTTGTCTAGCCGTGGCGAGGTATTGGTCTAGCCTTCTTCCTAGCAAAGTCATAATTTTTGTTTCTATTTTAGAATATCCCGGCGGGAGAACAGGCGTTTCCAGCAGTCAAGGTCATTACTCCGCCATTGCGCCCCATCCCACCCCATTTGTTCGATAATCACAACTAAAAGCCCGTTTTAATGAGGCCTTAAAATACTTTACGTCATAATGTAAATTATAAAAATGCAGTTGTCAGTCGGTGGACCATTAAATCTAAAAAAAAGAAAATTACTACTAGTCAACAGAAATGTTTTTTTAAAACACTTTTATGAAGAAAAACTAAAAAATATTTGCTCACCTAGGCCTACCTTTATTTAGAGTCTTAATATTAAGTATCAATTAATCTTCTTACAACAACACAGAATTGTACAAAACCAATCACACGAGAACATAAAAACATCAACAGCACCGAAATTCGAGCTTGAAAGAAACATATGCTTAGTATTGTGTTAGTGTTGTTTGGCGCTCAGGATGCAACCTGATCTGATGTGATGTATGATGTATGGAAAGGCTGTGTGGGCACGGGACCTACGAAAACTACGTTAGTTTTTGTAGGCCCCGAGTCACGCCGCGCCTGTGCAGGGCCCATAAATGCGTGTGCGACCAGCGCCAGGCAGGCACAACGGTTCTTGTTCTAGGGAATTTTCTCACAGTAGCGCCACCACCCTCAGTCTTTGCAATTATTGGTTTAGAATGAAGCTAAACTAATTATTCTCTGCTCATTTACATTAAGAACGTAAATAAAAAGAGCAGCCGTAAAACATTTTAACTTACTCATTTTAATTTTTAACAATGAGTGTTCATTTTACACTTGCGGATGTTTTAAATCTACAAATGGGTTTTCGTCGGCCCGGGCCCCCTGTGAGCCCGGGCCCCTATGCATTTGCCCCCTCTGCCCCACCTTGTCGCCGGCCCTGTCCGAGATGAAAATGGTACATTACAACCTGCTAGAGCTATTGTCGATGGAGGCTCACAAACAAGTTTGATTACATTGGAATGCGTTCAACGCCTTGGACTTAAAAAGCGTGCCAGCAAAATTACATTAGTAGCAGTTGCCGATACGTCTGTGTCTCATAACAAAGGCTCCGTACTTTGTAGCATTAGTCCATTGAAAACTCCTGATACGGTTTTGAATACTGAAGCAATAGTTGTGCCTAAAATATCATCAAATCAACCTAACATTCCAGTGGATCCCTCAATTCGCACAAAGTTCTCAAATCTAAAGTTAGCTGATCCCACATTTGACTCAAGTGCACCCATAGACTTTTTGATTGGGTCTGATATTTTTTTATGATATTATTCTTGATTCGCATAATATAATTAAAGGACAACCTTCAGCAGTCGCAACCATTTTTGGATGGATTATTGGTGGCAGAATGCCAAGCCTCAGTGAATCCAGCGAACACTCGTACTTTCTCACTTGTTGCGAATCAGTTGAAAAATCAATAACAAAATTTTGGGAAAATGAGTCGGTTAAAATTGAGAAGCCGCTAAACCCTGAGGATTCTGAAGTTGAGAAACACTTCCAATTAACTCATTCCCGAAATAACACAAAAAGATACATCGTCTCGTTACCTGTAAAATCAGATCCAGAAAAATTGCCTAACACCAGAGAAATTTCAAAAGTACGTCTCATCAATTTAGAAAATAAATTGAAACGAGCCCCTGAAGTTCATCAAGAATATAGAAATTTTATGGATGATTACATTGCTCAAGGTCACATGAGTATTGCCTCTACGCCCTCAGCCTACATTATTCCACATCATTGTGTAAGAAAGGAAGACAGCAGCACCACTAAACTCAGAACAGTTTTCAATGCTTCATTCAAACCTAAAGAATCTGATGTTTCACTAAATGATATCTTATATCCTGGACCAAAATTACAAAAGGATATTTGTGAAATCATAACCAACTTCCGCCTTCATTCCATTGTTGTGTGTTGTGATATTAAGCAGATGTACAGACAGGTTATTGTTGTACCAGAACAACGCAAGTTACAGCACATATTTTACCGGACAGATCCCAACGGACAAATTGACGAGTATGAACTCAACGTCCTCACTTATGGGGTAACATCTAGTGCATTTTTGGCACAAAGAGTTTTGATACAACTAGTAAAGGATGAAGGTAAACCATTTCCACTAGCCTCAGAAGCTATCATGCAACAAACATTTGTAGATGATATATGTACAAGTGTCGATACTCCAGAACAGGCCCTACAATTACAAGAGGAATTAAACCAAATATTTAAATTAGGAGGATTTACTCTACGCAAGTGGGCTAGTAATTATCAGCCTATTTTGGACAAAGTACCTGAAGACCATCGGGAACAACCTCTTCAAATTGGATCCGAAGAAGAATATGGAATGAAAATTCTTGGACTGCAGTACAACAGCAATGATGACTGTTTTACATACTCAATTAAGATTAACCCATTAGTTTTCACTAAACGGTCAATGCTCTCTGAAATCTCCAAAATCTATGATTTGCTGGGATATATCACACCAATAACATTCTACGCAAAACATTTGATGCAGAAATTATGGTTACTTGGTTTGTGCTGGGATGAACCTCTTCCAGATGATGTCGCCAATCAATGGTCTCTCTTCATTTCCAATCTTCCTCAGCTTTCTAAGCTTAAGATCGAAAGACACATACCAGTAACATCAGCTAATGATACCATGCTCATTGGTTTTTGTGATGCTTCGGAAAAGGGCTATGCAGCCAGCTTATACATTCGTATTGAATTATCTTCAGAAGTGAAAACATACCTAATTAAAGCCAAGAGTAAAATTGCTCCTTTGAAAATAATGAGCATCCCTCGTCTGGAATTATTAGCCGCTCAGTTGCTCACACAATTACTAACATCAGTAAACCACCTCAACTTTGAATCATCCAAAATAATTCTTTTCTCAGATTCCTCAACAGTGTTATCATGGCTTAAGACTCCCCCCTACAAGCTCAAAACCTTTGTTGCCAATAGAGTAGTTGACATTTTAGAAGACACTAATCCAAAGCAATGGCATCACGTCCCATCTAAGGAAAACCCATGTGATTGTGCCAGCAGAGGCATGCTTCCAGGAGAAATAATAAATTATGACTTGTGGTGGAAAGGTCCAAAATTCCTGCTTGAACCCCTCAGCCAGTGGCCATCTCCTGTTTCTTATGCAGATAATGAAACAATTATGTCTGAGATGAAGACAAAGTCCTTTCTACTAACTGGTAAAGAAAACAACACTTTAGTATTGGATCTAATGGATCGATTTTCAGCATTATCAAAGATTCAGTTCATTCTCGCCTACGTGTTGAGATTCATCTACAACGTCAAATGCAAGAAAAGTGGTCTAAACAAAAGAAAAGACCGATAACACCGAAGGAACTGGATGATTCATTAATGCTATGTGTAAGAGCCACCCAAGACAACTACCTCAGTAAGGAAATTAATAACATAAAGGACCAAAAGGCTTGTTCACCGAAATACCGAGCATTAACTCCATTCTTAGACGAAAGAGAATTTCTCAGGGTGGGCGGTCGCTTGAAAAACTCACAGCTATCCTACTCAAGAAAACATCCTTTATTGATCCCATCATCAAGATTAGCTACTTTATTGTGTGATCATTATCACAAGCTATCGTTGCATGGCGGCCCTCGTTTGACTCAGTCACTCTTACAGAGCAAATTTTGGATCATCGGCCTTAGACAATTGTTAAGAGGACGAATATTCAGATGCAGTAGTTGCTACATTTTCAAAGCCAAACCAATGACACCCAGGATGGCCGATCTACCCGCCTCTAGATTTCACAACATTAGGCCATTTCTCCAAGTAGGATTAGATTACGCTGGTCCTTTCGAGTTTAAAGAAAGTCACCGAAGGAAATCTCCACGGTCAAAGGGTTATTTGGTCATTTTCATCTGCTTTGCTACAAAGGCAGTTCATCTAGAGTTTGCCACAAGCTTGTCAACAACTTCATTTCTTGCTGCTCTAGATAGATTTTGTGCCAGAAGAGGTATGTGTAAACAGATTTTCAGTGATTGCGGTACCAACTTTCAAGGTGCCTCCAACCATCTCAAACAAGTTCAGAAATTCCTGCAAGAAGCCAATCCTGAGATTTCACACCATCTCTCCCTGAAGGAAATCAAATGGAACTTCAATCCGCCATCCGCTCCTCATTTTGGAGGACTATGGGAGGCCGCTGTCAAATCCACCAAGCATCACTTGCAGCGAGTCATAGGAACACTCATCCTCACCTATGAAGAAATGAATACTCTTTTAACAAGAATAGAAGCCATACTAAATAGTCGACCTATTGGAGCGATGAGTACTGATCCAAATGATGGTGATTATTTAAGCCCGGGTCACTTTATAATTGGAGCACCCTTCTAGCTCCTCCTGAAATAGACTACACAGAGATACCCATGAATCGTCTTAAAAGATACGAGCTTCTACAACAAGCTACCCAGTGTTTCTGGAGAAAATGGTCAAAAGAATATCTACAGACTCTTATATCTCGGAACAAATGGACTTCCTCTCTTCCCAATTTGCAAGTTGGAGATGTAGCCTATCTGCAAATCAAGAACACAAGTCCACTTGAATGGCCTATTGGAAGAATCAAGGAGACCTTTCCTGGATGTGACGGAGTCGTTAGAGCAGTAAAGATCAAAACGACTCAAGGAACATTTGTGCGCCCAGTTCATAAGTTGGTTCCTTTACCCGCCTCTGACGCCTTATCCTAAAACCTGCTCCTTGTTCATGATTTGATTTGGATTTTTTTTTTGCGTTTTATTCATTTGTTTGCAAATATTCATTTGGGTGGGCGGTATGTTGAGTCTAAAATATTCAATATTTTAATATTTTCATAAGAGAGAGAGACAGAGATAGATATTTGAGTGGATATGAATAGTCTGTCTGTCTGACAAAGGAATTCCCTTCCTTTCTCTTTTTATCTTCTTTTATCTGAGCCAGACAGTATTGTCCAGCATTGCCATTCTAGATCTGCAGCTCACTCAGTTAACACAGTTAAACTGTCCTGTTTAAAATGTTATTTTCTTGAACTCTAATAAATTACATATATAGTGAAATTTGGTTTCAAAGTTTAATTCATTCAGTCAGAGTATATCACTTTTATGTTTCTAAATCCTCAGTGAGTGACTATTCCAGTGCCATAGCTTTTATTGTAACCTTGAAGCTGGACTCTACTAAGCAATGTCTACACTCTGCTCTTCAACTATATGCTACGCTACGGTCACCAGCATCTACCGAGGGAGCCTCTTCTACGCTGCTACCCCAAGTCCATGGTAACTCCTTCGCGTTTGAGATGGTGAACCGCCTCTGCTCTTCGCTTCAACCTCTAGTCTGCACTGCGCCTCTCGTCCAAGATTCCCGCTCAAGTTTCAAGAAAAGACTCTCCGCAAGTAGAACATTTACACTTAGTATTTCTCTGACTTGTTTACTTAATTTATTTAACTGCTATTATCTCTAATAATTTTGTACCAGTAAACTGTGTAAACTGAGTTTTCGAGTTTTCATTTATGCTCTCCATAATATCAGAAACCGTAAATTTAAACGCTTTTCATAATGGTTTTAAGCTCACCCGCTATCCCCAACATAAACAAATATTTACGATTCCCGGCAAGATATATCTCATGATTTGTGGGGTTAAAGCGAATGCCATCCAATTTTCATGTTTTTGATGTCGTAGATAGGGCTTGGTCCTTAATTGTTTCCCCAAAATTATGATAATAATCGGACTTAAAATAACGGCGCTATCCAGAAATAAGATGTTCTGGGATAGACCCAGCATTGTCTATTTATTTTCCTTCTTTTTCTTCTTATATTAGTCGAAGAAGACAAAGCAAATAAAAACAACTGTTGAACTTCGTTATCTTAAGGTTGAAATTTTATTTTGGCACTAATACCGTGTCGTTGTCGTGTCGTTGACGTGTCGTTGTCGTATCGTCAAGTGTGAAAGCGGTAAGATTTACCTGTGTTGTGTCGTTGCTGTGTCGTCGTCGTGTCGTTATCGTGTCGTTGTCGTGTCGTCAAGTGTGAAAGCGCCCATTGGTGCATCTGACGATGTCGTCACGATATAGTTGGGCAGCAAATTCAATTAGATCTTATAGAAACATTTCACACTTGCCGATTTGTCGGTGTCGGATCGTTGACGTTTCGTAGCCCCGGTCGGTCGTCGAGCACACCGTCTTTCTCACATTAGTCCGGGACGTATTGGTTTACAGTAAAGGTTAACTTCTATTTTGAGAATTGTTTTATGATTATAATTTATAACATTATTAATTATCCTTTTAAGTGACAAATATTATAATTATAAATAGTTATCTATTTTTTAGGTGGATTATATTTTTTATTTAATTTGTTTAATCGAATAAATGTTGCTTTAGATTAGTATCTAAATTCAATGCTTTGAAAAATTAAATATTTTAATATACTGTCGAATGAAAATACTGAATTAAGAGTTTTTGTTTTTATGACGTAATATATTTTATAAATACAACAATTGTTGAGATTTTTCAAGAAATTTCTAGGTTATGAGCTTAGTAGTCCCAAGAGTCGATGGTTGGAGGAGGGTCAAAGAAAACATACACATTCACCTACACCGAAAAAGGTTGCAAATTAGGAATGTCAAAACTTAAACCAAAACCTTCGTATGCCATATTAACCCAAATGTATATTTTGAATAGGTAAATAAACCCTAAATCTCAAAGAAATTTGATCGGCCTATCCACGTCTGAGAAGACCCGTAGATGTAAGTTTTAATACAAATTTAACATTGGCACCTCGTAGCCTAAACCTTGAGATACAAAAAACCGGTTAATAGAGCAAAGAAATTTCGAATAACCTTAATTTAATAAATGATCAAATCCGCTGACAGCTTTGTTCTGAAGATTGCAGCTTGTTTAAAATACTCATAAACAGGTTCTCTAAAAAAAGTTAACCAATAGTTTTGGAACAAACTATAAAAAATCTTATGCAAGACCTTAAAATGTCACCGTCCAGTACTGTAAGTTTAATAGTTTCCTTAAAAACCAAATAGTTTAAATAGAATTAATTTCACACAATAAAAAAGGATGGCGTTGTTTTAAATACTTAAAACCATCATCCATGACGGATCGTTAACCATGTACCTGTCTTTTTTAATTTAAACCTACGTACAGTACTAAATTCATATATAAATAGCTTACCACCTCTATTATAACTAGATCACTACTGAACCAGTTTCAAAATATTTATTCTCTTTGTGAAAAATGGGTTAACCTCATCATCCCAGGGACGTGCGACCTAAAAAGTTTGGCGATATTTAAATTTGTCGTTTCCGATTTTCTACCTGTTTCAAGCACCGATTCCTTGGATTAGTCTGGAAAATTGCGGTTTACGCAGGTCTGTTGAGAAATATGTATTCAATTCGGTATAGTATCCTTAAGAATTGATTTTAGTTTTATAAATTTGTAATTCTGAAACTTAATTCTTAGTTGCTTTAACCTTGAACTTGATAAAATGATAATAAGATAAGAACTTATTTGGATCATTGACTAGTTTTTGAAACAAATTATAGTGTGTACCTTCCAGGTAAAGTACTTCAATCAATGGATGGACTCAGAATCGTCTACTTATTATACTTATTTTTTAAGTCCAAAAAAAGTAAGATCAGATGTTTGACTCTACCAGCTTCAATGTTGTAATTTTATTTTGGAAGCAATATTGCGTCATTGTCATGTCGTTGTCGTGTCGTTGCCGTGTCGTGTCGTCAAGTGTGAAAGCGTAAAAATTTACCGGTGCTGTGTCGTTGTCGTCTTGGTGTCGTGTCGTTACCGTGTTGTCGTCGTGTCGTCAAGTGTGAAAGCGCCCAATGAATAAATATTTAACGATATATTTATAATTACAATTCATTTTGCCTCTGGATAATTTGATTTGTTCTAATGTGTTAAATGTGAAGAATTTAAATGTAACGAAGTCCACCGGATGGAAAATTTTAACTAGTCTAGTCAACCTGGTCCTTTGACTGATGATGGGTTTTCGAACTCGAAATCGATTTTAAGGGATATTTCTACTAGGATTGTTAAGGTAAGATATATTTATATTTAACGAGGCGGCATTATTCGGTACATAAGGGCGTTTTTGTGGTAACACGGAGTGCTTGAGTATCCCGACTTATCACAACGGTAACACTGGTAATTGAGCTTACTTGATTTCTTAGAATCTGAAATGTTATTAGCCTTAGGTTTACTAAATTTGTTGCACGTCTGACTTAGTTTTGCTTTATTTCTGACTACATTAATATCCCCTACTTCACGCTGAGAATGAAAATTACGAGTTTCAGTTTTGCCGCTTCTAAATTACATGCTAACTGGAATATTTTAGAAAATGTTTCATCCTGCTCTACCATTAGTCGTTGCTAAATATCTTCATCTTTAAGACCACTGACAAATCGGTCCCTAATAGCTTCATCTAGGAAAGTTCCAAAATTACAAGTACTAGCAAGATGCTTAAGGTCTCGCCATCTTTTTGAAATCTTTTATGAAACCTACACCTTTCAGTTATAACAGACTTAATTGGATTAAGATTAGGGAAGGTCGGGTAGTATCGGACACTTAAGCTTTTTTCGATTTTCTAATTAGTGATAAAAGAAATGATAATTTACTATGCAAAATATCTAAGTTTGAAATGTTATTTATACACACATTTAATATAATAATTATTGTATGATTAAATGTATCACTTTTCCACACTTTTTCTAAACCTCACTTTTGGGCCCAATTGATTTTTCGAGGGTAATATCGGACAGGGTTAACTACAACTGCTTGTAGCTAAAATAAAACCACTTGCAGCCTGAAAACACACTTTTATCGCTACAAATTGTTTCAACGCTATAAAAAACTTAACTACAAGTATAAAAAAATTGGTTTTCACTATCAGTTTTTTTAGCTAATAACCTTAAGTCTAAAAAAAGGAAATTGAGTTTTAAAGTCACAAAATTAAGATCACTTTGGCTCAAAACATTGTTGGTGTTTCCATTTAAAGTCTTTTCTTCTTTGCTTCGTGCCCAACACAAATATCATAGCCTACACTTATAATAGAGATGGCTGTCCTCAAGCTGAGCTCAGTTTTCGGGAGGCCAAACCTTGCAATGTGAACATTGAATCCAGTTTTATTGAAATGTCTCATCACAAATAATGCAATTTGTTTCAGACCTACTTCTTTCTTCAAACTGTAATTGCCTTTTTGTATTTTTTTTTCTTTTATGTCTTTTGCCTTTTTCAAAACTTTCTTATTTTTCTCCTTTGCAGGCCTTGGTTCAGTATTTATATTTTTAAGTCTACCTTTGTGCTTTTTATTTTGTTCATTTTCTCTCTTATGAAGTTCGAAAACCTAAAAATAAATAATGGGAGTTATTTATTGATTACGTTAAGTTTTTTACAATTATTTCAAGAATTTACAACCTACCCGTTCTGTCCGATACTACCCGACGCGAGCTTGTCCGATACTACCCGACTGACATGGTACGCCATTTTGACTACCACTTCGATAATAACCAAACTAAAATAACCACTAACCTACAAAACAAAGTAAAGCCTCTTTACTATCAAATAGTGGTGTTGAATCATAAAAGTATTTACTCAGTTTAGCACACTAATGTCTCAAACATACGTACGTGCAAAGAAATTGTCACAAAAACAAAAAGAAATGTTACAGCGCAGACAATTATTGAGGCACGAAACGCATAATGGCGCTCACTATAGTCGTTCTCCTTGGTGCTTCTGCTGATGTCCTAGTCAGTGAGGCTGTCTCTAGCGGCAAAAGCTGGAAACAGCGTTTGTCCGATAATACCCGTTGTCCG
Source organism: Neoaliturus tenellus (assembly GCA_030545055.2). Taxonomy (NCBI): domain Eukaryota; kingdom Metazoa; phylum Arthropoda; class Insecta; order Hemiptera; family Cicadellidae; genus Neoaliturus; species Neoaliturus tenellus. Next base: position 42,798,996 of record CM061537.1, read on the forward strand.
ATACTAGCCGACCTTCCCCTATACTTTACAACTCATTATAACTTTTATCTGCTGGTTTCTCTGGTGTAAGAAGGTTTCTAAGAATAACATAAGTCCCTAGATCCTATAACAGTTAAAAATAGAGGAACTCTATTTGACTCTTTAACATTATTAGCTTTACAGTAAAGTTCAAATCGCTCTAAGTAGCTGTGAAAATCCTCTAAATCATCAGAAAATTCATTAAACTTCCCTGTTATAGACATTGTTTTGAATAGTGAAGTTAGTACTTGGTAAATATATTTCCCTAGATATTTCAAAACCTGTGTTCTTAGCTGGAATGAAGAGATTTTATCTTCAAGCTAATATGTTAGTAAATTATTTTTATCCCATATTTCGTGGCCAGTGTGAAATTCTTTTCACTTAATAAATAAACGTACACTTTAGAAGGGAACCATAACAACACTCCTTTATTCATACAAAACAATACATTGTTTTTACATATGATAATTATAATCACCTGGAAATAATAATAATAATAACACCCTCTCTGTAAAATTATTTTACAGAGAGGGTAAAATGTTCAAGATATAACATTGATGATCAAACCAAATCTCGGTCTGACCTAACCTAACTTTTACAGATTATATTTTTCGTGGCCAAACAAATGTGTGAGTAGGCCTAGTCCTAAGTTCTTAAATCAAATCAAATCATTTATTTGGCCATTAAAGTACACATATACAATAGGCTACGTCAAATAATATTAAAATGAATTAATTGTTCAGTCCATGGTCCATGCATATAAAAGCATTCTCATTTTTTAAAACAAATTTATTTACTTTACAATCTGTTACAATAAAATTTGAACAAGTAAAGAATATGTTGAAAATTATGAAACTTAACATGAAAACATGAATTAGATGTTGACCTATGCCAACACTAATTAAACATTAAAACAAAGTTATATAAACCTATTTTGTAAGTCCAGAATTGTAGCTCGTTTCAGCCTGTAGACACTTTCTAAATCGTCCAACAAGCTGAGGACTAAATGATTTGGGTGGTTTTCAAGTCGAATTATGTAATTTGTACTAATTTTGACGATTTCTTCCTTCACTGTCGGGATTTTTAAGTCTTTGTGTAGAGTTCTGTTGGATACAAACCAAGGTGCGTTGACAATTTTTCTGAGTAATTTTGATTGGTATCTTTGTAGAATTTCCAAGTTGGAGTTGCTTGCAGAGCCCCAAAGCTGCGCGCCATATGTCCAAACTCCAAACTGGCTTTAAAATTACCTTATACAATAGTAATTTATTGTTCATACTAAGTTTTGATTTAGATCCTAGAAGCCAATTCAGTTTGATTGTTTTTAAATTTAATTGCTGCCTTTTTTGATCAAATATGTGTTTTCCAAGTCAATTTGCTGTCTAAATGTAAGCCTAAATATTTAACTTCAGTTACCTGAGGCAATTGGGTGTTATTAATAAGTACTGGAGGACAATGACTTTTATTCAGAGCAAAAGTAATGGGTAGACTTATTTTCATTAATTTTGATTCTCCATGTTTTAAACCAATCCATCTTTAAGGCTAAGCTTCGCTGAAGATTTACTGAGGCTTGAAGTGAGTCAATATGGACCGATAAAACCGCCGTGTCGTCTGCAAATGTAGCAATCGTTGTATGATCATTTTCCGAGATATCAGCAGTGTACAAAACGTAGAGAAACGGTCCAATGACACTTCCTTGAGGAATGCCTGAGTCAATTGGTTGCAGATCACTGAAAACACCTTTAAATTTAATTTGAAAGGTCCTGTTTGAAAGGTATGATTTTAAAACTGGAAATGGTGAATGAGGCAACATTTGTTTAATTTTGTATAGTAAGCCAGAATGCCATACTTTGTCGAAAGCTTGGCTTACATCTAGAAATGCAGCTGAGCAATATTTTTTATTCTCCAAGCATTGTCGTACAGTGTCAAACTACTCTGTGAACTTGTTCAACTGTGCCATGTTTTGCCTCAATCCAAACTGATGGCTTGGCACTATCTGGTTTTCATCAGTTAAATAATATATTTTGTTCAGCAAAAGTTTTTCAAATAATTTCGAAATTATTGGCAATAAGCTAATTGGTCTGTATGAGGTAAGGTGATTAAGGGGTTTGCCAGGTTTAGGTATGACAATTAGTTGAGCTAGCTTAAACTGTGAAGGTACGTAACCAAGTCTAATAATTGAATTAAATAATAAAGCTAAAAAATTATACCTTTTCTTGGCAGCTCCTTCAGCATTTTCCCTGTAATGAAATCAAACCCGGGAGATTTTTTCGGATTAATGTTATTATTTATCGCCGAACGAACTTCAGATAAAGTGAAATTTTTTATCGGGAAGTCTAGTTGCATTGGAGAGTCCGAATAAATAATCTTGTATTTCCTCGCCATTGTTGAACACTGCATCGTTGGGTTTAAAAACATCACAGAAATATTCGGAAAATGCTTCACATTTTTCTTCATGACTTTTTGCCCAGCTGCCATCGTTAAAAGCATGCTCATGCAAGTGTAACGTCCATGCAGATGGCAGAGTTTATGAATTTACCTTAAATTTGACTTGTGAGGCTTAATATTAGTGTTTTATCAAGTTGAAAGTATTAACAAGACAAACGATGCTAGAGGAGCCAGGTCTTAATCACACTTGAAAATATAGATCTTGGCAAAGACCTAACATCAACAGGCAGTTAATTGAAAAGCTTAAAACCTGAAACAGGAAATCAGTTCAAAGTTTTTGAGAGTCTGCATCTGGGAAAGAAAATGTCGGAGCTACTCCTCGTAAAATGAGCATGCACATCATCATTAGTTACACACAGATCAATATTGTCCTTAATAATTGCTAATAAACATTGAAGAATATATACATTATATACAGGTAGAATTTTGTTGGATATGAACAATGGGCGGCAGTGTTCAAAATACCCTGCATTAGAAAGAACCCTAATTGCTTTTCTCTGGACCGGCAAAACTTTATGTGTGTGAGCAGAGTGGCCCCATAGCCTAGTGCCATAGCTCAACAGAGAATGGAAAAATGCATAGTATGCTGTCCTGACATCCTCAGGTTTGAGTTCATTGGACAGCCCCCTAATAAGAGAAACAACACCCGACTTATCCTGACAACTAGCGCATCTACATGCGAGCTCCAGATTAGCCCAGGATCAAGGTTGAAACCTAGAAGTTTCACTGGGTCGGACAGCTGAGCATCCCCGGGACAAGGAAAAGGTCAGGTATTGGGTTTTGGATTCGTTGAGTGCTAACCTGTTCGCAGCGAACCACTCAGATGCCAGGCCAAGTAGGTCCTGAACAGCTATTTCAGCCCCCAGAACATTAGAGTGTGAGGTGAACAGAGTTGTTTCATCAGCAAATAACACCGCTCTCCCAGACACACTGTAATACAAATCGTTAATGATCACAATAAAGAGGAGGGGCCCAACACCGAGACCTGGGGCACACCGCTCATCACAAGCCTAGGGGAGGACTTATGTCCATTCCAGTCCACCATCTGCTTTCGGTCAACTAGGTAAGATCTGACTATTGAGCGCAGTCTCACTCAGACCGTACCTTTCAAGTTTGCAAATGAGAATTTCATATGGGACACACAATCGAATGCGCGAGAAAGGTCGCACAGGACTATAGCTGTTGACTGTTTCATTTCAAACGATTTTAAAATTTCAGCAACGAGATGTTCCACAGCCATGACAGTGGATTTACCTCGTCTGAAACCAAACTGCGGTCAGGGGCTAGGAGATGAAGCTCAAAATAGTCATACAGCTGACCGAACATCAAGGATTCAAACAATTGAGCTATAACTGGAATCACAGAGATAAGCCTATAGCTAGATACTATATTGGTTGGTCCTTTTTATACACAGGAACTGTTCTGGATAGTTTTAAAGCATTAGGGAAAACCCCTAACAAGGCATGAGTTGATGGTATGTCAACAATGGAGCTAGTACATGTACACAATAAAAAAAAGTTACATGACATACCATACACGTCTTTGCTATCAGAGGATTTAAAGCTATTTACAGTTGCCACTACAACATTCTCATCAACAAGCTTCAACCATTGACTTTAGAAGTAGGAGAGTGCTCAAGCTTATGTAGAATGTGTAGCGCGGTTTCCTGCTGCAGCCAAATTAGTTCTCCTGCAGTCACTGTAGGATGCGCTAGGGGCGCAAAAAAAGTGAAAGTGGTTTGTTTGTTCGTACGCGTGCGGGCACGCGTGGTTGCGGGTGCGCGTATGGGAGTGGGACCAACCCCTGCTCGCCGGCACCGCCGACACACCCAAATCACTTAAACAGCAATATCTCTCTCTCTCTCTCTCTCTCTCTCTCTCTCTCTCTCTCTCTCTCTCTCTCTCTCTCTCTCTCTCTCTCTCTCTCTCTCTCTCTCTCTCTCTCTCTCTCTCGCTCCCCTTCGCTCCTCTAGCTGGCGCAGCCCCTGACCGACGGACGGGCTTGGCTGTTGAGTCGAACGTAAAGATGAACCACCTGTCATTAAGCACATCATAAACGATTTTTCTGTATGCGACAAATATAATTTGTGGTCAATGTACTCTCAACTAACTAAATAAACATTTGTACAGAATTGTTCAGATATCAAAAAATCAACAAACGAGTATCGAAGATATTATTTCATGAAAGTTAACACACACACAAAAATAAAACGATTCTTTATGAAGTAGATCACATACCAACAAATAAACCAACTTTTCTCTGAACACTGCTTGCTGAACGTATTTTACCTTTAAAGACGTGGCTTTAAAACTAATCAACTTTCCTCAGCATGATTGAATATAGTTGAAGGAAAACATCACTTAAAAAATGTTACAACTTTTACACAGCCACACAACCCAAGTTCTGTGGAATGAATTTATTATTTGCGTTTTTGTTATATTGTGTTTCAGGGAAGTATGTATGGAACGTGATGACTAGATATTTTAACTTGTTAACTACGTGTTCATTATTTTTTACATGTTTGTTAAAAACAATTTTTTTGCTTTAGTCTATTGTTGAAAGTACAGTAGCCAAACAAATACCAGCTCCAAACCTTTTTACAAAACCTAACATATTTATATTTACGTGGATACTTTTACTTTCTCCCTCTATACCATAGTAGGTATATGGAGAAAGTATTGTTTTCGTCAAAATTTTCGAATTTGAGTTGTTGGTGGATTTATCTATTTTGGTTCCCCCTGAGTCTAAAAAAGTGGTTTTCGGAGTGATGTCTGTCTGTCTCTCTCTCTCTCTCTCTCTCTCTCTCTCTCTCTCTGTGTGTGTGTGTGTGTGTGTGTGTGTGTGTGTGTGTGTGTGTGTGTGTGTGTGTGTGTGTGTGTGTGGCCCCTATATTTGTGGGGCCAAGTTTGTGAATTTCACGTGAGTGTGGGGCCTTCTGAAATTGCGGGGCCATACACACGGCCCCATAATTTATTTTGAGCTAAAATTCTACTTTTTACTGTTGAAAAAGTCAATAATGGTTAGGTTAGTAGGTTAGGTTAAGTTAGGTTAGTTTAGGTTAGGTTAGGTTAGGTTTTTTGTACGGCCCAACAGTTCCAAATGGCCCCACAGTACCTGTCACATGCACACACATGGGCCCCCAAACAGGTGTGTAATCCTAAGGCCCCACAAATATAGGTGAACGACGCCCATAAATACAGGCTGTGTGTGTGTGTGTGTGTGTGTGTGTGTGTGTGTGTGCGTGCGTGCGTGTGTGTGCGTGCGTGCGTGCGTGCGTGTGTGTGTGCGTGCGTGCGTGCGTGCGTGCGTGCGTGCGCGTGCGTGCGTGCGTGCGTGCGTGCGTGTGTGTGTGTGTGTGTGTGTGTGTGTGTGTGTGTGTGTGTGTGTGTGTGTGTGTGTGTGTGTGTGTGTGTGTGTGTGTGTGTCAGGATGAAAACAGAGCTAGAGAATGCCCTAATGGTCCGATTTTAATGAAATTTGGTACATAGGTCCAAATTCACGATAATTCCAGGCATTTTTTCTTTTTTTTTGAATTTTTGATTTTTAAGGGTATTTTACCCCCAAAAACCCCCAAAAATCGTCAAAAATCAAAATTTCTCAAAAACCGCTCTAACGATTTTGATTAATATTTTGTGGTTTATTAAGCTTAAAATGGCAAATAAAATGACACCACCCGCATCTCCGAGAAAATTCGCGTTCAAAAGTTATAGAGTAAAAAGTGTTTCAAAAATCAATTTTTTGGATTTTCAAAATAGCTGTTGTCTTGAAATAAATTTTACTTATCACCATTAAATAATTCCAGGCGTTTTTTTTTTCATTTTTTTTGAATTTTTGATTTTTAAGGGTAGTTTACTCCCAAAAATCCCCCCAAAAAAACGTGAAAAATCCAAATTTCTCAAAAACGGCTCTAACGATTTTGATTAAAATTTTGTGGTTTATTAAGATTAAAATGCTGAATAAAATGACACCACTCGTATCTCCGGGAAAATGCGCGTTCAAAAGATATAGAGCAAAATGTGTTAAAAACTGAATTTGGATTATTTGCAAAAACTCCTGCTGCTCACCTGGTGGCTATCCGACTGAGCCATCAAAGACATTAATGTTTTGAGGCTTTTAACACCTTTTCATATTATTGGGAGAAAGTATGTGTCAGTTATCTGATACCGTTTATTTTATTTTTTGGCCAGGTAAGTTTAAAAACGTTGGATTTTGTAGTCAAAGAGGGAAATTATCTGAATCATATTTTCGGAAAAAATTAGCTGTTGTGGTTCGGATGAAAAATTAATCTATACGAGAGGTTTTAACGCCGCGCGACCGACGCCGCCGTTCCGGCAGTCTCAAACTCATGTTTCGCTTACAAATAACTCGACATTTAGCCAATTAAAAATAAAAGTTAAGTGCTGAAACTTTGTATGAGTGATTTCAATGAGTCTTGCATACTATTAGTTCTAATTAAAAGTTTAATAATTAATGTTTTATATATTTAATACTAAAATAAAATAGGCACTTTTTTCTACAAATTCTACTACAAATATGAAAGTAATACTTTTACATAGAAATCTTATTTACAAACATGGGCAATTTACAAAATTACGTGGTTGACAAATATTATGTTACAGAACATATCAAAAATTACACTTCACATGAAAATATTAGTAACCCGGTCCCAAACACAAAGGTTCAGGAAACCCGCCAAGGAACAGAATCGCGCACTCGACCTGCTATTTTCCAGTTAAATCCTCGTCGCTAGACAACATTAAGCGACGGGACAGTAATTTGGAGCTTGTCTCATTCCTCCATACAATTTTCAAACAATATCTTATCTTTACCCCTGGTTAATCGATATAAAAAATGAAAATGGGCCACCATTGGTGTCGCATCATCGTGCAATGCTTGCGTCAACAGCCGTGTGTGTTCAGCAGTAGCCTATAAGATATCATCCAGACCAACTTTTTAGCTCCAAAAAATATAAAAAGTCACATGATCGCCCTATGATAAAACAAGTATTTATCAGTAAAAAGCGAATAAAACGATAATAATTTAATGATGAATCTATAAGGAATATCTGATGAATGGAGGAATATTTTTGAGGTTGAATGGTAAAGGAGAATCCGTGGAAATATGGCTTCAGTAGAAACGTATATTGTGAATTGAAAAAAAAAACTCTGGAGGTTAGGGGCAGAAGAAATGGTAAGAAATAAAATGGAGATATTAATCTGTATACTTGATAAAATTACTAATTTTGCCAGATGAGGGCAAACAATAAAAACCTCTTTTCAGTTTTCAGTCTGGTTATCTTGAGAGGATACGCATAATGTCATAGGGACAATATTTTAGTAAGTTTCAAGGATTTGTTAACAGATTAACTTAGAGATTTTTATAAGATAGGAACCAGTTGGTCGCTTTAATAAGTAGTTCAAAATAAAATATTGTTTTGAAACAACACAGTTGTACATATTTGTTGTAGGGGATTCCAATTTAATTTCCTCCATATTTTGTGATTGTTCCTCTATATTGACTGAGCTAATTTGTATTCATTGCTATGTGAGTGTAGAATTGAAATCTTCTAGGGTGTAAGTGCAGGTTAAAAACTACTTTGCTAGGAAACATAAATAATTGATAGCCCAAAACTATTTTCCTGGAGAGTTTTTGGCCTTTTCAAGGGGTGTATATGGCAAAATATCACAAGAATAAAATTGTTGGTTATTTACAGATACAGTAATCTAATATTACCTGATTTTTTTTATTCAGAGGTCAAAATCAATAAATACAATTCAACCAAACATTATTTTGAGCAGACTTTAATATCATTTTTGCTCATATATTCCTTCTTGAGGAGGAAGCATCTTATCCAAGCAGCTTTGCAAGGATTTGCAGATTGTGTAATGAGCTTAGAATTAAAAACTTGCTTAGCCTCTTTAATCTTAATTCTATAGTCTCTCCGTAGCAAACGAAGCCTAGGCTTCAAATCAAGTCTAACCTTACAAAGATCATGAAGTGCCAGAATATTTCTGGCCTGCCCAAGTTCAGGTGTCAAATGTCGGTTTCTTAACACTTTTTTAACCGACAAAACCTCTGTGGCGTCATCCACGGATGTCGCAGAAAGTGACACCATTGCTCTTATAGGATGTAGCTCACCTGGCCTTGGCCTACCCCTACAGTCATCTTGATTTTTACCCAGTTCTTACCAAGGTGACTGTAGGCCAAGGCCAGGTGAGTCGCATGCCATAAGAGCAATGGTGTCACTTTCTGCGACATCCATGGATGTCGCCTACTGGCAAGTGTTACCAACGCAACAGCAAACAACAATCGTTCTCGTTTGCGTTGGAAATTTTTTGTCTTAACAATTACTAAAATAAGGAATTTCAAAGCAAAATAGGGTATAATTTATGGTGATTGATAATTTGTAATTTGGTCATTACCTAATGGTTTGTTATCAACTAATAATCCTAATTTAAAATAGAGTAATATGGTGTCGTTTAGATAAATATCGTACCCATGGCAAGACTGCTTCATTCACTTATTCAATCAGCTGTGTAATGGTAAATATTTTAACGTAACTTGACTTCCGTCTTAGTTTAGACGCTTCATATCCGGAACACAAAAAAAAGCTATACGGCTGACCTGGGAAGAAGTTAATGCTTCTTCCTTTACAGACCTTGAGTTTTTACGGCCTTACGACAGTTGTGCCTGAAATACGATAATTAATTTTTGGCTGCATGTACGATAGTTGGCCCTGGCCAATCGGGAAACACTGACGTACTGACGAGTGACGACAGACCACGACAACGACAAGAGGAGAAAAAATACAGACAGAGACAAGACAAGACAGATTACGGAAGCCCTGAAGGGCCAAAGAGCAAGCGGTCATTTTTTACACCGCCGTGTTTGAAACACGGCGAGCCGTGTTTAGAAGACGGCGAGCCGTGTTTCAAAGACGGCGAGCCGTGTTTCAAAGACGGCGAGCCGCGTTTAAAAGTCGGCGAGCCGTGTTTGGAAGACGGCGAGCCGTGTTAGAAAGTCGGCGGTCGCCGTTTTAGAAAGTCGGCGAGCCGTGTTTGAAAGTCGGCGAGCGAGAAGTATATGAAATTCGGGAGCATTTTGATAAATTAACTAAGACTAATAATTAAAAGCTTTTTTATTGTCTCTTAAACGGATTTTCATCCACTTTTAAAATTGAAAATAACCAAAACAATCAAATCTCTGGAGCAAAAATAGTCTGTGCATTTGTTATGATGACCATAACCAAACAGTTTTCTTTGTTTTTGGGACCTCTGATTTCATAGAAATCTGGCATGAAAGTTGTAATATTTTTTAATTAGTTTGCAAATTAGTTTATATATAGTCATATACCCAATCTAATATCAGATATCTATAATTATTACTCTTAATTACTTTATCAAAATACACGCCGAATTTCAAATACATCTCGCCGACTTTAAAACACGGCTCGCCGCCTTTCAAACACGGCTCGCCGCCTTTCAAACACGGCTCGCCGCCTTTCAAACACGGCTCGCCGCCTTTCAAACACGGCTCGCCGCCTTCCAAACACGGCTCGCCGCCTTCCAAACACGGCTCGCCGCCTTCCAAACACGGCTCGCCGTCTTTCAAACACGGCGGTGTAAAAAATGACCGCTTACTCTTTGGCCCTTCAGGGCTTCCGTAAACGAGCGTCTAGATCTAGCACACTTTTAATTCGAGGTCGGGAAGTTCCGGCCATCGTCGTAACTGTTCGGCTCCCAGCCTGTGCTGTATCTAAAACGAGCGTTAGGGACAGCACATACTGCGAGTTATGACGTAATGAAGTGACGTCATAATAAATTGCGTCGGAATAATGATGGCAGGAAACCGTCGACTGTTTGACATTCATAAAAAGCATGACGTCAATACCTTCACAAATAGAATAATACATTTTTTTAAAATCATAAAAAGTAATTAATCTTACAAAAATCTGAATGATTTTTATACAGAAAATCTTAAAATTTTATTTGTTTAGAATCCTTTATTTCAACTACATACTAGTTGTTGCCCGTTGATACTTGACGGATATAGCTCCATTAGTGGTAAATGAAACGCTGTAATAGTGAAAACATAGTCTATAAAATGTACTTCTTTGAACTGCCATATCAAGAACAATAATATATTTTACAGAAAATACTACGTTTTTAGTTGGAGCGTCGGAAAAGTAGGCCTATTCCTTAAAACCAATAATGTTGCATCCTTGTACTTATAGGCCCTACTCTTAAGTATTTTATAAACATGTCAATTTGATCGATTAGGTAGGCGCAAACCTAATTAGCCTATTCTATTCTAGTTCTATTAGGATCAAAAACATCAGAAATAATTAGACCAATATCCACTTGTAGGCCTATATTTGATAAATTGTTCTTAACAGTTTTTTTCCAAGAATTAGGAAAGGCCTACAGTGTTGTAACTTATGATGGTTGGCTTTAACAAATATTGGTATAATATAGGATAGAACGTAAAGAAACCATTTATAACCACTTTCATATCGCAATATTTATGCTGTAGTGTGCAAGTTTCAATAACTATCCAAATTTAAAGAATACAAATTTATTTCACAGAAAATTACATAATTATTTTAGTTGGAGTGTCTGTCAAAGTAGGCCTATAGGCATATTCCTTAAAAACAATAATGCTGCACCCTTACTATGTAACACAGACACTCTTTAGTATTTTATAAACATAACAAATCCATTGTTTACTTAGGCCTAAACCTTAGTAGCCTAATCAAAACATAAGAAATAAGCAAGCCTAAACTATCAAGTTGTATTTATTAATTTTTTAAATTTAATAAAAAAGTTTTTTGAGAATTTGAAAAGGCCTATAAATATTTAATTGTCTCTATTTTGCTTAAAATAAATATCGGTACTATCAGTAAAACATTTATTAGTGACACCTTTGTTAGACACATTACAAAAATGTATTCTTGAGGAGATCGGTTTGGAACCCGGGCCTGGTTAGAATACAGTTACGCTTCCGACTGTGCCACAAACTCCGTTGATAAGTGGTGGAAATGTAAAGCATTAGGCCTACAACCTGGCAACCGAAAAATTGACTGCACAACAAAATTTTCGATACATCCGTTTATTTTAATACAAATGTAAACAATTTATTTAAACTGAACCTTTACCATTCAGTCTTAATTTCATAGCAATCAGCTATTTTACACAACTAAGCAGCTTTCTTTCCATTTAAAGGATAATATATCATAATGTAAACGTTTTTAGGTACTTACCATAACACAGATGGTACCATACCGTACCACACTTACACTTTTTTTTTTACATTTCAGTGATAAATTTTTCACCAAAACATTGTGCTGTAAATTGGTAAACCTGATGCTCTATTGATTGAAATTAATTTTAATGTACAGTATGTACCAGAAGTAACCTATCCAGACCGGAAGTCACTAATTTTTAATACAAACACCCACACTCTTTGTGACATTTTGTTACTTACCACATAATCTAAAGACAACTTTATAATTTAATTTGTACTTCTTATTCTAACAGTAAAAGAGATAATGGCGGTTGAAATTTATTTATCTATTTATTTATATTATAAATTTATTTAATTGATTTTTTAGTTCGTTATCAGAATTTTTACTAAATATAATACAATTTGTTACTTGTGAAATATTTTGAAATAGGTTATGAATACTATACTGATATTTATTATTTAACAAACAATAAAACGAAAAAATATTTAGTAAAATAATAAAATTGTTGTAAAACGTACCTACGGTACTTCTTATCAAATATCTCGAATGAAAAAAAAACTTAAAATCTATGTAGTTAATATGTGTAATTTGATAGATATGTTATTGTTTATTTTTTTATTTTTTAATAGCGTGGAACTAAGATAATCATCTGGATTATGTTGCCGTTCATCCCCATATGTGTGGATCAAGCGTGCTCCTAGTTAACCTATCCCTAAGTTTGAGTTGAAAAATTTATAGGCATACCTTAGCTCTGGACTGTCTTTCTTCTTGTCCACTTTCTTCTTGTAGAGCTTCCAGTATCATATTGTCTTTCTCTTTCTGACACGGTTTCCTTAGAAGCTTCTTCATTGGACGATTTGATTTCTTTTTAGTTGAATAAAAACGTTGTTGCTTTATCTTCTTATTTGCAGGGACACTGGGCCCAGGTGATATCTCAATTCTCTCTGTAATTTTGTTAACAGCAATATTTGGCTGTCTGGAGTTAATGGCTTCGATGGTAGGTTCGATAGGTTTTAAAGCAGTCTCTATCACATTTAATGTTTCATGGTTTGAAGAAGATACAACCAAGTTTTCAACTGTTTTCAATAACCTGATCGTCCTGATCTTCCGCTCTTCTAATGTTTCTTCATTTTGTTTAGACCTATTTTCTTTGCAAAAAACCCCCTCTACAACACTATCAGTGGTAGTATCTCTTATTAGATTTGTTTGGTTGGAGGTGTTTGACCTAAACCTACACAACAAATGAATATGTTTGCACATATTCCATTTGACTGCATTGTCAATACACGTGCATCTGTACTTGTGAATGCACGTGTTACAGTCAGTGCATAATAGCTGGCATTTACAATGTGATTCTGCTTCTGTTACCTGATACACTTCATTTGATGTGGCAGAGGAGATCATCCAGTGGTCATTGTTTTCCACAATTCTGTCAAACTTCAAATCTAGACTTGTCTTATGTCTGATACGGAGATTCCTCACTTTAGAAGTTATTTTTCCCTTATTCAAATGGATTAGCCTGTCATAAAGCTTGTCCCTGACAAATGCTAATATGGAATGAATAGCTTTGTCTAGCCTTTTAACACGTTTCCCTTGAAAATACATGTATTTTATAATTTTATGAATAGCCTCAATATGCATATTTGTATTAACGGTACTGTGCAACCTGTAGCAAAAGGCCCAAGATTCAGAGCACTTTAAGTAATGGGCTTCAAAGTACTTTGAAAAGTCTGTCGTTTCAGGATCATTCTTCCAACTTAATAAAAATTGATCTAAGATTCGTGAGAAAGTATTTATATCAGTTTCTTCTAACAATGTTATTGTTTTCCTGTACACATCTTCTTGTTTTTCTTTGGCCTTTACCTTCTCCCTAATATTTTGCTTCCAGGCTTTTATGACATGCCAAGTACAGAACAGCCTTTTAGCAGGCTTGTTCATGACTGACACCCAGCCATTAAAAAAACTTTCGGCCATGTCACTCATAAACACATTTGGTTGAACTGCCCCAGCTTTGTCCTTTATTAGACCGTAGAAGATTTTAAGGGCAACTTCATCGGTTCTGTTGGTAAACAGGAAAGCGCAAGGGAAACCTTGATGAATTTCGTCCAAAGTCAAGAGTGTCACTAATTCAAAATTATATTGGTTAAGGCCATGGGTTCCGTCAACACATATCACGTTGTTCCCAAACTTCTTCAGCATTTCTACTTGCGCTTCGTTCATTATGGCAAGAAAGAAGTCTTCCTCTTTAAGTTCATTGTATGTGTCACAGGTATCACCTTGGGGTTTATAATGGAGAACACAGGAGTCCTTATCTTTGTTCATTTCATTTACCCAAGCTTGGACACTCACCCAATCATTCTTATGCTTAATAGCATCATTATTAAGATTGAAACTTTGTTCAATGTTGTGAAGATCTTTTCTTGTAATCAAATGTTGGCGACCAATTACCGAGGTTTCATTTATTAGAGATTCTCTAACCTCATCCAAAATTGCCTGAAATGGTATTTTTTCGGATATTCTTTGAGCAAGAGACGCTCGGTCTTTTCCGGATAAATCCAAATGCCCTATATCTGAGGTATGACCTATATGAGTTTTTGTGTATAGGACTTCACATTTCCCATCACTGTCCTTCTTTATTTTAATTCCTGCAGGGCAAGTGTCATTAATTTTCCTTGATCCCTGGCTTTTTAAATGACGAATTCCTCTACCCTTGGACTTGTAATAGCCAGAACGGCAGCATTCAAAATACAAGGTTTCCGTATTTTTTTTGGAAACTCGGTTGCCTCTAACCTTGATAAAGCGGGATTTTGTATCCTCTTCAACACGTTCTTTCCATAAAAGGAAACTTTCAAAATTTTGAAACTCATGGGTTTCTCTCTCGACATCAATTTCGTGGGCATTGCTTATATGCTTCTTTGTGGGCAGTGAACAGCTACTTACATGCTTCTTTGTGGGCGGTGAACAGCCTGGGTGTTTATTTTTATAGTGAGCCCGCAAATTATTATATAGTGTGAATTTTATGTGGCACACTTCACAAAAAACACCCATTTTTACATTTTACCAATACACTGGAATACAGTTTGATACTTTGGAATATTAAAGAATACGCAGTACACGGTTTGACAGAATACACAGTTTGACAAAATATGTAAAACGTCGGAAGTTTCCGTTTCCGGCCATCATCGTTATTATTCGCGCGAATCGGGGGTTTCCGGCTTTCATCGTTACTATTCGGGCGACATAACTCGCAGTATGTGCTGTCCCTAACGCTCGTTTTAGATACAGCACAGGCTGGGAGCCGAACAGTTACGACGATGGCCGGAACTTCCCGACCTCGAATTAAAAGTGTGCTAGATCTAGACGCTCGTCTTCCGTAACAGATCGAGGTTGGGTTTGGTCGGAGACGGTCATACCAAATCTCGGTCGGCCCTAACCTAACTTTTACAGATTATATTTTCGTGGCCAAACAAATGTGCGAGTTGTCCTAAGTTCTTAGGATGTACGTGTACATTAATGTGGGGTCATGAAATACATAAATTGCACACAACCTTTACGGTAGAGGTACAATTGTCTACGACAAGAATGCCTTCACCTTACGGGCAAGTGCATACATTTACTTAAGTTAATTTAAGTATGTTGTTAACACGTAGTTAAGAGTAGGCCTAGTTATTACTCAATTTAATGTTAAGCTGCGTTTACACCGGAGTTGCAGACTTTTATCGGCAATCTCGATTGCAGACGCTAGTTGTAGATAGAAGTTTGCAACTTGTGTTTGCAAATGTACACAGTTTGCTTCTGCAACCTGCAACCAAACGATCAGTCAGTGTGTATAATGTCGAGTGCCTAGGAGGTTGTACTTGCTTTGGCAGCTTGTGTTATTCTTACTAAATGTAGAAAACGGAAAAGTTACTAAGGTTTGACCTTTATTGCAGGCAAGAGCTAGGTACCGTATAGCGGTAGAGATTTGTTAAATGATTTGAACAGAGATGATGCAGATCCCTTGACGGGAGAGTTGAGATGTGATGGCAGCATAAAAAACTTTAATAATGTCGACTAGCTATTTCTTTATGATGATTCTTATACTAGCCTCAGTTACTTTAAAGTGTCAAAGAGTGCGATATTTCTTTGCTGATGGGCGGGAGGGGTGGCGGGGTTATAGTTGCAGACTCAAGTCGCAGATCAAATAGGGGCTGCAACTCGGTTTGCCGACTGGGGTTGGCAACCGCCTTTGATCTTTACCGACTGATCGGAAAACCAAATTTCGGTTGCGGACTCGAAAAATCGGTCTGCAACTCCAGTCAGCAACGCGAGTTGCAGTTGTTTTAATGTGTGCAACTCGAAATTGCCGATTAAAGTCTGCAACCACTGGTTGTCTCCTGTGTAAACGCGGCTTTATGAGGGGGCTAAAGGGTCCAACTTAGGGTGGCCAAATCATTCACGGAGGAAACCGGGATGGCTCTGAATGGTCCGAATATGTATCCTTCCCTCACCCCCCCCCCCCACACCATATACCAACCAAACCAACCACACAATTGTTTCTTGGATAAGAATTAGGCTTGATAAGAACTAATTGATTCATAGTATACTCCAGTAGGCCTAGCGTAATTTCAGCGTTTTTATTGGGGGGAAAAGTTTTTTTAAAGAATATATTTTGTCTATAATGAGACCTTCCTTTACTATTGTGCTTTAATACAGGCCACAAAAAGAAGCTAACTTTGATCATAAGTTTCATTTTGTAATAAATTATTAACCAATGTAGTGTCGATGTAACTTTTTTAATATGAATAAGAAACATGTTTAAAGTAAGTACCGTTTTTGAATCCTGCCACTGCAGCGCTGCGGTTGGCGTTTTGTGCATGCGCATCACCTGTGTGCCTATCTACTTACATTTTCCTAACACCCCCTAACTGGAATATAATTCATTTTTCAACTTGGTACGAAAGTTGTTAGGGCAATTTAAAGATGGCCGCACAAATATGCATGATGTTAATGGCATCATTTTGCTTCACGACAATGCCTGTTCACATGTCACTTATCGAACCCAGGATTTGATCAGAGAATTTGGTTCCTACAATTCCGATCTAGTGCCGACTGACTATCACATGTTCATTGAGAAGAAAGACCAAAGTGGTTTGCGCCACGACAATTACGAAGGACAATAACAAAACAGCTTTATTCTTGTGTCTCATGGCAGGCGGCATTATTCTATGACGACAAAATTGTAAAGCTAATTGTATGATATGACATGTGCCTTAATAATTGCAGAAATTTTGTGGAAAAGTATATTAAAGTACAGGCTTTCATGTAAAAATAGAATTATAAAAAAATCACTCCTAATTTATTTTTTATCTCAAAATGGTACTTACTTAAAAAACACGCCTTCTAATATTGTCAAATTTGAACAATAAATTTGACTTTTTGTAAGCCTAATAGATTTTTTCTAGTGAATCAGTGAGAACACACTTTTTACTTTCTTGGTCTTGAAACAAATTATACCAGAAAGATAAAGAAAGTTTCACGATGAAAACAAATATTTTATCATAATCACAAAATGTGTTGTTTAGTAATTTTTGAAATCTGCAATTAATTGATTTCTATCCTTCTCTTCTGTGTTATTTATCAATGCAAGTTATCTATCATGTATTCTGAAAAAAGCGAAGACATTACAATCAAAATTATTCTTAGTGAAGGAAATATAATGTAAATAAATACACTATACACAGCGGGGAGGCGTGCAAGATCACCGTGAATCGATCAAGTTCACCACGCCTTACTCGTCCTTGAACGGATAAGTCCTGTTATTTTGTGAGTTTGAAAATTAATTGTACAATAATTATAAGGTGTAATATCCTCAAATAAGTTTTACTTTACCCGCATCTGTGCTTTTTATAATGGTGCGGTACACCCCTATACATATTTTTATATCTTAATGCAGCCAGGGCCGGATTATCCACTAGGTCAACCTAGGCCATGGCTTAGGGCGCAGCCCGAGGGGAGGGAGAGCGTCAAATAGCAAAAAAATATTTTTTTAGGTTGGGAAAAAAACTTATACATAAAAAATTTGATAACACGGGTAAATATTATATTTGACAAAAAGAATGAAGAAAGCACTACAGTATTTATAATCCCTGGAACTTAAATTAGGCTATTTAGGCTAGTTTATTTATTGCTCTGTGTACGTAGGACTGGGTATATTATGATAATGTGTCATTGTGTGCATCGTGTATTGTGTGCGACTTGGTGGCTGGTTGACTAATTCAACCCATTGCCCCAATCCCTTCCCAAAATGTTTATTTTTATTGTATTTAAATTTTAGCACTTAAAATACATTTTTCTTTTTAATAACTTTGTCTTAGTAATTAAAATTCATTTCGTATAATTATTTATCTTTTAGAAATGAAAACAAATTTTATTTCCTTCACCAAATAATATTAACTCGCCTGTGATATCGTGAGATCGCCTCAAAATAGAAATTCAACCAAAATATCAATTATTGCCCTGGACCCAATTTGTAAAAAAAAAAAAAAAAAATTATATCTAAACCATCTGTTCTTCTTGATTTGCTAGCATTTGTTTTCACAGCAGCTGTGTAATGACTCAAGCTTCCATAAGTTTAACATTGAACTTTTAAAAGCCTCTAGGGCGTAGACGCGTCGGCCGATGTGAGTTTAAACGCAATTCTGCTCATCTACAGAACAATACCTTTCTAACGGTAAGCACGGATTTCTCCCACGATGCGCATAGGCTGAGAAAAAAAGGAGGAAAAGAAACATGCTTGCCTATTAATATAGAGATTTCTGTGTATTAAAATGCCATAATATTTTATTTCAGATCTCAAATTAATATGCGGGTAAATAACATTAGAATGATGTAAAAGCATTAGGCCTACATTTTCATGAGTATACTGTAGGTGACAAAACACTGAAATTCTTCAGTTCCGTGTGTTAATATATACTAGGGGGCCTGTGCAGCGCAATGCGCTGCATATATTAGGGATTTTTTATTTTTGATTTTTAATATTTAGTTGTAGTATTAACAACTTCTCCAACAGAACGAGTCTGTTTAAGGCGCTTTTAATGACGCTCTTCCCCCCCCATGTGCTGCGGAGCAGCACAGGTTCTCTAGTTCAGTTTTGAAAATCTTCAGACCGCTAAATCTAAAGTACTAATGCGCTAATTACAATAATTTATGTGTCATTGGAAAGCTTCACACATGTAGATGGACAAATAATTATGAAAGTTAGATTTTTTTTAAGATTTAAGGTGAAAAAGTAAAAAAAAAATGTTTTTCATAAGAAATACGTTAAAAATTACGTTTTTCACATGTTTTACTTGGAGGCAAATTTTTGTTGATTTTTATTTTGTATTTTTAAGAAATGCATGATAGTGGTTTGTAGGAAATTTCATTCTCTTTCAAAATATCACCATCCACTTGGTCGATTTCCTCACCTTTAAAAAAATGCAAAAAAGCCATGCAACCTCCGAATTTATATTGGTGAGACTGGGAAAATACATAGTTCGAAATATTTTGGTTAAACTTTGTACAACTACCTAAACGTACAGTTCAACCGGACCGATTTTATTATTTAATGAGTCATTGGAAAGCTTCACATGTATATGGACAAATACTTGTGAAAGATTGATCAATTTTTTAAAGATTTATGGTGAATGTAAAAAAAAGTTTTTCATGATTAATACATTTAAAACATGTTTTTTACATTTTTTATTTGGATGCAAATTTTTATTGAGGATTTTCAAGAAATTAACAGAGTAAGTTTTTAGGAAATTTCATTCTGTTTCAGGATCACCATTCACTTTGACGATTTCTTCACTATTAAAAAGCTTTTTGCATGGTATTTAGCTTTGAAGCATTTTAGCGTGAAGCATTTTGCTTCACGATAATCTATATAAAATACGTGATGCCCTTTTTTTGTGAACACTACTCCTCCCTAATTTCTGGACCAATTTTAAAGTTTGAGGTGTCAAAAGAATGGTCTCAGTTCGTAGTTTTGCATTAAAAAGGTTTTAGATTTTTGATATTTTAATTCTGATGCTCACGGGAAGCCCTCAAAGTTCATTTTTTATCCATATGGGGAACAATTTATATTGAACTAACTTAGAGATCCCCTCCTGATCGAAATTCGATCAAAATTTCAGTTGATCTGGACCTAAGAAGCTTAAAAACATTTTGGAACTAAAACATCTGTTCTTCCTAATTTTCTAGCAGTTAGTTGTTTTTACAACAGCTGTCTAATGATACATTCAATTCTCCTTTCTCCATAAGATTTTTTGTTTTTTGTCTTTAATTTTTTATTTGCAACTGTAACAATATACAACGAGCAAATTTGATGAATACTAATTAAATTACAATAACTTGAATAAATTAAAACATATCAGAGAAAACTCAGTAGTCTTACTCTTGATTGATTGGTAACTGTAAATTTGGTCTTAGTCCAAAAGGTCTCTGTTCCATTTTCTTCGTAATCGTCTTCGAATTACACCAGGAAGTCTTAATGTAAATAAGTCACTGATTAAGAGATTAGAATGGCTGTCGAGTTTGATAAAAAATTTGTGGTAGGTTTCTTTTGCAACTTCGTTGACAAACTTAATTTTGAAGTCTTCGTGAAGAGTTTTGTTGCTAACGTAGTAGGGTGCGCCAGATATTAGACGGAGAATTTTAGATCGAAAGGCTTGTATTTTCTTCAAGTGGCAGAATTTTGCAGATCCAAAGATTTGAATTCCATAAGCCCATATTGGTTTCAGAAGAGTTTTGTACAATAGTAATTTTGAGTTGAAGTGTAGAAGTCGGTAGAGTTGTTTTGTTCTCGCATTGAGGGCAGCTCTCTTTGTTGTTACGTGGTTTTTCCATGTCAGTCGTTGGTCCAAATGAACGCTCCATAAGATTAACATTGGAACTTTGAAAGCCTGTGGGGCGTAGCCCTGGTGTCCGATGTGAATTAGAATGTGATTCTGCTCATCTACAGGACTATACCTTTTTAACGGTATGTGCGGATTTCTCCTACGATGCACACGAGCTGAGAAAAAAGGAGGAAATGAAACATGCTTGCGTATTAATATATAGATTGCTAAATAAAACAGCTGTTGATAGTTAAACCACAGTATCTAGAATTTAAAAGCTGAATAGAAGCAAATTGAACTGGTACTGAAATATAACACAACTAGGGGCTTGTAGGGGCAAAGGCGCCTAAAAATCCAAATGATGATGTTATCTCAAAAATTAAGTTTGAATGCATCACTAGTTGCACAATTATTATATTTCCTCTCAAGCTGTGAATTTACACGGATGGATTTTCTTATAAATATTACTTAATCCTGACAAATATTTTTTGGTGGTAACAAATCAGTAATTTGCCAATATTCTTCCTTGCACTAAACAATACAGTAGGTTGTCTATTTTGTGGAAAAAATATTTTTTTCACGATTAGACTGCCGGACGCAATAAAATTAGTTTTGAACTTAATCATGTACACATAATGAGTTCATAACTCAAGTGAATACAGTAGTTTAATACAACATGACAAAATGGTTATTATCCCATTAATACTGCACCCTACTGCATCTAGGATCCCTGTGCCCCCCATTCCGCCCACGCTTGCCATGTCCTTCGATCCCTTTCGTGATCCGTGCTTCCTGTACCCCATATGTCCCCATGGCCCGAGTACTGCTCATGCCCCTGAACCCCTGTCTCCCCATGTCAGTGTGACCACCATTTTCCTGTTCCCACATGCCCGCCGTTCTTCACCGAGGCACCCGTGCCCTCTATGTCCCCCATTCCTCCTCTGTGTATCCCTTGTCCAACTAACCAAAGTACCTCCGACGTCTCTCGTGCGAATTTTGCCCAGTGCCAATGCTGCCATGTCGCCCATAGCTAAGTGCTCCCATACCCACCGTTCCTCCCTGTGTTTCCTATATGACCCCTAAAGCCTCCCCCGTTCCCCCGTTCCCCTCTCGTGTGATCCGTGCTCCCTGTACCCCCTATGTCCCGTGGCCTGAGTACCCCCGTTCCTCTATTCTCCCATGCATCTGTGCCCCCTTTCTCCCAAGCTCACATGCCCGCTGTTCTTCCTCGAGGCCCCGGTACTCCCTATGTCTCCCATTCCTCCCCCGTCCCTCATACCCAGCTACCCCCAGTGCCACCGACATCTCTAGTGCACCTCGTGCCGACATGCCCCTCCGTGTCTCCCATATCATTGTGCCTCCATGACCGCCGTTCCTCCCCGTGCACCCTATGTCCCCCAAAGCCTCCCATGTGTCCCCCTCTCGTGACCTGTGCTTCCTGTACCCCCTATGCCTTGTGGCTCGAGTACCCCCCATGCTCCCATACCCCCTATGCCTCTGTGACCCAAATTCACCTGGCTCATATGTCCACCATTCTACCTTGATGCCCCCGTGCTCTATATGTCCCCCATTCCTCCCCCGTGCCCCCTATGTCCCCCAAAGTCGCTCCCATGCCCTCATCTCATGACCCGACTTCTTTGTACCTCCTATGATGCCCGCCAATCCACCCCGTGCCTCCCATATCCACGTTCCCCAATTCCTGCCGTTCCTCCACGTGCCCCCTATGTCCTCCCAAGCCTCCCCTGTGCCCCCTCCTGTGTCCCGTACTTCCTGTACCCCTATGGCTCGCGGCCTGAGTACCTCCCATGCCCCTGTACCCCCTATGCCCCTGTGCCCCTCATTGTCCTGTGCTCAAATGTCCGCCGTTATTTCTCGATGCCCCCGTGCTCTCTATGTCCCCCATATTCCTCAACCGCGCCCCCTATGTCCCCCAAGTCTAACCCCCCTCTCGTGACCCATGCTTCCTATACCTCCTATGGTGCCCGTCATTCCTCCCCGTGCCTTTCATATCCCCGTTCCCCGATGCCTGCCGTTCCTTCCCGTGCCGTTCCCGTATGCACCCCAAGCCTCCCATGCCCCCTCTCATGACCCGTGCTTCCTGTGCCCCCTATGCCTCGCGGCCCGAGTACCCCCCATGCCTTTAAGCCCCCATACCCCTTATACCTCTGTGCTGTGTTATACCATTCTCACATGCCCGCCGTTCTTCCTCGAATCCCCGTGCTCTCAGTGTCCCCCATTCCTCCCCGAAACCCCCTGCCCAACTACATCCAGTGCCACCGACTTCTTTGGTGAACCTTGTGGCCCCATGTCCCCCGTGTACCCCATATCCCCATGTCCCGTTAACTATGTATTAATGGGCAATTATTGATTCCGTACCACCTCACCTATGTAAGGAAAGAAGCAGAGAATGTATAAAACAAAATGTTCCTCATACGGAGGTTATCCAATGTTAGTAGTTTACATAATATGATTTAGTCAAAAATAAACAATTACTAAAAAAAAAAAACTATTCAACTCTAACCACTAAATAGCCAATATATAAAGCAGTAACGTAATATCTTAATGACATGCACTGAGTAAAGCCACTTTATAACTATTATATCAACCATGCCACGGCTAAGTCACTTTTTACAGCGGAATATTCAGCACACAAAATCATAATAACAGAGTTTTTGAAGAGAGAAATCTACCTTGGATCCGTAATTTTTCCATCCCTATTGGTGTTTTCCTTTTTTTATAGTGCATTGCAAATTTTAAAAAGTTATAATTGAATTTTTACTATATGGAACATAGAGTATAAAATTCTTTTAGATCGACTTTAAATTTCTCTTAGGCGAATTTTTGACCCCCAAAAGGCTTTTTTATTACTAATTTGATTTCAATGAAATTCTCAGGTTAGATTTTAAGTATTTTAAACTAGGTAATAAACTATAATCGAGCAATTATTTTCAAGTATTAAAAAAGCTTATTTTTTGGAATTTTTGACAGAACTTTAGTTGTTTTAGGCTACATGATTTGACTAATGTAGTTGCTATGATCAGTTTATTTTCCCCCATCGCAGCTGAGTTGTCGCTGGATGCTGAAAACAACATAACCTTTACTTGTTTATATCTGCTCGCCGTTATGTTGTGTTTTGAAATAAAATTTAATTGATATTTTGACAGACCTATTTGTTAAATTAAATAGATCAACACTGATGTTTACTTGTTGAAGTTATAAATTTTACCAAAAGATAGGCATGTTGATGTGGAATGAATTGCTGTCGTACGGAATTGTGCGATTAACTAATTTATGGGATACAACTAATATCTACTTGGGAGAAAGATTTAAATTGAACAACTAATTAGAATGTGTTGTGCCATTGTAGCCTATGTCTCAGGTAACAAAACATGCATTAATTGTTAAGTAAGCTTAATTCTACAATACTTACATTACTTGATTTTTATTAATTTGCAATCATGGATTTTAAATTGTATTGTTTTTTTCGCTCTACAATCTATTTACCTTTAATAGTGTAAGCATAATTATTATTAAGTTACTTGCTTGTTTTGAGGTCTTAGCTAAAATCATTCTTTGTATGTATTTATTTGTGTAGGCTAGGCCTAGGATGTACGCCGGTTGACTTCGGACGGTTAGATGACTTTCCACTCTTCACATTCGAAGAGAAGGAAACCTCCGTTCTCTCCCTAAAGAGCAACAAGGCTCCTGACCCGGACGGGATTCCCAGCGAGGCTTTAAAAAAGTATTTTCAATTAATGCTGACTTGTTGTTGAGAATGTACAACGCCTCTTTGGTAGAAGGGGTGTTTCCGGCTCCCTATGGAAAACAGCAAGACTTGTACGGATCAGCAAGGGCAAAGGTGATCCCGAGCTGTCGTCGTCCCACAGGCCATTCTACACGTTAGACACGGCTGGGAAGCTGTTCGAGAAGCTGATCCGTTCCCGCCTGACCTCTGCCGTGGAAGCTGCCGGGGACTCATGCCCCCGTCAGTATGGCTTCAGAAAGGGACGGTCAACGATTGACGCTATCACCGAAGTCCATGGAGAGCTGTGAAGAGAGCCGAGAGCCACAACCATTTCTCTCGCTGAGTAGAGCTTCTTGTTAAGCTTATGTCAAGAATGCCTTTAACTCGGCGAGGTGGTTCGATATGTTGGATGCGCTTCGCAACACCTTTCGCGTTCCTGCATATCTGTTGCGACTCATCGAGGATTATCTCCGCTCTCAAAGCCTTATTTACGACACAAGGGACGGAACGTGGACGATGGAAGTCACTTCTGGTGCCGCGCAAGATTCAATACTCGGCCAGGATCTCTGGAATGTTGCCTATGACAGCCTCCTGAGGTCGGAGATGCCTGAGAAAACCACTTTGGTTGGGTACGCCGATGATGTCACAGCTCTCATTGTCACACACAACGTTGAGCTGGCCCAACTAAAGTTGAACCGAGGCATGCGTGTGGTCAACACATGGATGTTCGATCACGGTCTCTCGCTTGCTCTCCGTAAGACGGGGAGTGTGATCCTTACGAAGAAGAGGATAGACACCGTCATTCTGTTCCGAGTGGGAAGGGAGGTGGTCCAATCAACTCGTTCTGCTAAGTACTTCAGGATTATGGTGGACACCAAGTTAAGCTGGAGGGATCAGATATTCCGTACGGCGGACAAGGCCGCTAAGGTAGTCACTTACCTTAGTAGGCTGATGGCCAATGTCGGGGTTCCACGATCCAGCAGAAGCCGTCTGTTGATGTCCGCGGTTCAGTTCGTGCTTCTTTATGGAGCAGAGGTGTGGGCAGACGCTCTCGATAAAGAATAGTACAGGTTGCGACTCGCCTGGGTTCAACGTCGAGCGGCGCTCGGGGTGTGTTCCGCCTACCGGACAGTGTCCGAGCCTGCCGTCCTGGTGGTCTCCGGAGTATCCCTGTCAAGCTCTTGGCAGGAGAGAGGAAGGCAATTTATCAGAGACAATGCGAGATTGGCAAGGACACGGAAAGAACAGCAGAGCGCTCCCGAACCTTCCAGCAGTGGCAACACAGCTGGGAGCACGACACCCGAGGACGATGGACTGCGCGACTTATCAAGCACGTCCAACCATGGGTGGAACGGCGGCCAATTCTTGACAATTCACGGCTATTTTGGGTCGTACCTGAACCGGATGTTTAAGACCGGTTCACCGGACTGCATTTATTGCCCGGGCGTTCCCGACGATGCGGAACACACCTTCAGGGCCGGCGACAAGGTGGGGCAGAGGGGGCAAATGCATAGGGGCCCGGGCTCACAGGGGGCCCGGGCCGACGAAAACCCATTTGTAGATTTAAAACATCCGCAAGTGTAAAATGAACACTCATTGTTAAAAATTAAAATGAGTAAGTTAAAATGTTTTACGGCTGCTCTTTTTATTTACGTTCTTAATGTAAATGAGCAGAGAATAATTAGTTTAGCTTCATTCTAAACCAATAATTGCAAAGACTGAGGGTGGTGGCGCTACTGTGAGAAAATTCCCTAGAACAAGAACCGTTGTGCCTGCCTGGCGCTGGTCGCACACGCATTTATGGGCCCTGCACAGGCGCGGCGTGACTCGGGGCCTACAAAAACTAACGTAGTTTTCGTAGGTCCCGTGCCCACACAGCCTTTCCATACATCATACATCACATCAGATCAGGTTGCATCCTGAGCGCCAAACAACACTAACACAATACTAAGCATATGTTTCTTTCAAGCTCGAATTTCGGTGCTGTTGATGTTTTTATGTTCTCGTGTGATTGGTTTTGTACAATTCTGTGTTGTTGTAAGAAGATTAATTGATACTTAATATTAAGACTCTAAATAAAGGTAGGCCTAGGTGAGCAAATATTTTTTAGTTTTTCTTCATAAAAGTGTTTTAAAAAAACATTTCTGTTGACTAGTAGTAATTTTCTTTTTTTTAGATTTAATGGTCCACCGACTGACAACTGCATTTTTATAATTTACATAATGACGTAAAGTATTTTAAGGCCTCATTAAAACGGGCTTTTAGTTGTGATTATCGAACAAATGGGGTGGGATGGGGCGCAATGGCGGAGTAATGACCTTGACTGCTGGAAACGCCTGTTCTCCCGCCGGGATATTCTAAAATAGAAACAAAAATTATGACTTTGCTAGGAAGAAGGCTAGACCAATACCTCGCCACGGCTAGACAAGTTGTATTATGATGATGTGTGATGTTAGAATGAACATAAGCCTAATAATTCTCTATTAATTTTTACACTATTTTCATTAGGTTTCTTTTTCAAAAACCCTATACTGCTTTTTTAATAAGAATATTAATCGCTAAACCTCCATTTTTCATTTTTTAAAATAATATTTATCCACCAATATATAAATAAATACAAACAATTAAAGATCATAGCTTTGGCATATTTATTTTGGAGGAAAAGTAAATAATTTAATAACAACTAAGTAAGTTAGGTTACAGAATAGTAAATTTGGGTTTAAAATATTGCTTGAAATGTTAAAGTATATCCAAAACGTGTTTTACTTTCTCCCCCTATACCATAGTATATGGAGAAAGTATTGTATTCGTAAAACACTTCGCATTAGTTTGATGATGTATATATCCATTTTGGAGCCCCCTTTCCCCCTATAAATGTATATATTGAGAAAGTATTGGTTTCGTCAAAATTTTAAAATTTGAGTTGTTGGTAAATTTATCCGTTTTGGTGCCCTCTGAGTCCAAAAAAGTGGTTTTCGAGTGATGTCTGTGTGTGTGTATGTGTGTGTGTGTGTGTGTCAGGATGTAAACAGAGCTAGAAGATGCCCTAATGGTCCGATTTTTGTGAAATTTGGTATGTAGGTGCAAACGCACGATAATTCCAGGCGTTTTTTTCATTTTTTTGAATTTTTGATTTTTAAGGGTATTTTACCCCCAAAAACCCTCAAAAATCGTGAAAAATCCAAATTTCTCAAAAACGGCTCTAACGATTTTGATTAAAATTATGTGGTTTATTAACATTAAAATGCTGAATAAAATGACACCACCCGCATCTCCGAGAAAATGCTCGTTCAAAAGTTATGGCGTAATAAGTGTTTCAAAAATCAATTTTTTGGATTTTCAAGATATTTGTTATTTTTAAATAAATTTTACTTATCACGATTAAATCAAGCTCAAAAAACTAAACAATCCAGTATTTAAAATTTTTGCTCTATGTCAAGTGGTTGCGGAGAAAATTCAATTTTTCATTTAGCGGTAAACGCAGTACGTTGTTAAAAGTCACAGACGCGCGTAGGTTCAAACTCGCGCTGCTCAGCTGGTAGCTATCCGACTGAGTCATCAAGACATTTATGTTTGAAGCTTTTAACATCATTTTTTATATTGTTGGGAGAAAGTATGTGTCAGTTAACTGATACCGTTTATTTTTTAGTTGAAGGGAAGGGAATTTTGAAGGTAAGTAGGTTAGGGGCCCGGACTTCATAATTGCACAGGGGCCCGAGAATCCTGTCGCCGGGCCTGCACACCTTCTTCCGCTGCCCCCGTTGGGAAGGGCCCCGCCTGGAGGCCACACAAATTTTTGGTGCATTTTCGGTGGACTCGGTCTGCCAAAAGATCTTGGAGGATGAGGGAAACTGGGATTGTTTATTACAGTTCGTCCGGGGCATCCTCCTGGAAAAGAAACCCGATCTGGACCGCGAAGTGGCCTAGATCCCTTGATCGAGTGGCTGGATAAGGAGCGAGCCCCACCGGCGTTAGCCAAATTTAGGCCTAGCCTGACGTAATGTGATAAACAATTCCAGGTTAGAATCCTGAAGAGTAGAGGAGGTTTTTTAGTGGGTAAGCCCGTTTTTTAGGGGAGCCCTACACTACAGGCTTGCCGTGCGTAATGCATTTTTCTCACCTCTCCCTAAAAAAAATCATAAAAAAGCGTCACCTAATAACGTAAAAAGTGAGTAAAAATTCTCGTACGGGACGGACATCGGAGCGTATTCCTAGTTAAATATGGCTATCTTAACTCAAAATATCTGTTCAATAACCAGCTGAGTTTATGATGAAAATTATTCACTGGATCATCTGCTTAATCACACGTGTAGATCTAAAAATCTTCTTTCCATTAGATTAACATTAGAACTTCAAGGTCCAATGGGGCGAAGCCCAGGTAACTTTTGATGATTCTGGTATTTTTCCTTGCGTCCTTGGCCCTCAAGCTTTAAAATGAGCCATCATAAGTTATCCTATCTTTCTTCTAACTCGAGATATTTCGTGGGGACCGATTCGCTTACGGAATTATATATATAGATTTCATACTTTAATACGACGAGTGTCTAATCTTAGGTTTTAACCTTTTCTCAAAATGTAGCAGGTAGATTTTGCTTGAAAGTTTTATCTACGCGTATTTGGGCACAAAAATAAGTTTTGTAACTTAACCCTGAAAAAATTCTTTTGTTTAGGAAAACAATTTTGGAAATTGAAATTTTTGACATGGGTCTTATTGGTTGTTTGACTGGTATTGAAACAATAATGAAACGTAACAAATATTAAAATAGAACACTAAATTTGTGTGCATGGGTTTTCAAACTGCTGTAAAATATAAGGAAAAGGGATAGTCGGTTGTAAGTGTAATAACCTTTTTATTTACTATTAAAGCATAAACATGTTTTATGCAGAACGCTACACATATTAAAAAACCTGTGTAAAAGACAACATTTAAAAGTTTCTTACCTCCAGTATAGAAAACAAGCTTATTATATATATATATATATATATATATATATATATATCGTATGGCTCATTTAGCCAGCCACCATGGTTTAAGAATAATAAATAAATTCTGCGGTGCAGAGCACCTGAGTCAGTATAAGTAAAAATCTAAACACTAAAATAAAAATCAGATCTCTCTTTATAGAGCTAAATCCAGTGCGCTCAGCCATTGCAGCCCAGCTTCACTTGAGCTATGCAGACCGGCCAATCCTTCGGGGAAGGCACTCAGTGGGCACTCTTCGACTATGTGTTCCATAGTTTGATACTCTGCTCCGCAGTCGCATGACTGGTCTTGTGTCATTCCCCATTTGTACTTCCAATAATTACATCTTCCCACTCCAGTGCGGCAACGATTGAGTATAGTCCACTGCTTCCGAGGAAGATTCATACCACCTACCGCTACGGTCGGGTCAGCTATCAAGAAGTGATTACGACCTTGAAAAGCGTCCCAGGAGGAAGTCCAGTTAGTATGGATGGTGAAGTTCGTGTCCATCAACTGGGAGGCTGTTCGTAGCGGTGGTTCTCGGGACCTCAATCGACCCGCATTCTGGGGTAGGTAATCATGGATGGGCAGCTGTGGAGCAGATAAGATCTTTGTGTATTCCCTAATGAGTGCATCCCTTCGTCTTATTTCAGGAGGAGCGATATTACACAGCACGGGGAGCCAGGGTACAGGGGTTGCCATGAGGGTACCACTAATAGCTCTCATGGTCCTGTTTAGCTGGACGTCGATCTCTCTAACGTGCACACTATTTAGCCACACGGGAGCACAGTACTCAGCAGTTGAATATACCAATGACAGAGCAGTGGTTCGCAGAACTTGTGCGTTAGCTCCCCATGTGGAGCCAGCAAGGTGATGGACAATGTTAGTCCTGGTTCTCACCTTAGCTGCCGTTTTTTGTAAGTGGCTTTTAAACGTGAGAGACCGATCTAAAGTGACTCCCAGATACTGTGGGTGGTCATTATGTTTTAGCTCAACACCGTTGAATACGATTTTAAGTTTTTGGTTGGCCAGTCTATTATTCAAATGGAAGCAAGCAACCTCAGTTTTTGTTGGGTTTGGATTAAGCTTCCAGGCTTCAAAGTATTCACCGAGGGTCGTGAGGTCATTTGTTAGTGTTTCCTCTGCTTGTCGAAAATGCTGGTGTTGATATGCCAATGCAATATCGTCTGCATATATAAACTTCAAGGACCGAGTTACAGGAATGTCGGCAGTATACACATTAAAGAGCAGTGGGGCGAGCACTGACCCTTGTGGCAGGCCATCCTTTAGTTGCCTAAACGTACTTTCTCTGCGTCCCAGATATACTTTTATCATCCTATTGGAGAGCATTGAGTTGAGGAGACGCAACAAGAAAGGGCAAGGAATAAGGTCGTAAAATTTAACTAGGAGGCCTTTTCTCCAGACAGTGTCATATGCTGCAGTCAGATCTAAAAAAGCCACAGAGGTTTTCAGTCTTCGCTCAAACCCATCCTCAATGAAAGAAGTCAGAGCCAGAACCTGGTCACAGCAGTTGCGACCAGGCCTAAATCCAGCTTGTTCAACAGGGATGCTGGCATTGAGAATAGGGAGGATTCTGTTATAAATCAACCTCTCTAGCAGCTTATAACAAACACTTAAAAGAGCTATTGGCCGATAACTTTCAGGCAGTTTTGGATCTTTTCCGGGCTTCAGGATAGCTATGATTTTGGATTTTCTAAATATCCCAGGCATGTCGCCGGTTTTCAGAGTGGTGTTAAAAACTTCAAGAAGCCACTGTCTAGTCTTGTTACCCGAGTGTTTTATAAACTCCGGGAAAATGTCATCCAAGCCTGCTGCTTTGCCAATTGGCATCGCATCAATCGTCACTTCCAGCTCGTCGTAAGTGAAGGGTCTAGAGACTTCCAAGGGTGCTTGCCGACTCTCCTTTATTTCGTTAAGCCTGAAATTAATTTTTCTGTCTGCAGACGAACGCACAGGTTTTGAAAGTACGGTGAGGCGTTTTGCAATTTCACGAGGGCTAGGCTGTGAGGCATCGTGTTTTTCACTTGATTTACCAGTGGAGAGTTTCCTGAGTAGAGACCAAGCTTTCCGACTACTTTTGGTGAAGTTCAGGTTCTCGACAGTTTTCACCCACTTCTCTCTCCTGGAGTTGTCGAGAGAGTTAAGTAGTTGGTCAGCTACATCTCTGTCAGCAGTGTCTGTAAACTCACTGTAAAGATCTTCGCACTCTCTGCTCCATCCTGGTATGTATTCTTTTCTAAAACCTCTTGGGATTGTCGCCTTAGCGGAAGACAGGACAAGACGTGTGAACCGATCATAGTTTTTTATTTTAGAAGGGATGAACCTGATGCCGCTGTCAAGCCTTGATGAGAAGGCCTCCCACTCAGCTTTATTAAAGTTCCATCTAGGCCGAGGAAAAGATCTCACTAGTGGAATTTGCATTCCCACTGATATTATTACAGTCCTGTGCTGAGAGTGGGGGAATGCACCTAGGACCATCCTGGAAGTAGGCACGGGTGTTGCTGATGGTTCACGGGAGCAAAAGCACAAGTCTGGAGAGTACCCACGCCGCCATCGGGCTGAATGGAAGGTGTGTGGGTCCTTGGCATTATATACCAAGAAAAGGTTGTTATTTTCAGCCCAGCTTGAAAGACGAGTGCCGTTGTCATCATCGGACGAGTATCCCCACTGGGTATGATGACTGTTGAAGTCACCTACATATACCACAGGATGTTCAAAAGTTGGGAGAACTGTGTCTGACCACTGGGTGTTCGGTGGTTTGTAGACATTAACAATAGTAGTCGCAGACACCTTAACAGCAACAACAAATATGTTGTTATCACAACTTTTGTGGGAGACTGATACGTCGTCTATGTCGTGTCTAACGTACGTCGCCACTCCGTAGACCCTGTGACCTATTTCCTCCACCAGCCTATATCCTGGGATGTTGCCCCTCGCACTGTTTTCTAAGTCTTCAGTGTGTGTTTCTTGCAGTGCGAGGACATCGACCTCATTTTCTAGCAGCACCTTGCTGAGGCAGTCACTTTTAGATTTGCTCAGACCCTCTACGTTAAAATGACAAACATTTAAAACACAGCCTAAATTTCTAAATTGGCCCTGGAAAGGGCCGTTTGGATTTTGTCTGGCAGCTGGCATAGCTGAGAGATCACTGTATGTGACAGTTCAGCTGCCAAAGTTGTTGTTCGTTTAGCACCACCCGGGGAGTACGTGCAACTTTAATGGAATGCTGCGGACGCGAACAACATCACCCCCCAACAAGCTTATTAAAAAATGGTTTTTATAAAGAGAAATTTTAACCAAAATAAAAATGCTACTAAAAACAAAATGGACCACACCAACAAAGATGTAGATTCTCTTAATTTTTGTGATTTCTTAATTTAAACTTTGTAATGTCATGGAAAGTTAAGTTAAAGAGGATTAAAGGTAGAATTCCTAAGCGACGACTCTAGGGACCCCAGTCGTACGGCTGTAGCCCATAGAAATATAAACATGAAACCACTGGTGCAAATATTGCTAATGTCTCAATCAGCTGTTTTGCCTGATGGCTGCAATTTTGCTGAGCAGGTTAACATTCTATTAAAAAATGATGCAAAAGAATGTACGAGGGGAGATGTGCTATTACCATTACCGTCCGATATCACTCCATCCAGTTGTTTCTAGTTAATGGAAAAAGTCCCTGTGACCCAAGGCTATTAAATAAGAAACAGAAGAGGTTGTCTCATTCCCATAAGGCCAATGTAGACAGTGTCAGCTGGAATCGTGACGTCACCGGCCGACCCTGTCTACCCTAGTGATACTAGTGAGAAAAAATAGAACTAATCAGGCGAATTGCTATAGACGTGCAATTACTATCGGGGACCACATATTTAATAATAATATTTTATCCATGGAATTTCATTATATCTTTAAATTACACACATTCCTTTCCTTGAATATCCTGTCCTTCCGGGAACTTGCTCAAAATGCCCATTAGAGGCACACATGCTAAGTGGTTCTTCTTAACTGCAAGTAACAAGCAGCGGTGACTTGTCCGACTTCCGAAAGCTGCCCTCCCCCTCCCTAATGAATTTATTAAATAATTAAAATGTATTTATGAATATAGTAAATGAATTTATTTAACCTTATAATTACAGTATGTGTAAAGTTAACAGAATGGATTATCAAGCGTGCCAGATCTTAGGATGATTTTCTGTATGAAGGTCATAAGTTGCAGATAGAAACAGGTTGTATTGAAATAAATCCAAAATCATCAGCAATTCCTTCTCTAACTCTAACACATCTGGTAGAGTGGACGCTGGCTACAGCAATCCAGCGCTCTTGTATAGTCATATGGATAACACACATACGCGCATAGCACTCACACAGGACACGGCCCCTTATGCAATGCCTTGTCCAGCTGCCTGGCGTTACAGCTTTGGCTGCATGTGCAGTTCCAACTACTGCTACCAATACTCAGTGCCAACTGTCAGTGCTCATTTTTAACTCACGAGTCATTAGACTAATTCTTGTGTGCGTTCATAGTTCATAGTATAGCATGGTTCTTTTCATTTGTTAGAAAAAATTTATTGTACACGTGTACAGTGTTTTGCGGGGCCTACTAAAACTCCTTCAATTTTTTACTAGGTCTTAACAAACCATATATAATTGTTCATAAATATTTTTCACATGTGCTTTAGGTTGAGTACATTCCCGGCTCTCTGACTTGGTTTAATTAAGTAGGCCAAATGTAGGTTCTTTGTGACTGTGTGTATTGGAAGGGTTTGTTATCGAGGCACTTATAATAACTGATTCACACTCAAAAGTCACTGTGTGTGATTGAAGACAAAAATGTATACTAAGCATAGTGGGAAGATTTAAAAAAAATAGCCTAGCACATTTACAAGTTACAAAAAAAGGGAGAAATAAATTTGAGTAAAGTTAGTAAACAAGGTTGGCGTTCCACATTATTCTGTTGCTCTGAATATATACATATGGGACTCATCCAAATATTTCATTTTGATTATTGTAATTTATAACATAATTTATAACAATTTACATTCTACATTGGATTACATAGTCCAAGCTTAATGAGAAAGTTGAAGTCGTTCTGTTGTTGTATCGATGACGTCATTGCATTGGTTGACGCCACGGGGGGGGGGGGGGCATTTAGACTATTTAAAGCGAACACTTGCTAGTGTAATATAAACACTCCCTAGTCCCCCAGGAAATTTAATCTAGACCCGCCTATTTCAACTGTTCATGGGAAATTTTTTCAGTAATTACACAGGTCGGCGGCAACAGGTTACATGAATTTTCAATAAGTTATCTTTTGGCATTTTAACCACTAAAACAAAAGAAATGTAAGTTCAACAAAAAAACACTAGAAACCATGAAAACTGATTTAAAACTACTATAGTCAACTGACAGTGAATTAAAAATAATCATCCTTCTGCTTTTCATGCTACTAAAAAGATATTAAGTCTTGTGTTATGAAGGTATGATATTTTAGCCATTGTTTACAGAGTATTAAGGGGAAAAAACACTTTCAGTACTGTAACTGTAATTTATTTACTGAAGTAGACATGGAATTTGTTATTTATTTACACTGTTGAATATAACATTACACGAATATTTTCTGAATCATGTTATCTTAGATTATAAAAATCTTTTCAAACTTGTGAATCTCCCTAAAGCCTCTAACTTCAACCTAAGATAATCTTGAACCGAGAACCGTCAAAAATCTTTTGAACTTATAACTTTCAATCAACATAATCTCCATGCATAAAATTTACAAGTGTTAATATAGGAGAAAATGCCAAGATAAAGTTAACTGTAAACAAGATTTTTTTAAAATTGTTATCAAGATACAAATTAATTTTTAAGAACTGTAATACATGATTATGTGAAAATCGTAAAGGTCAGGAAACTTTCTCCTCAGAGGATACCGTGAAATACGCAAAAAGTGACAACAACTAAGACTGTTTATACCCTTTACAATTAAATGTTTTTGTAAAATTTTAAAATTGTGTCATTCGTGCTATGTTAAAACTGACTTACAACAATGAAGTATAACTAAAATATCTGACAAATATTAATTAATTCCAATCTTGTTGGGAGAATCACATTAAACAACCTAATTTGGCAACTATGTACAGTTAATTTGCAAAGAAATGTAAACAGATTAACAAAGATAAAACAAATCAACAAGAAACAAGGCTTAACCTATAAAATGACAACGGAATTCTGCTTAACAATAATTGAGCATCGTGTAACAGTAGTGTTTATCAAAACTTATCCTGGAATTAGAACAAACGAATGTTGAAAACTTTAATTAAACTGCCATTAAAATATTTATAACAACAAAATTTATACAAACATTCTTAAAGGAGGACTAAATATTGGAGGTATGATTAACAAAAAGCTGAAGTTATATTAACATTAATTAACTGTTGTTTAAATGGCACCCTGGTTAATACTATGGATTGTCTTTTTTTATTAAAAATAAATATATAACTTGATGAATACAGGTTAAAACGTTGTAAAATAGTGTTATTTTTCCTGAAATAAGTTTACCAAATCAAATAGATTTGTTGAATTTAACGTAAAAATAACAAAAACCCTTTTAAAATTTGATGCATCATTTTCTCTTTTTTAATGTCTAAAGCAATAAGAACAAGAGCCCACAGCTGCAATTAATAAAAATTTGATCTAGATCAAGAAACTCTGTAACAGTCTCAATCCAGTAACAACTCTGGAAACTCAATCCAGTATATTGTGGACTCATTTTATTCAATCTTGGATTTACCTTTAGTCCAAAAAAGTCTCATCAGTTATTATAACAGTGTGAATGACATGAAGATGTCTAATGTTATTAAATTATATGTTTTTTAAATGCTTAAGTGAAAAATGGGTAGAGTTTGGAATGTCTCATCTTTGCTTCAGCAATAAGATTAATAATAAGAATGATAATAATGTTGTATATAACATTATCGACAATAAATCTATATGTAATAAAAAATTTGCCACCACTTTTAAATCCATCGTTAAGTTGGCGTTAACAAGTTTCTACTTCTTCATGTCACTCAAAATACAGTTATGTCACTGATGTAGATTGTAAATTTTACAACATTTTAACCTATTGCACCAGGTTTTTCAGATTAAATGCAATAAAATGTCTTGCAATAGCACCATAGACTTAGAGCCCAATATTACTAACTTATTGGGTACATACTTCTGTGGAACTTTACTTCCCTTTAAATATATTTTTTAAATATACATAATCCATTAAAAGTATTATAGATTATGGCGACATGTACAGAACTAGGAAAAACTATACGCTTATATATAAATTTTAATCATAACCAACTCTTACATAATAAAGAATCTCATATTAATTAAACAATTTTTTTAAGTAGTTAGTAAATTTCTATAAATTTTAAGTCCTCTCTATCTCATTTTATGAATAAAAATTTAGTTTGTGTGGCTATACCATATAGCATTATTATTTATTAAGACAACTTGAACTTTAATACATTTTTGTAAATTAAAAAAAAAATAAATAAGTAAACAAAAAGAGAAAGGTTGTTGCAAATCATTTACAATCAAAAAGTAATTTGTACCAATATTATTTCCAAGCTACAATAAGATTAGGGGTTTTTCTTTCTGAAAAGTAACAAGTTTTTTTTTTATCATATATATTATTCAACCAATGTCAATTTCACATCCAAGAATGTGAACCAGTCAATCAATCTAGCATTCTAGGTAAACTTTATATTTTAATTTTCTCACAAATACTTAATTCATGGCTTAAGAATATATTTATATGGAAAAGTTATAACCTTCAGCACTTTTCAGAGGTTAAAAATGTGTGCCAATGAAAGCGTTCAGGTAGTAAAAACGCTTAACTTCAATACACTGGAGCACAGTTATGATGGGAAACCACACATGAGCTTTTGAGACGATCTGTAGAACTATTTAGGTATATTTTGTATGGGACCATATATCAAGTATGAGTAACATAAATTAGACACTTCTAGAACAGATCGTTTACTAACAAAAATAAAATATTGTTAATGTAACCAAATAGTGATAATTTCATATTCTAAATCAAATTAGGTCGCCATATTAATTAACAATTTTTTATCTTCAATAACAAATTTATTTAATGATAATAAGTGATTATACAATAAAAATTTGTCTATTTAAAGTGTACCATAGAGATCAAAATGATAATCAATTTCCAAATAAGGGAAGAATGCAAATATCAAAAAGTTTGATTTGATATTTATTGGTACATATTTCCACTTGTGCTGAGTTTTATACCTTACTTTAATCTGTTTGGTCTTATGGTGCCAAGAAAACCTTTGTTATGAATCAAATAAATCATCAGCATTGCCAGTCATTGCAATAATTAATCTACTTTGGGTATTTATATCTAAAATTCTCACTTGAAGGTAAACTAAGACTATTTAATTTAAAATGTACAAAATCAACAAGATGAAAGCTGAGATTCCATGATAACTATTTTATAAGCAAATAAATATACAAAATACTGGTATTGAGCAATAACGTTGTACTTAAATAAAAACATTAAGTAAATTTAAAAGCTTCATGATACATAACTTCATCGCTACTAGACTACATCTATTCAAAAATTAAGAAAAATAACACAGGTGTTTATTTTCCATCAACAAGAAAATAAAAGATTAAACAAAAATCAACAAAATAATCACAGAAAAGAACTTAAGATATTGCATTTCCCTTAAATGTAAAATTGAGTATCAAGTCATGGCTGGATCTCTATGGGTACTCAAAGCTTATAGCCTACTTAACCTATAACTATACACGTGTTTATCATTGAGGTAAAATTGTTTCTGTGACATTGGCACTACTAGTTGTCGCGCTGCTCGTACTTTTGCTTCGCCCGACTTTGGCGACTTTTATCTCTTGTGGATGGGTATGCCGGCTCGTTCCTTTCCGTGTGGGTTTGGTAATCTGAGTCGTGGATAGTCCGGAAACGGGGTATTTCACTTTTGACGTGGTCGAATACGAGTGTTTCACAGAGCTTGATTCACTTACCGATTTCGATGATAGTAAAGACGACAGAATTGATTTCTTAGGCGTTCCTTCGTTCTCAAGAACAGCAGGAGGTGATTTACCTTCAAGGGATTTCTTGGATTCGACGTGCCAGCTGACCGGGCGCCCCTCGTTCTTCTTCTCACCGGGATGTCTGGGCATGACAAATGCGTTGGTCTGCTTTAGCAGTGAACGGTCGTTACACAGGGCGGATATCAGAGGAAGGTCCATGTTTCGGCTCTTCTCTCGAAGGGTTCGGATGTCAAGCAGTCCGTCTGCCGCTGCCTTCTCCGATGGTGTGTTTTTCTTGTTCTCCTCCCCGGAGGTCTTTGTTGCCAAAGACGCGGGAGCAGCGGGGGGTGCTGCGTGTGTAGTGACCGGTGGAGGTGCAGGAATCGGCTTTTTCTGCACGTCTAGTTCTTTCTGTAATGTAAAACACAAGGGTTGATAGCATAAGAACCATTACGTTCAGAGAAAAACGGCAAAGAATAAAAAAATCTTAAAATTACATGGAATTTTTAAAAACACCATCAAATGTAGGGTATTCCATACAAAATTTTAAAGTTGGCCGCCACATTGGAAAAATGGCAGGAAATTTTGAAATACATAACTGAAAGCAAAATAAAAAAGTAAAGGGGGAGGGGGTCCCCAATAAGAAGTATACTGTCAGATATGGAATAAAAAATTAACTTTTTGATCACTTTAAAAAGCTCACCCTGTATTAATACTTCCACTGATGACTACAATTCAAAATTTTTACAAAAGCAATATTTTCATGATATATTGATCGTAAAATTCTACATTTGGGGAGATAAAAGAAAAAATATCTCTACCTGAAGGTCCAAAGATGTTGGGATTGGTGGCGGTGGCCTCCTCATTCTTGTTCGCTCAATTGGTGGTTTTTCATAAGATGAGTTCAAAATGTTGTCATCAGATTGAGTCCTAGTGAATCCTCCGGTGTTCATCATGGGAGATATTAATTTTGGCACTCCGAGCTGTACAGCGAATGGATCGTAGCGTAAACTCTGCGTGGATGAGGAAGAGTATGAAGCTGCTGCTGAATATAATGGAGACGTAGAAGAAGGGTAATGGCTCAAGAATGAGAAAGACGAACCGGGGTACGCAGCGAAATCTGATGACAGATTCTGGTTTGAGGCATACTTCACTTGTGAGGGAATCGATGGGTTTTTAAATGACACCGGGATATATCCACTGGCAACTGCCACATTAGGCGTGCTTCTGTAGACCATGTGGGATTTCCCAGAGTAGGAAGGGTACGGTGGGGGTGGATATACTTGGTTGTAATGATTCAAAGCGACTTTGGAATCCATGTATTCTTGTTTACTGATCGCTGGATCTTGCATAGGGTAGATGACATAGTCTACGTCGGAGTATAATTGTTGTTTGAACTGCTCTATTTGACTGCGAGTCACTTGACTTGTGTAGACAGTCTGTAGAGCCGTCCGCGGTGGGGGAGGGGGTGGGGGCGGAGGGGGCTGGCGGGGGTGGAGCACCGGTGGTGGAGGGGGGAACTTCTGATGGAAATGTTGAAGGAAAGCTGCCCCGCTTCCCCTCACATCCAAGTAATTGTTGCTCCCAACGATGGGGATAAGATTTTGAGTGTTTTGTGGATGTTTAATTTTCATCCTTGATGCTGGATCCAGCGGGTAACTTCTAGTTTCCGGGAGGTAGTTTCTCTGCGGGGAAGTGTAGGTGGGGATGGCTGTCTGGTAGGCTAGTGTCGGAGCCGCAAAACTTGGTGCAGCCGTTGAAGCGACCAGACTCGTGTGAGCTGTTAAAATGTTGATGTGCGGCTTTGTCGTTATGAATCTAGCACTCGCCTCTTCTGTCGGAGATGGAAGATTGGAAAGTTGGCTAAAACTATTAGGGGAAGTCTGACTTTGTAAACTAAAGCTTTGGAACTGTTTAGTTGGAGGCTGGATGGCAAGTGGTTGAGATGAGTATTCGTGTAAATCTGTCGTCTGGACAGCAGTACTTGAAGTGGAAACAGCTGTCTTGGGCGCCGTGTGACTCAGAGGTGTCGAATTGGAAGAGAAATGCTGAGGGGGTTGTTTTTGTGGGGAAAATCTAGAATTTAAATGCTGGAATTGAATTTGCTGTTGTAGAATGGATTCCTCCATTGACTTTCTAGACGACAAACTCAAATTTGATAAGGAATCATCCAGGCGCAGAGGAGATGTTAGAGTCTCTTCTGGTGAGGAGAGTGCTGAAGCAAGCTCGAGAATGGCGTAGCTGGATGATGGCTTTTCCGAGTCAGATCTCGGAGGTGGGAGAGGCGGGGGTGGCAATGTTACGTAGTCCGAGTCTGAATCCAGTGTGGAACTGACGGTGGCACGGGAGGGATACATTCCTCTGCGAGGTTTTGGACTTCTTCCTACAATCAGGTCTGATAACTCCTCGGCTGACAGAAGCGCGCCTCGCCCTGCGTCGGACGGGTCACTCCCATCTCCGTGGAAACTACCAGATGCGCTCACGAGCGACCCACTGCGAGTGTGATGTCCTGGAAGGAGTAAAGACACAAATTAGTAGATATATAAAATTATAGTTTGTGTTCACTGTAAGATTTAGGTGTGATTGGTGTTCAGATAGCATTTAATATTTCGTAGTTTAAGTCACAGTACTTTGTTAATAAAATCCAGACAATTTATACATTTATTTTTATTGTTTATTTTTGAACAAGATCAACATTTTTCTATGGCAATTTTATACTAAAGGTAAATATCCTAAATATTAACAAAAACAACCTGTTCATAAATATTTTGTATGAAACATTTTTTACTTGTTCCCAGATGTAGTTGTTAAATTTAAGGTGTCATCAGCTATTTACTAGGTTGAGCAGTAGAATTTATTGTTCCAAGTTAACTACTATTATATCCTAATTAAAACCAAATTTACATTCATCATTATTTGATCACAAAGACAAAAGACAATACCAAAAATTATTCTTACATCATTAAAAAATAATATACAACTTTAACCAACATTATTTTTTTATCAAAAAGAATTTAGTGACGAACACTCCACAGGATTATCGAACAGAACCATTGTTGGTACTGTTGGTGGTACCTTCGCTCTGGTCCAGTACGATGCCAGACGTCTGACTGGAGCAGGCCAGGGTGTGGCCCGTTGCGGCAGTGCTGCTGCGGAGCGTGTAAACCCCACTGCTCGTGTGAGCTGACTGGACACTGGAAAACAAAAGAAACCAAATTAGAGTAATTGATTTCATAATAATAAAGATAGTGTCAAAATTTACGCTTTAACTTTTATTTAAATAAATTTTGACCAAAGTATACTGATTGGTTACGTTAATGAATTATGATGGTCTCTAGACTTCATTAAGAACACTTTAAGAGTGGAGGGAAATTTTGCAGCCAACCAAGTCTTGCAGAGATAAAGACAAAGCATAAATGAAAACAACCTCTTCATAAATACTTTTTATGGGTGAGAGCGTTGAAGCGAACTCGAGAATGACTTAGCTGGACGGCGGGTCGGGATGAGACCATAAAACTTAAATTTAAGGTCTGGTGAGAAAATTTGTCGCATTCTAATAATAATAAAAATATTTTAATAATAATAAAAATATTCTAATAATAATAAAAATATTCTAATAATAAGAATATAAGAGAAATATCCTGGCTATTGGCTGATCATGTCAATGATCATGTTCAGATTATTTAACATTACAGCTAATAAACATGGCACAGCCGGCACAGGCCATGTTATTCCATGGCAAATACATGTTTGCTGTTCTGAAGTGAGTTCTCTTCTCTTATATCCTATAAAAGTTGGGCGATTTTGTGGTTTTTTCCAGCATATTATGTGGTTTTCCCACTAGAGTTTGGAGTCAACAAGTAATTTCTATCAGCCATTACTGGAGAGTCAGAAAGAGAAGGGTCTGAGTGAGATGGATCCATGAAACTCACTCACCCATCACTGTTCAAAGAGAGATGTTTCCTTTGAACATTTTGAAGACGTGCACCCAATGTAAAAAGTATCAAAGGTCATATGTACATTTTTATGAAAGAGGCAGTGTGTGCCACTTAGGAAATTTAATCAAAGCTGAAAA
This sequence comes from Neoaliturus tenellus, assembly GCA_030545055.2. Taxonomy (NCBI): domain Eukaryota; kingdom Metazoa; phylum Arthropoda; class Insecta; order Hemiptera; family Cicadellidae; genus Neoaliturus; species Neoaliturus tenellus. Next base: position 42,841,431 of record CM061537.1, read on the forward strand.
AAACTAAAAGTTACCAAGAAGATTAAAATCAAATACAAAAAACCCGAGCCCATATATTGAGGTGTATTTGGTTTGTAAAGCTGTAAAAAAGTTAAGGAGTCACTTGTTAAAACGTACAATAAAACGTTACCCTGCCATGATTTATTTTCATACTATTCGGTTTCTTTATCAGGGCAAGACTTTTTGGACAACACGTATTGAGGTTATCCTAGTGGTGAGGTTGGGGAGCGCATTGTCAAGTGATGGGGGGGGGGGGCAAACTTCTCTGTCAGGAGGCGGTAGATACTTAAATAAGTACCTGGTCTGAGAAAAATTTTTCTTAAATGGCCAATATTTAAAAACAAACAATTGATAATGAAAGAAACTTGCATTCAATATCAGTAGTAGTTAGGTTAGGTTACCTGTAGTCTAGCTCGAGGCTGGCGCTCGTGTCACTGAGTGCCGAGTTCTGTGCCGTGTGGGAGTAGCCGAGCTCTAGACTGGAACTCGTACTGGCGCGGCGCCGGCTCGTCATTAGCCGCTTACCTTCTCTCTGCGCAAAAACTCCACCAATTAACAGTTTTTCAATACTGAGTTTAATACGGTTCCTGTTTATTGTAAGGATGCCACTATTTTTTAAAGTTACTTTTACTTCAACATTGAAAGAATTACATAAATCAGAATGAGAGTATTGTATGAATATCGTCTGATAGTTACGCTATTCTATTCTATATTGAATGGTTTTTGAGTTCTGATTTCCAAATGACAGCCATGTCCACAAGGATTATGGCAAATGCATCTTGGCCCGCAGCCGCGACACCAACTTGTTAAATATACTCAACCAAGTTTAGAATGTGCGATAACAGGTAGGTTAAGTATGTTATTGTTAAATTTAAAAAAAACTTTTTTAAAATTTACCCACAGTGAAAATAACATGCCAACTTAATCACTTGGCAGATTTATTGTGGCTATGGGAGCAATAGAAGGATATTAACAACTTGGCATCGACAGTATAATAAATAAGTATAATAAATATCCTAAGGGCATCGTTGCACTATGAACTAGTGGCATCTGAATAACAAATAAGTACACCTAGTACAACCATTTCATTTCAAATTACTTCAAGTAGGTATAACTAGTAATTAAAAGAAAAATGTTGTTTAATATTCTATGTTCATTGAAAAAGAAAGAAATCTTATCTAAAAACTCTTGCAAGAAAGGAGACTATTCCTCACTATTCTAGATAGGGAATATGCTTAGTTTGTTGTAACATAGATAATTTTATTTATGTCACTTTACTTATCAAGGAAAATATTAGCGGTTGAGTTCTATCTCTTTCAATCTTTTCAATTTCATGATGGATAGCCTCTGGATCATAAAAATTAGCAAAAAAATGGTTTATGTTACCTGCCTATAAATGATCCAATGTAGTTGTAATATCACAACGGCTGTTTCGTGCCCTTCATGAGCACATCTTCAAGGTGAAGAACACAAATTTAACACATTTTACTCGCGGAAGAGCTCGCCAAAAAACGTAAAAGTATATAAAGTTGACGAGAAACACATTCATTATTAAAAATACACTTGGTCAAGTAAACCGATCAGCATACGCGATGCGGCGCCAGTAGTCGGTAGGTCATGACTGACGCATGTTGATAACGGAGGTATTCACCCCCTCTCCATCACCTGTTGTCTTGTCAGGGCCCTTCTAGCTGCTCGTTTAAGATGTGGTTAGGTTGTTCTCTAGCTGCTCTATACATCTCAAACTCTTCAATAGTATCCATGCGTCCCTTGTTGTTGCAAAAATGCATGACTTCTAAATTTGTTTCTATGTTGGTATAGTTATGGTTGTAGCTTGTGAGATGGTCAGCAAAAGTAGATTTTTTATATCTTTTGGGTAAATGTTCATTAAATCTGGCTTTAAATGATAGAGTAGTTTGTCCGATATAGAAACTCGGACAGTTGTCACATTTTATTTTATAAACACCTGTACCATTTATTTTACTATGGGGTTTATTTTCGTTTCGGGTTGTTGGAGGAGGTGCTAGATGAATCAATTTATTGATGTTTTTGGAAAATAACGTCGTTGGGTCCTGAGTGAGAGTGTCAATGTTATTGTTTTCAAGGAAGTCATGTACTTTATTAACGTAGTCCTGTCGAATGAGGATGACAACACAGTTGAAATGTGTTAAATTTGTGTTCTTCACCTTGAAGATGTGCTCATGAAGAGCACGAAACAGCTGTTGTGATGTTGTGCCCAATGTAGTTGTAATATCACAACTACATTGGATCATTTGCAGGTAACATAAAGCATTTTTTGCCAATCTTTTCAATTCACAACAGTGAAGATTCATTAACAGACTTTACCTATCGTATTGAAACTAGATACAATAGGTAACATCTGTGTTTTACTCGCACCCTTGCCGGACAATTACTTTTGAACAAACCTTTTTTGGATATGATTTAAAATAAAATTTAGTGAGTAAATTTAAAGTAATATCTTTCTGGATAAATTCTAATTCGGCATAATAAGGCTATTGGAACGGAACTTTAAAGTTTTTATAAACAAGTAACACAAATAGACTAATTATTATCCTAAAAGAAGATAAATAAAAATTAATATTTCTTAGATTTTAATTACCATTATTTGTGATCTACTGATATTCGCACAAAACATCCCTGAGCAACAGACCTACATACTCGGTTTTACATTTTACGCATGTCTGCTGCTGGGGAAATTACATTTTGTGTAACGTAGGTTTGACGGTCCACTCACCGTGATCGGGTCTGAGGTGGTTCCGGCTACGACAACAGTAGAGCAAGACGAGGAGCACTGGCTGCCGTCGGTGGTGGCGGGGGTGGCGGCCCCACCCAGCTTGGGGCCTCCGCTGCTGTCCACACAGTCGGTGCCTGTGGCGCAAAATGGGAGTCACTTGTAACAACAATGCAGCGAAACAAAATTTTACTTCTATTCCTGTGTGAACTATTCTCTAAAACTCTTTCCATAACTCCATTTTTAATTTTTTTTAGAACAATCTACCACATAAAAAAATACAAATGAAATAATGAAAAATGAGTTGTGCCATAAGAAAATTATGACTAAATAAGGAAAATCAAAAGGGACCACAGAGTAAATTTAAATTTGGTCAGCTGAGGAAAATAAAAGTGCATGAAATTTCAAACTCCTTATAGACTTAATGTTGAGCTTTTCATTGAGTCTGTCTATATGTGATTAGGACTTCCTTCTAGAAATCTATACTTTTTTACAAATTTTGTTCAACCACACTAACACTTTGTTAAATTTATATCCAGTGCGTTCACAAGCATCCACCGCAAAGGGGTTTGTTTACGTTTTTGCCTATCATGTGACAAATTCCAGATACTTTATTTGAGGGATCTGTCACATGATAGGCAAAAACGTAAACAAACCCCTTTGCGGTGGATGCTTGTGAAAACACTGCACTCATTGTCAAGACTGTATTCAAAAGAAATTAACGTTTGTTTTTTTTTTTTTTTTTTGCGTTGCGGAGGACTTTACCTTGAGTGTCGAGGGTGAGGTTGGGAGCGGGGCGAGGTGAGGGGGGCGACCCCGTGTCCTGTAGGTGGGCGAGGGCGAGTGACTCGACCGAGGCCGCCGGTGGAGTGTTGATCATGATCTCCAGCTCCAGATCGTCTGCTGTCAAGAACATCAAGCGTCAGTATACAAATTACAATTACAGCTGGGTTAGTTATTGCAAGTTTGGTCAATACCAATATTTTTCCAAAAATTTAAAACTACTCACGGTGATAAGTTGTAATAATTAGTTAATTAAACTACAAAATAAACAAAAATATATTAGCAGGATAAACTATGTTTTGGAATACAGTAGAGTCAGTAAAAAATGTTTACTATTTTTGGTTTTGATCTCTTTTTAATCGAAGCCTATACATTATTTTGAAGTATTTGTTGTTGAAAAGCAGTAAAATAAATTTTTAGTAGTTATGAATGTTAAATGATTTTCGATAGCCAAAAAAATTTTTTATCCAAACCAATATGGCAAAAATTATTTAGGATAATCGACTCTGCTGTATTCGGAATAAAAGTTAATAAGAAAATCTTCAGGCCAAGTAGATGGATAATGGACAACTCAGAAAATCTTTCCATTTTAAAAAACAATACCGGTACAACTATTTTAAACTATGAAACCGTCACTATACGGTAAGTTTATTGTGCAACCGTACTTGGGGTAAAACAATAAACCACAAAAAAACATATTTTTAAGAAATCTTAATACAATTTTACAAGGTCCTTAAATGAAGAGAGCATCTTAATATAACGTTAATGCTTTCGATTTTTGTGAAAGGTAAATGAAATTAACCTATGGGTTTGATCTATCCTTTAGTATATGGGTTTGAAACCATTTCCATAAAAAGCATTTGTGATAGCTCAAAACTAAGTACTCCTAGTGTTAGAGACGAACCTTCGCTCTCGTCCAGGCTGTGTACACGGTCGGACACGATTCCGCTGGTCGTGTTGCTGGATGTGGATGAGATGACGGAGATCCGCTGATCCCCGCGGTGACAGACGACGCCCCCAACCAGGCCCCAGTCCCGGTAGCGCTTACGCTCTGCGCCAAAGTGAAGGGTTAAAGTTAAAACTGAATATCTCATATATTCCAGATGTTAGATTTTTCTAACAAATTCTAGTAAGCCTTTTAAAAACTTTGTTTGATTATCCTTACAGCAATCACAGTCCTTACTTTACGTCTTGTACAAAAAAATTTATATATCTTCTCTAAACTTTAAAAGTGTTTTCAATTATTTTACGTCCGTCTCATTCTATTAATATTGAGATGAATGTAATGTATTCCACATGGGAATCTTTAAAATTTTGTTCACTGTAGTCATTAAATATAGAAGTTTATAACAGTAATGCTCTTTTTTTACATGACCTATAAATTACGTACTCGTGCACAGTTTTAAATAGCACATGCTTAAAGGTTATTTTTATTTCCACAGAATAAAATGAAAAATAAGATAAATGATAGAAATTCTACTATAAAATGAATACAACCATATATTCTGTTAAAGGTACCTAGTTATAAATGTGGTGCAGTTCCAACTTGGTGTTTCCATTACATAAGCAATAAAACTAATTTTCACAGCTAAAACAAACTGAAATCTGATTTTACTACATTTAAATCAATTTGTAAAAAAACTACAATTGACCACCAATTTACCTAACGTAGATTATAATTGCTCTCTTTGACCATTTTCTTATTCTGAATTCAAAATTCAAACTAGTTTTATTTTCTTACCTTTTGGCTTGAAAATTATTAATACCTTTAATACCTTTATTGAAATGGCGACCTAACTCAATAGGTAGTTTAAAGCCAAGTATGAATGAGGGATGAGTGTAGGATGATTGTGGCGCGATCTTGTAGTCTTGTTACTGACCAAGGCCTTATCTTTGTTACTTTGTTAGGCTTATACTTAGGTATTGAACAAAATTCATTTGCATCTCCTAACCAAGATGATTGTCTAACCATCGCTTGGTACTCATCCTCATTCTCTTTCCACCAGATTTGGCCCCAAGCCATTATGCCAAGTCAAGTAACAACGATGCTACTTGTGTAGAGATCCAACCTAACCTAACATACCCATGCCATATGCGACACCTAACATATCCTAACCAAGGTAATCTTTGCTTGGTACTCACCCTCCTTTTCTTTACGTCGGATGACCCCAAACTGCCAAACCTAACCATCCGTGTGACACCTAACCTAACCAAGGTAATCTTCGCTTGATACTCACCCTCCTCCTCTTTCCTTATGAATGACCGCAAACTACCTAACCTAACCTAACCATCCGTGTGACACCTAACCTAACCAAGGTAATCTTCGCTTGATACTCACCCTCCTCCTCTTTCCTTATGAATGACCGCAAACTACCTAACCTAACCTAACCATCCATGTGACACCTAACCTAACCAAGGTAATCTTCGCTTGATACTCACCCTCCTCCTCTTTCCTTATGAATGACCGCAAACTACCTAACCTAACCTAACCATCCATGTGACACCTAACCTAACCAAGGTAATCTTCGCTTGATACTCACCCTCCTCCTATTTCCTTATGAATGACCGCAAACTACCTAACCTAACCTAACCATCCATGTGACACCTAACCTAACCAAGGTAATCTTCGCTTGATACTCACCCTCCTCCTCTTTCCTTATGAATGACCGCAAACTACCTAACCTAACCTAACCATCCGTGTGACACCTAACCTAACCAAGGTAATCTTCGCTTGATACTCACCCTCCTCCTCTTTCCTTATGAATGACCGCAAACTACCTAACCTAACCTAACCATCCATGTGACACCTAACCTAACCAAGGTAATCTTCGCTTGATACTCACCCTCCTCCTCTTTCCTTATGAATGACCGCAAACTACCTAACCTAACCTAACCATCCGTGTGACACCTAACCTAACCAAGGTAATCTTCGCTTGATACTCACCCTCCTCCTCTTTCCTTATGAATGACCGCAAACTACCTAACCTAACCTAACCATCCATGTGACACCTAACCTAACCAAGGTAATCTTCGCTTGATACTCACCCTCCTCCTCTTTCCTTATGAATGACCGCAAACTACCTAACCTAACCTAACCATCCATGTGACACCTAACCTAACCAAGGTAATCTTCGCTTGATACTCACCCTCCTCCTCTTTCCTTATGAATGACCGCAAACTACCTAACCTAACCTAACCATCCATGTGACACCTAACCTAACCAAGGTAATCTTTGCTTGGTACTCTCCCTCCTTTTCTTTACGTCGGATGACCCCAAACTGCCAAACCTAACCATCCGTGTGACACCTAACCTAACCAAGGTAATCTTCGCTTGATACTCACCCTCCTCCTCTTTCCTTATGAATGACCGCAAACTACCTAACCTAACCTAACCATCCATGTGACACCTAACCTAACCAAGGTAATCTTCACTTGGTACTCTCCCTCCTCCTCTTTCCTTTGGATGAACCAAAATCACCTAACGTAACCTAACCATCCATATGTGACACCTATCTTAACCCAATCTAACCAAGGTAATCTTCGGTTGGTACTCACCCTCCTCCTCTTTACGGCGGATATCCCCGAGCCGCGGCGCCAGGGCCATGCTGAACTGATGGCTCTCGCGGCATAGCGCCAACAGGTGTTTGGCCTTCTCATCGCTGTTGGTGTAGTATGTAAGCTTCTCACCAGAAGTCGGCCAGTTCAGGGCTCGGATCTCAAATTTCTTACGCTGAAACACAATTTTTAATATTTAACACTTTGAACCCTGAGCCCGAGTATAGCTCGGGGCATAGCGTATGTCACCGCGAACGAAGCCCGAGTATAGGTCGGGCCTCGAAATAAAATTCCATAGCAACCCGTATTCGGCTTATATGCGCTATTTGTTGCTACGGAACGCTTCCTTGATCATCTGGCATTGATTATAGTATCCTCAAGTCTCACAAAAAGCCATCTGTTTTGTAGCAGAAAAATAAATCCAAATGCCTGCAGCTGATGTTTTGCGTCGCCAGCTGACGACGCAGTATTGTTGTCTGCAGTAATGGCTGACTTTGTTTACGTTCATTTTCGTGACAAATAAAGTGTAGTTTTACTGTTATTATAAGTGTTTAGACTGTGAATTAGCTTTTAGATTCACAGTAAATATTACACTATGTTCTAAATATAAGTGTACGCACCGTCGCAATTTTTATTTTCTTCAATTTTTTTTGGTAAATTTTATGTGGAACCCAAAAAAAATTTTTTTTGTAATTTTATTAAAAGTTATATCATTAGAAAGGTTATATTTTTCTCTTTATTTTGGTATGTAATTTATGTGGGTAAAAAATATGTATAGCAAGCTACAAATTTCAATTTTAACCCCAAAATTGGCCAGTAACGCACTTAAAACGGCAGATCAGCGCCCAGGGTTCAAAGTGTTAAGGTGACATATTTCTAAGTTTCTGTTTCTAATGTTTCCACGGGTACTAGTTTTAACATGTCAAAATTGGTTGTCAGCAACAGATGTGTTATTTGGCTGAACATCAAACAATAGCTTGTAGCTGTCTATGAGGATCTTATTGCAGAAAAGGGGTAGAAATAACAACAATAGGGTATTGTGTAAAATGATCCTATAATCCCTGTAATAACCAGGCCATGCTGCAATTGATTAGCGCAGGGTCTACCACTGTAGGCGTTTACAAATCTATCACGTTCTACTCAATGCACATCATAAGGAGTTTAGTGAAAAACCATTATTTTACCACATTACATTAAAATAAACTAGAGATCGCCTCGTGGCCGAAATTCGACCAACCTATCCAGTTGATCTGGGCAATTAGTTATAAAAAAACTTTATGACTGAAACATGTGTTCTTCCTGATTTGCTAGCATTTAATTTGTTATTACAACAGCTGTTTAATGATTCAATCAATTAACCTTCTTCCATAACATTAACATTGAAACTTTGAAAGCCTGTAGGGCGTAAGCCTAGGGGTGGATATGAATTATAATGGGATTTTGCTCATCTACAGGACTATACCTTTCTAACTATACCTTTCTAACGGGTTTCTCTTACAGTGCACACAAGCTGAGAAAAGAGGAGGAAAAGAAACGTGCTTGCCTATTAATATATAGATTAGCACGTCAACCAAGATCCAGCAACATGTCTAAGTCTTTCAAACGCTTGACTGTTATATTATTCCACAGAATAGAAAACTTTTCCAGGTTAATGCCTTCTTTATTTTGAAAATATCTATATATATAATTCTGTAAGCGAAATTTCTTGAGAAAAATTGTGAGCGTCATACAGATCGCAGAAAGATGGGAGGGGTCTCAAATTAAAGGTCTCGGTCCCATGCACGAGGGAAAACTATCGGCGTGTCCATAATGTTAACAGGAAATGAGAAATCACGTAAAACGTCCTCCATAAGAATAGCATGGGGATTTAAAAAACGTATGCTTTGTATACACTAAAACATGTGTTATGGTTTAATTTCAAAATGAGACACAGATGATAACATTGAGTGAAGATAACAAAATAATTCACTCCAAGAGAAGCAACCTATATATAATAATTCTGTATAAGCGAAATTTATTGGGCAAAATTGTGAGCGTTTTACAAATGGCAGGAAGATGGTAGGAGTCTCAAATTAAAGGTTTCGGTCCCATAAAGCGTATCCATAAGTTACAAGGAAAGAAGAAATATAGTAAAACGTCCTCCTTAAGAATAGCATGGGGATTCGAAAAATGTCTTCTTTGTCTACATTGAAACATATGTTTTGATTTTATTTTAAAACGAGAGACAGATTATAAAATTGAGTGAAGAACTATTCATAGCCAAATGACAAAAATTAACTCTAGAGTGGTAATACTATAATAAGACGTTTTGTTGCTTTGTAAAATTTCTACTAGGAGTGTTAACCTTACATACTATTACAAATTGACTGCTGATTTTACTGTTGTTACTATAATTTAAATTGTAAAAAAACTGAACGTGTCGTGTATGCAAATCATAAAATGCTTTCTGATCGTTAATAGAGATGCAATGGGCGATGAATTGTGGTTTGAGAAACACCTGCATTATTTCCATTGTTTTGGTTTTATTTTAAGACGAAAAGTCATATTGATCATATTGAATGACGATGACACATTAATTGATACTTAAAGTGTATCAGTCAGTGAAGTTTTGGTATTCTGTTAGCTGTTTCCGAGAAACCTTTTAGTCACGTCATAGATTGTAGGATTATAGGAGACGAGTTAAAATCAAAAACGTTTGTCCTACATACTAGAAGAAAATTCAGCAGGTAAAAAACTTTACAACAAAATGGGAAATATATTAGAATGATTATTTTCTGAAAGGTTCTCCTTAAAGATTCTCCATGTAGTGATTTTAAAATAAATCTGCTTTGTTTACACAAAATTAAGAGTTTTGATTAGGAGGGATGAATATTCACAGCAAGTCAAGATGCACTTTGAGGTGCTGTGTTTAAATTTTGTGACTAAAACATAAAAAATAAAAAAACTGACAGGAGCTAAAAAATCAATGTTTTTTTTCATTGCCGCTTTTCTATCCTATACTATAATACGAGCAATGTCTGAAGGGATGTGTGTTCCACAATCTCGAAATCTAGCGGTTAGATTTTGCTTAAACTTTGCATTTAAGAGTGTTTTGGCCCAAAAATAAGATTAGAGACAGCCTCAACCCTAGAAAAAATCAAATATTGTCTAAATTTTAAAATCGTTTAAAATAACCAAGTTTAAAAATCGTAATTTTTAACATTGGTCTTATGGGATGCTGTTTTGGTAACGAAATAACTACGAAAGGAAAACAAAAATAGAGGAACATAGGCCTACATGTTAAGCAGTCTTTTTAAAACAGCTGTTAACTGTGAAGAGGTATAGTTGGTTGTTGGTGGACATTTAATAGCTTTATTATTACGACACGACATTAAAAGAGAATTAAAACCAACGAGCAAGGCTCGGTTAACCTGGTACTGTTTTATTAAAAAGCTGTCACAGCTCAATTAAGGGACTACGATTTCTTTCAAAACTTATTTTCCATAGATCGATATGAGTTTAACAACAGAGAAAATAGAGCATTTACAAACGGGTGATCTAATAGTACATGATTGATAAGAGTACTTGGGGGCGAATGGTCGGTTCAAACGGTATTGTTAAAATACTAGGCCTATATACCTCAAATTAAAATTAAATTTTCTGGAAACCTTCGTTGTGGAAGAAATGGTAATACGTTATGGTTCATGCTATTTTAATTTTATGATCAGGGGCTTTTGCCCCTATGAGCCACTAGTTGTTACTAATATTTTTAATGTCATATGGTGTTAATTTATGTTTTATCATTTGGTTTTGACCCTTTAATATCATTGGTCCCTTGTTTTGTTTAATTTAACTGGAGGCAAGTTAACATTTTGGAAAGCCCTGGTATTATAGTAGTGGCTGTTGAATTTTACAAACAATAAACTCAAATATTAACAATAGAAATCCACTAGATGATAAAATTCTGAGTATGATACCACCAATGCAATGGAAGTTACTACACAGATTTAAAAGGTCTCAAAAACTCCTGGTTTACAACGTGGATTTATCAACTAAAATAAATTTCAAGTACATTATCTATAAATTAATGTTCATCAGAAAACGCCTACAATGTAATAAATCAAAAGAAAAATGTATTAACACAAATGTTCAGTGTTATCTTGATAAGTAATTCAGCACTTTAAATGTATCCACAATCAAAACACTCATGTATTAAAAGAGCGGAACTGCAAAAGACCAATTTAAGTCTGCACCGTGGAAGAAAAAATGTGAGAAACAGCCCCAGCAAGTCCGGTTCTGGGCATAAAAAATGTGCAACTCATAAAAAAAGAATGTTAATGATTAAATGTTATGAATAACATTGTACTAATGACGACAACCACCACTGGTGCCTTCATACATTAATTTACATAAATTAAATACGATATACATAGCGAGATTGCGGGCTGAGGTTCGAGCAATTAAATTGGCGAAGGGTTTAATTACCTCAGAACAGCGTGTGTTCGGGAGTAACACTTGGAACGGTGGTAATGACAGATTGTAAGTCAATGCGTAATTGAAGAGCTACTGAATTCATTAAGTGTTGGGGAAATTTATACTGGGACAAGGTAATTAAAAAAAATAATAATAAAAAGAATTCATTTTGATTTAGAGTTATTACTTAGGGAATGGTTTTTTTTTATAATTTCTGATTTGTTTTATTTTGTTAAACACTTGACACTATTCTTGTACCATGTACAATTTGTGAATAAAGAATTTATGAATATGAATATGAATATGAATTAAAGATATGTTTATTTATTATACATTTCAGACGTGCAAACGATTTGTAAGGAGGAAGTTAATATCCTAGTTGATTAATACCATTGACTTTGTACACTACGTGAATAGACCACTCATTCAATGCATTTAGTTTGAGGCAAAAATTTGGAAGTTCGGTGGACGCCGCACCAGAGTCGTTGCCATCGATGTTGTTGTTATTCAGCTGAATTTACAGTGCTGCCAAAACATTTTACCAAAACATAAACATAACTTTCAGTTATAAAATGTTTCATCCTTGGTTTAGAAGAGTGGGAATACTGATTTATCTATCATATGTTACGTGTACTTCGATGGACGCCGTACGAGATCGCACCACCGTCAATATGCTTCACACCCGCCTATGCTATGAGAAGTCTACTCACGTAGTGTACAAAGTCAATGTTAATACTATCCGTTTGCTATTGTGAAAAAAGTTCATATGACTCTATGGCAAAAACTTTAATATTACTGAGTATAAAACTTTAATAGTACTGAATATAAGTCACTAGCAATTTTTTGTAATTAATTAATATAAGCCTATTATTACTTTATACTTACATCAAAACACAATTTGCCGATATCATTCCATAGAAATGTTCCACTTAATGCTTTGGTAGAGTTCTCCTGTAAAAACATAGTAAAAAAATTAAAAATTCAGGACCAAACCTTGATTTGCTGTTTACATTTCATCACATCCAATGTAGAAAATTTCATTTTTCATTTTCTTATGAAATATGATAAGCAACAGTAAATCATTACAATAGTTTTTTTCTTTTTGGGTCTCAGGAACAAAAATTGGGTTTTAATTAAGGGCTTTAGCAGATTTTCTTATCTTGGAAGAAGCTATAGCAGTGGTAGCTGTTTATTTGAAGCATGTCGCTATTAAATTCATATTACTGTAGCCGCTATTGTTAAATTCATGTCTGCTGCAACAGGTGTGTTATTTACCTAAATACATTTTTCCTTTACTTTAAATTATGTAACCTTATTTTCATAAGTCCTGAGTAAAATAAACGGTATCAGATAACTGACACATACTTTCTCCCAACAATATAAAAAAGGGTTAAAAGCTTCAAACATTAATGTCTTGATGGCTCAGTCGGATAGCTACCAGCAGAGGAGCGTGAGTTTGACTCTACGCGCGTCTGTGACTTATAACAACGTACTGCGTTTACCACTAAACGAAAAATTGAATTTTCTCCGCAACCACTTGACGTAGAGCAATAATTTAAAATACTGAATTATTTAGTTTTTTGAGCTTTATTTAATGGTGATAAGTAAAATTTATTTCAAGATAACAGCTATTTTGAAAATCAAAAAATTGATTTTTTAAACACTTTTTACTGTATAACTTTTGAACGGGCATTTTCTCAGAGATGCGGGTGGTGTCATTTTATTCAGCATTTTAATTTTAATAATCCACAAAATTTTAATCAAAATCGTTAGAGCCGTTTTTGAGAAATTTTGATTTTTCGCGTTTTTTGAGGGTTTTTGGGGGTAAACTACCCTTAAAAATAAAAAATTCTAAAAAATGAAAAAAACGCCTGGAATTATCGTGGGTTTGGACCTACATACCAAATTTCACCAAAATCGGACCATTGGGGCATTCTCTAGCTCTGTATACATCCAGACACACACACACACACACACACAGACATCACTCCGAAAACCACTTTTTTGGACTCAGGGGGAACCAAAATGGATAAATCCACCAACAACTCAAATTCGAAAATTTTGACGAAAACAATACTTTCTCCATATACTATGGTATAGGGGGAGAAAGTAAAAAATTTACTGCAGAATATATCAAATATCAAAGTAACCAAGCGCTCAAATAAAAGAACACTAGAGTTCATTTATCTGTGCTAGGGGTAAATAATTCTGACCCTCAAATGAAAATGAACCATTGATCAAGTATTATGAGTCTGCAGTACCGCCTTGGATTTTAATTCCCGTGATAATTCCCGTGAGACTAATGTTTAATTTCAAACATCTGGTACGCCTTTAATATTTATAAAGAAATATTCATCTTCATGTCATTTTAAAGAACATTTTAATACTACTACAAAAGACTAAAAGGCACTGTAAAAACCCTATTTGGTTTAGCAAATTTTCAGTATAGGCGGAGTTGACCTACATCGCCTTCAACCTTTCAACTTATATTTTGTTACTCCAGCAATTTACTCTAATGGAGCAAATGATTTTGGCTCTCAATGGCGATCAGGTAGCGGATAGTGTTTGCTTGCGATGTCACCAAATTAAATGTGTAAAGACTTTTTAGAACATAGTAATAAAGTTACATAACAATGATCAAACCATTGAAAAGCGACCGCAATAGCGACGGATTTATGACTAATGGCCGTAGATTCTGTGTATTATCGGGAACCACCATTTCTCTAGTTTTAAATTAAGAATAAATTTGTAATTTTTGGACAGAATGTGTTCGGATAATGCGGCCATCCCGGAATAGCGGTTTTCGGAATAGGAAATTTAAATGTAATCCTTTTTTTGTAAAATAAAACTTCTACAATTTACAGAAAAATTACGTCTGAAATTGAGTATAATGTGAATTTTTCACCTGATAAAGCTCGATGCCGCGGGTGCATATGGCCAGTAGCACGGTGCCAGGCCCCGGGTCCTGTTTCCGCAGCTTCAGGCGGTACAGGTGAGAGTTGTGGGTGAGAGGAGAGGTGTCGCGTGAAGACGCCTCTCGGATGAACTGATTCTCGGCCTCAGCTTGCGACAGGCCTCGGTAGGCGCGGTGGAGACTCGCGGCTGTCTGGATGATCCGTGCCTCGCTGCCACTCGACACCATCTGTAAAAACAAAAATTCCATGATGTAAAAGAATTTCTATAACTAAAGATCAAAGTTTAAAAAAACTCATACGATGTAAAACGATGAGATATGTAAAACCAATGAAGGTGACTGGAGGTTACTCATTATATTAAGATTTTTCAAGAAACATACTAAAAATTGCAAAATGTTTTCCTTTGCCCAAGTAAACCTTTTGATTCCTTTCCTTGGAGAAAATTACTAAGATTGAATTAGAAAATAACCATAAACTTAATACATCCAATTTACAGCAAAAGCTAGATGATTCGGTTCAATAATGATAATCAAAATAATTTCTAACTGTTTGGAAAGTAACCTTCATTTATATGGTGTAGGGAGTGATGGCAGTAGAAGCGTGTAAGCATCATCATAGTTAGATAGACTCATTATGGATCTCTCTGTAAATCCCGGAGGTCGATGGAGCTGCACATTACACTATTCCTCAAGATCAATATGGCCACAAGTTTAAGTGCTACCCTACCAGTCCTACCACTAATTCCAGTACGGATGACTTGTGTTTTAATTTTTTTAGACAAAATATGAAACCCTTTAATATTTGTTGATAAATGTATATTCAGATAATGGAAAGGAAATAATGAGAAATAATTGCTGTTTAACCCATATGAAAAAGTTTGTATCCGGCCAGATATAAAATTCAGATCTGGCAGATGAGGTTTTCATCCCATAAAAACCCTATCTGGCCCAGATCTGGCAAATCAGGTCCAGATATGGCACCTAGATCTGGTGTATCAGGCCAGATCTGGCATATATTCAAGCCATATCTGGCAGATCTGGCACCCAGGTATGTTAGACCTGGCTCCCAGATCTGGCCTGACATACCAGATCTGGATGCCATATTTGGACATGATAAAAATGAAGAAAAGGGAGTATCTGACAGGCTGCTGTGTTGCGCAGCGACAGCTGTCTTTGGAATGAAACAGTTTTGTTACCAAAATCAAAGATTATGTTTGAGAAAACAGGAATCTGACAAAAAAAAAAGGATCCTTCTTGAGTGTTTCCCCCAAATAATAATCAAAGATGGACTTAACAAATTAACAGGTTTAACTCTGTCAAAGGTCATCAGGGCTGTGAATTGCATCAGCGTAGCCGGCAACACTTTCACTTGAGGTGACCATTTTCATTTTGAGCTATGGTGCACTGTACAGCTTTACTGACCTCTGCGACTTACATATAGATTCCTAATGTCTATCTAACCAACACTGAAACTCGCACGCCTCTAGCTTCACCAGATATAAACGGAGGTTACTTTCTGAGTGGCCCTAGTGCGATAAAACTGATTTCAATACTGCTTCAGTATACAATAAAACCTCAAATATCCGACCAAGGTGGGACAGGGCCATGTTCGAAATAGCCTAAAAGTAGGATAACTTAATGGGAGGAGGAAATAAAACACATTTCCAAGCTATAAAAACAGCTCTACAGTATTTTAATACAACTTTATTGTATCTAACACATAATTGAAACATCAAGCTATGTGCAATAATTGAAAAGTGACAATATTTATACGTATGTGCAAAACAAATAGTAGTGCAAGAATAACTCTATCGTGTTTTGACAGGCTCTGCAATGACATGAGGGTAAGAAAATCACAGATAGATGGTCGGATATCGGGAGGAGTCAGTTATAGGAAGGTCAGACAAGGAAGGTTCTAATGTACTGTTTGCCATTTACAACATTCTTTTATCTTTATTTCATTGTCATGAAAAGACTTTATTAGGCCTAAGTACTATCACTGATTTCACTAAAGAGTTTTTTTTTTAATATACAATTTGAGTTAAGAGTTCGTAAAAGAGTATCGGTAAATATGATATTTTGAATTATTTTGTATATACCAGTGTTTTTCTTAATAAATCAAGAAGAAAATCATGCACCGCAACTGTAATTACAATTTTGCCATTCCCTGATGAAGTAGCCGTAGTAGTCGCATTGTACTCACTTGCTGCGGAAAGTAGTCGGCGGGTTTGAAGTAGTTCTGCAGCGAGGTGGGGGGCAGAGCTCCGTAGTCGCCGAAGTCCGCCTGCAGCGCGAGTCCGGCCAGCAGGTAGAGAACTTCCTCCGAGGCGCAAGCATGCACCAGCCCGCGGGCGACCACGTTGTACCGCAGCTGCCGGTAGTAATGGTGGCGCGACGTCTCATCTCTGTGAGAAGCAAACAACAAACGTCACAAAGCCCATTTCTATATGGTTTTACCACTACAGTCCCTTACTTTGGACATTGGTATGTTCGGAACATTTTGCAAATACAAGCTAACCTGGTTAATCTGAATATTTTAACAAGGCATTCGGATTACCAAACTGTTTGGATTACTGTTCCGAAAAAGTTGAAAGTAAATAATGCAAGCTAATAAAAATATTGTAAGCTTATTTGAAAAAATTACTTAAATGTATTCTGTATTCTATGTCAAAACAATAAAATTTATAAAAACAGAAACTGATGATTGCTAAAGGTAATTTAAATTACAGAAGGGGTACATCGACTGTGTGTTCGAGCTATAGATTTTTGCTTTCAATATTAATATTGCCAATATTGGATCGGGAATTACTTGGCAAAAATCTTAACATTTTAAATTTGGATTTTGTAATATATGCAATTGTTTGAAAGAAACTCTTGTCAATGCTTTTCTTTTTTAGAGACCTTCTCATACACTTGACGTTTTCATCTTATAGATTTTGTAAGTAAATAAAAATTGGCATTATTGTCAAAAATGACAAACATAACTGTTTTAGTATGTTTGTTGGGAGAGATTTTTATGTTCATCCCTCCCATTTCCATCAACACTTTGCAAGCTACATGCTCTGCTGATCTATTTTTATTAGTTTACATCATTATAATAGATGTTAATTTAAATTCAGGTTATTTGTGTCTTGTGACATACACTGGAAGTGGAATAAAGAACTACTGTATGCTCTGTGTCCCAAAAGAATTCTACAGCAAAAGTGTTATTAACTACAACACAAAGGTTTGAAATGGATTTAAAAGTCTCATTTTCCTTTTAAAACAAGATATAAAGTATTTTATCAGTGGTTTTATGTTTCCACCTCCATTCATGAACCAGGATAAATTAATTAAAGCTGAAATACTACGACATTGCCCATACTGTTTTCTCTGCAGATCGTTACAAATGAAGGGGTTTACTCACCTGAGCAACAGGGGACTCTCCAGGTAAAATTTGACCCTGAAGTGGAGAACCAGGAGGGGTTTTCCATTGCAGTCCAGTCCCTGTTAAATAAAAATAAATATTCATAACAAAAACCTTTATTACTTAAACTAAATTGTTTCAGTTTCAAATAAATTACGGTACTTTTTATTATAAAACCTTACCTAAATTTGAGAAATGGATGGAAGTAAGACACTTGTAACTTGTAACATATAACGGCATTGATTGTTGGACAATTATAAAATATGAAATGTATGCAGGAGATACAGTAGTAAATAACATGCAAGATAAGATTTATTAATGCAACATCAGATTGTCTGTACATAAAATAAACACAATCTTCAAAAGTGGTTTAGGGTTAGGTGTGATCGAAATTAATGCAACGTAAAAATGTATTCTTTTCTCAATTAGTTATAATGACAATCTGGCCAACATATTTTTGTAAAAAATCTGGTCATGTTTGTAAAATATAATGGTGACAGGTTATCTAAATTAGGATCAAGTCGTAAGTAAAACAACAGAAATAAAAATTAGCTAGCTACTCAGAAACATTTATTGCAATTAAACTTTTGGAAGCCATTCTCTGCAGGCATGAACCAACCTCCTAAAGGTTTGCTTTCATAGAGAGAAATATAAAGTTCAAAAAGTAATTTAAAAAATTTTAATAGAAAAATCTTTATATTCATTTGAAGAACTTCCTTTTTTTACACTTATTTTCAATTATTATATTTCTTTATCTATAATTTAGGGAGATGCCAATCTAAATTTGTATGATTTGTAGCTAATGGTTATACCAATCCTAAAACTTTGAACTGCTTCATCCCAGAACCAATTTAAAGAAACAGAAAAATACTTTTGACTCTGGAAAAGCTGAGGAGGAAACTGGTAAAGGCAAAAAAGGCAGGTTGTCGGTATTTGATAAATAAAAAGCCCACATGTGCATTCTTGTATGTGCCAGCGATAAAAAACTGGTCCCGGGGGCGCGGCAGTGTCCAAATATGGAGAACAAAGAGACCCATTCACCTGAGCGTCTCGCGGCGCGTTGCGAAATCCTTCAATCGAGTGGCGAATCCGCCGTGCTAATGAATCTGGCAAAATTCCTAGAGGTGAAATCTTAAATTTGATCAAACTTTTGAAAATCATAGAGGTTAATTGAAAATTAGCTATTTTATCATGAGGATAACTGCACTGGTGGAATTATGAAAAGTTTTGATACTAAATATTTTAACCCAAGTTCAGGACTGAAGGATGACTTGAACACTTACTCGGTTAGTCAGAGTAATAAATTGTATATTTTTATATTAAATTATTTAGAATCAATCATTTTAAAGGTGTATAACATAAAATACTAAGAACCACCCATGCCAGTCCGTCATCCATCCATAAAGAGTGATGGAAGGAAATAATTATTTTAAAATTTATGAACAAGAAAACACTTTCTAAATATTACTCGACAGTTTAAAATTGAAATCTAAAAAATAATTCTACAAATTAAGTATTTTTGCAGTTGTTGGCTACCAGGAATTGCTTTGATAAACATAAAACCCAGCGTATCCAGCAATCCACAATTGACTGCAAAAAGTGAAAAATCGTTTCACCCTTATTTCCCAAGGATATCATCAGCACTGAGTATTGAGGTTAAATAATGTTCTTGAATTTTTAGTTAATGTGAAAAGTTAAAACGACATTTAAAATACTTAAAACAGAGTAAAAGTCTAATAGTCTGGCAGATATGTAGAAAGATTGTGCTTTTAATAATAGAGGTTTCAAATTTGGAACACACATACCACATGTACTAAGGGCATTAATTTAGATAGGAGGCCATGTTAGATTTTCCATGTGTGTGGTATAAAGGGGTTTCAAATAGGGTTTTCCAATTTTTCACCATTCAATTTAAAAACTACATAATTTTGAGTTACAAATCTTGCAAAATAAACACTTTAGTATTTTTAACCGTTAAATTATCTTGAATTGTTGCAGAGAAAATTCAAAAAGAAAATTTGATCTGATCTGATATATCAATATTTGATCCGTTGTGATACATCAATAAATTTTTTATTTGATAGCATTATTCGCAAAGTGCCTAAAATACTACCGGTAACGAATGGAAAATTTTTCAATACGATCGATATATCACATTGGATCAAATATCAATATATTTTGGATCATATCAGATTTCCTTTTAGCGAATTTCCCTATAGGGAATACGCTATTATGGTAGTAGTCACGGTAAGACCTAAGCCCGGGACCATGATACTTTTTTGTTTTGAGGTCTATAGAAGCCAAAAACACTGTTCGTTCAAATTGGTATATAAGAATCATCCGACGAATTGATGTATATAAATGAACGAAATCCCCGATTTTGATGCAATTTGGTTCAGGGATGTAAGCCAGCATCTACTTGATTGAGTTAGCGAACCAGAATGATCGGACTATGGGAACGGTGTTTTATGGGGTTTCAAAAGAGTACTGTAAAAAATGGGTTTTTGGCTTTTTTACTTTTATTCATAAAATTCAATAATTTTTAACTTAAACCATTTAATAGACGTTAAAAAAACAAACAATGTAGTATTTTGAACTTTTTACCTAGCTTAAATGGTTATGAAGAAAATCCCAAAATATGTTTTCCATGTTATTATTATACGAAATCAACAACAAATTCTTTCTTGTTTATTTATTGACACATCTTGATAAAATTTGGTATCTATATTCATTAGGAAGCGTTTAACTTATTTTTGCTTACAAAACCCATATGGCGGCAAACCTACATACTCACCCCTGTGGGGTTTATGGGGAAAATAAAAGAACACCATATTCGATAAAATTTGGTATGTACATTCACTAGGTAGGGTTTAACTTATATTCAACAACAAAACCCTTATGGCGGAAAACCTACATACTCTCATTCCCTTGGATTTTATGGGGAAATAGAAAATATACCAAAATTCCATTGGAAATTCGCTAAGTACGCAGGTCTGCTGCGACGGCGGTACTTTATTTTCTCTGCAACAACTCAAGATAGTAATTTAACAGTTAAAAATACAGTACTAAATTGTTTATTTTTTCATGCTCTTGCAATAATGTAACTCAAAATTGTGTAATTAAAATATTTTTTAGTGAAAAATGAGAAAACCCCATTTGAAACGCCATAAAACATCATACATGGAAAATCTAAGATGGACTCCAATCTAAATTTAAGCCTTTCCACATATGTAGTAGTTGTGTTCCAAATTTTAGATCTTTATATCATCAAATTGTACAATCTTGTGCCAATAATTGATACATATCTGCCAGACTATAATAGAAATCAAATCTGCATTCAAACACAAAAAAAAAATAATAAAAACCATTCGATGTCGTTAACATATCATATAAAATCAATGTGTCTTATTACACCAGTGACTAAACCGAATGCAAAAGTTGTAACAAATTGTGTAAAGTAAACTAATCGTTCACGACCATATGGTTTCACATTAATTAATGACAGAGGTGACGGATAACCGACCTGTGTCAGTGAGTCAACACCCTGCTCCTACAAGGCCTCACAATGTGATGTCAACAAAACACGGGGGATCAACGACTCAACACGGTAAACATGTGCTGTGTTATGTAGCTGTTATAGCACTGACCGTAAGCAACTGGTTGTGTGACCCCAAGTGGCCATTGATACCTTGCAACAGAAGATGGACTAGTGGGAATAGAGGATTGTGTACATGTTGGGCAACTGGCTAAGGAGAAAATAAAAGAAGACAATAACATAATAAGGAAAATTTTTAGAAAACTATTGGTTTGCTAACAGTAGTTAGGTGATAAAACTCTAGAAAGCAAATTCAAGGGAAATTCCCTTACCAAGTGATATAGGAACAAAAGTGTGTATTTCATTAGGGAAGTCTAGGATTTAATTCCAGCGGTGCTTTACTTAGGAAAGTTTACATGGTACAGTTTTAAATCACTGAGTGCTGGATTATTTGCAATAAAATGCCGTACCCCACCATAGGTATATAATACAATCCTAAGCCTTACCTCATTGAAAGATACCCTCCCCCCAAGATACAATTTAATTAAATACATCTATTTTCAAAGTAAAATGTTAAATGACCTTTATCCTAAAAAAAAAAAAACTGATATTATATTTTATAAACATAAAGTACCAGGGGGACCAAGCTTATGCTTGGGAAATTATCATAAGCTAAGACTTTCCTTTCGCAGATAAAGCTTGTTTGCTACGCTCTCTCGACCTCTTTTTTAAGATGAGCTTGTTCGCTTTACTCACTGGCCAGGGAAAAATGTGCTGCACTTTGATATAAATTTTTTGAATTATAGGTTAAACATTAGTCTACAATCAACTGAATTTAGTTCAATTTAGTAGCTACAAAAATCTTCATAGGGATAACATGGAAACTTTGAAGAGCTATAGGATAAAAACTGGATTTTTCCCAGCGATAGGACCAACTCCAATCGATTCTTCATAGCCAAAACAACCATATTCAACTAAAAAATCAAAACCCTTGGACAGAAAAACGTTTGCCAGTACAAAGAGAACTTGTTTTAAATTTTAGAGTTTATGATAAGATTAAGCCATGGAATAAAATTTCCATATGTAAAAAGCATTTGTGTCGAGGTCATTATAAAAAAAAATCACTGAAAGGAAAGAAAAAGAGAAAATATTTACTATCTCATTGGTATCTTACATTCTTTATACTGTTTCATAGCGATTAACTAAAATAAACTAAGAGCTTTTAAATAAACATAAGCCCCTGACTCTAAAAAAGAAATTTTTAGTAACTGGCGACCCCAAACAACAAAGGTAAACAGTTTTAATGGAAAAGATTTGTCATGTAAAAAAACACACATTGCTGCACTCGAGCCAACTGTAGAAAGAATGAGCATGGAATCATTAGGATATAATTTTGGATGACTGTTTCACCCCATAATACTTACGTTTGTCGAAGAGGAACGCCAATTTTTAGGCGCATACTTGGACAATTTATAGTCTGGGTCAGCAAACAAGTACTCTCCATCTGAAAAGATAAAAAATGTCAACTCTAATTATATTAAGTTTGTTAAATTCTTGAAAACTAGGAAACTGGGATAAATTAATTGCCCATAGTAAAATAGCTTGAGGTTTGTTGAGCTTTATAGTACTGACATTTCCCTCCAGAGCAGGTATATTAATTTTCCATCATTACCCAGAGCGTTGCGTTTCCTGATAATCAAAGTAAGGTAAATCTCTTGAAAACAAAAGGGCAACTGGGTCTTCAGACTCCGTGCCTTAGGGTGTGCTAATTTTTATGTTAGTCGTATACATCTTTATTTATCGATAATCTTATTGGAAATTTGCTGAGCACGCAGATCTGCTGCGACAGCGGTAGTATTAATTTACTGTATGTTGATTTATTGCTACATTACATGATGCAACACATTCATTATAGCCTCATCCTTCATTCATAATTTTCATTCATAATTGAATTAAGATACAACTTTGTTGCGGTATCAGAATCTCAAGAATTAACTAATTATTTAATTTAAATTAATACTAGGAGTACGCTCGTACCTATAAGCGTCTATTAGAAAATAAATTTAAACTTATGCATGCATTAGGGACTGACACAGTCAACAAATTTGATAATTGAAAAACAACTTTGTTTTTGTTAAACTTCACTCCGCTCCCGTTCTCCGTTCTGTTCTGAATCCAATAATTTGGACTGGACTGGAATTGAGCCGGTCAGTAGACAAATCAGAATATCTCGGTCTTGATTGTTAAAACTCGCAAAGACGTTGCCAAAATTGAAAGAAAGAACGGACGACTATAAATGCCTCCAATGCATTTCTTATGGAGAAAATTTAAAAGTTGAATTTTAGGTTAATTTGATTAATATCCAAGCAAATGTTTTCAACAACGAACTTAGCCTTACAAATTTCATAAAGAATCTTCGACGAAAATTTGAGACTGATCTGTGGCTTCTATCGAGAGTATCGTCGGACATTACATTTGCAATATGAGTCACTCTAGAGCCTATTCTTCGAATAGACAATTAATTTGTTAGATGGTAACAAAAAAGACTATGATCGGAATCTCTATCAAAAAGTCAATAAAGTGCCATTGACGTTTAAACAGACTACATAAAATAGTAGTAAATCGTGTTGAATAATATGAAGGGATCTTGTGACATAAATTTTAGTTACATGGTTAACCCTTCTTTTGAGATTTGGTATGTTACAGTACAGTATCGTATCATTTTCTGACTTTGACTGGATTAGTGGCAACGGCAGGACCCAACAGGTAATATTATACTTGAAAAAATTAAAACCAACATAGGCCACACTTTTAACTTTACTTACTTTATTTTATGGCCTAGTTAGTAGTTATTTAATAGTTTAAAATCTAAGCATTTAATGTAGGTACTGTAGTATAGAATTGGTAGTTTTTAGCTGGACTCACTGTATACCGTACTAGAAGTAGAGAGAGGACTTAAATTTGTTTGGTCTGAAAATATATGCATAAATCCCAATGAAAGAAAGCAGTAAAAATGTTTTCCAAACTTTCAAACTGTTTGAAGGGAAATTTTATCGCATGGAGGTAAATTTGAGGCGCGAATTGGCAACCCTGCTCCGTATCCGTATCCCCGAGCTTTGGATGATGAACCGCGGCTGGATGGTTGATTTATTTTCGACCGACGCACGGTAGCGTGGTTCGATGGGAAGGTGTGATTACAGGGTGTTCTGTAAACTACGGCTCCAGCCTCGGCCCGAGACCTAACTAATAATCTCCAGTCTCCCCTCGTCCGCTTTCTCTCAAACTACTTTTACAGCCATTATCTTGCGCCTCTATTTCGTTCCAATCTGAGCACGTATGACGTTCGGTGACCGCGAGCGTTGTTGGTGCTTAAAAAGTTTTTTCTTCTTTTTTCAGTATTGACACACAGAGGCACATTGTTTAGTCACTTTCAGGTTAATGAGAAAGGGGGAAATTATAGCATTTTATTAAATCAAGACATTGTTAAAAAGTTTCTTGTTGTAGGTATGCTTATCTCAGGAGTTGCTTTGGTGAATAGAGTACGTAGGTAAAACTCACCTCCTTGAGCAATCTAGGATTATTATTTAGGCCAAATTTTTGATTGCTTAAGAAGGCGATTTTCAGTAGGCCTACTGCAATATTTAATATCCAGGACATTTCACTAATCAACCATTTAGATTTCGCTAGATGTCGTTAACTTGTTAAAAATCATGAAACTGGTATGCGTATATTGTTTTTACGAGTAATTGAGTTTTTAATATGAATGGCCTGTATCGCTCTCACTCTTGCTACAGGATAACAATAAACTTGTAACATGGAAACTTGTGTTAGTAGTTCAGTATTAGGCCAATACAGACGTAGCAATTCCCACTTCAAAGAAATACGGTTCACAGAAGTGCTAACTGCTAACAACATTATTCGGAGATAACGCCTGACGCATCTGTTTCGGAAATGGCCAAGTGTTGAGTAATCAACTGCGGAAAATTCTCAACTTCAATAAATCAAAATTGCTGACTAGTCTATGCGCACGTATCACCTTCAACAGCGTTTATTAGCCACTTAATTCCGAGCACTAAGAAACTTTCCAAGCAATCCATTGTTCTAGTTTAGAACCAATTAATGCAGCAGAGCGATAAGCACGTCCCGGGATTGGGAAATCCCGATTGAATAATCGAATCACGACATCGATAGTCGAACCATCGACGATACATTCGCATTCGCCACTTATTAGCATTCCTGCGCGCGATGGGAGTTGGGTTAGTTCAGCCTTGAAGACGGGGCCACATATCTGACATTCCCGCGGCGGGCCGGCCGGCACAGAGGAATGCACTGCGAATACACAGAGTATTGGATAATCGGCAACTCACAAGCTGCATACATATAAAACTGCAGGAACAGCAAAGCGGGCGGCGATGTGGACTAAATTGTGATTTGATCACCAAACTTAAAGTGGGAAAGAGATCTGTGCGTGCACGATAGAATTTTACGAATTAAGAGTTAAAGCCATATAGTATTAAATGCCACGAAACCTGCGTGTTTTCGAGGAAACCCCTGTGTTTTCTAGTAAAACCCTCCCTGTTTTCTGGGAAAACCCTGTGTTTTCTAGGAGAACCCTGTGTTTTCTAGGAGAACCCTGCGTTTTCTAGGAGAACCCTGCGTTTTCTAGGAAAACCAATTAATTATTGAAAACCACCGTTTCTGCTCGATAAAAAGTATAAGTTTGGAGTATTGTGGTTCTTTTACAGTTAAAGGAGCTGATTAAGCACTAACAAATTTGTATTTGTATGAATTTCTGTTTTAGTAAGTGGGATAGGATATAGGTATTTCTAATTTGGCTTCCCCTATTATTATTAATTTTTTTAAATTAAATATGGCATCTAACGTCAACTTTAAACATATAACGATGTATTATTTTGTTTTCCAATATTTTTTAACAGCGACATATTCGTAACTATGAAGGCTACCTCTATCTCAATTTCTTTACAATTACACTGTAGATTAAATTCAAGCGTGGAAAGAAGAAATTTCTCTGCCTTATAGAATGATTAAAACGATTGGAGATTTCGTTTTTACCAGTCCTAAGTGCGAAATGGTTGAAATTTCCATTTCCAACTGAGTCAAATCATGGCACATCTCTCATGATTATCATGATATTTTTTGTAGTTTTAAAGAAATGGTTAATCATAAAATACCTAAGAGATGAATTTTAGCGGGACTTGGTGACTGCGGATTCTCAAAGCAGTCGCAGGCTAATCGTTTGCATAACGATTATTTCACACTAACTTAATCACAAACGAAGGCTGGGGATAAAATCAAGTGCATTATCACCTAGGTAACTTTTTTAAGAGCTACACTTAACATGTTAATAAATTTAATCAATATCGTCTACCACACAAAGCAAAACTAAAATGCAATAATATAGACCTCCAATTTAGGACGAATGCATTTTTATTATTAAGTGTATGATAGTTTAAAGACTATAACATCGGCTAGTGTTGGTTCCCCTTTTCCAGCAAAAAAAATAATTCCATGTACAGTAAGCTAACCAAGTCGAGTTAAAATCTTACAAAGCCATGTAAACCCTAAATATGTAACACAAAGCATAATTTTTAAGAGCTCTTCTACTTAGAACTTTCACAACACCAGTTTATCGAACTAAAACAATCAATTATTTTGGATTACTCATAACCGAAGAATTTCACAAAACTACTTAAAAGGGAATCGACTTTTTACTGCTCCCAATGACCTTGCCAGCCCTTGCCTCGGCTGGCCTAAGAGAGAAAAAAATAATTTGAGTAGAAACAATAGGAATGGAATGTCGGCGGGCGGGGGGAGGCGCAATCCCCCCCCCCCCCCCCCCATCGCTGGAACTCTGGAATGCGGGACGCTGGAGCTGGAGCCAAGATAGCTTATCACGCAGCTGCGCCGGGGCCCAAACATTCCAAAAATGCCCCCCCCCCCCTCCCACCACCCCACGGCACGACTGGGGTGGGGAATTCCACATCGAATTTGGTAGGTTGGTATTTCCCTTGGCGAAGATGGGTTTCAGATATATATGGAGTGAGGGGATAGAAATCTTTACTCTGGGTTATCGGTAGAGTTTTGGGGGTTAAAAACCTTTAATTGATTTTAGGTTTTGTTAGTGACTCACGATTTTTCATTCGTTTTTTCACGTTTGCAAGTAAAGAACGTGGATTTGCAAACATATGGGATACATTTAATTGCAATTATCTAGGGTTTGGCAAAGTTATTAAAATGCAGTATAGTTCACATTCTTGTATTGTATCTCAACAAATTGGTTTCTAGTTTTATACAATTTATTGAAACATGCGGATGTCTTGTCGTCATGTCGTTGAATTTTTTGAGTTTAAAGGAGGCCGGGAATGTGCAATTAAAATTTCAAATCTGTTTAAAATGGCCGCTTGATTTGAAACGCTTTGTGAAAAACAGGTTCGCCCACAGCATTCATAATAATAGTGTAAGGACTTATTAAATTCTTACATAACCTCTTACTAGAATCATGAATGTACTTTAAACTATCAACTCTAATAATAAATCTGACTTGAATATGTTTAAGAATCTGTATTTACAGGTCCAACAACTATGCTCTCATACTCTCAAAGTAGTACAATGCTATTTTTAACATTATTTAAGAAAATTGCATTCTCTACTACACGAGTATACATGGTAAAGAATACCATATCGAATTGCCATCCATGCCCTCTGCTGTTCTTTCTGAAATGAGATATGTACAAATTCAAAATCATTTATATAGCCTATAGAGATCTTTAATTTGCCCCAACTATCTCCAGTTTAGAAACATCAAGTTTTGGTGTCATAACGGTGACATGAGTGCAGGGAATTAAGGAAGTGTAAACCAATGAAGCGGTTATTTGTACAACGTGAATTTTAAGACTGGGAAGGGATGAAAACAGTTAAAACAAAGTCACGGAAACAGAAGGTAAATAATTAATTAATTAAAATCAATTTTGCCCAACCTCGTTTTAAAAGACATTGGTAGTATTCCGGGCGCCTCACCGGTAACACCAAAACGGTAACTTCGTCTGCTATGTCGTCTGCTAACAAGGCATTTGCATTGTTTAGCAGACGACAAATTAGTCACCGGTAAACCCGGTGAGGCGCCCGGAATACTACCATTACGATAAGAAAGAAGCGGTGATTTCGGACGAGGCAGAATTTCGGAGAAACGGATCGCAAAATCCAAATCTCACTAAATTCTGATTTCTAGCAATTTTAAAGCAAACCAAGCAATTCACTCGCATTTCTTCACTGCAACCAACACCGCTTGCAAGGAGAGGGGGGGGGTGAAAAAATTTCAGGAGGCGGGTCCGGGCCGGATCGGTGACCCCAGCGGCCAAAACCGGGAACAAAAGGGCGACGGCGCGGCGGCGGCGGCGTGTGGGACGCGCCTACGGCCTGCGCCTGCGCGGGCCACGCGGCTGCGCACAAGCCCGGTAGCCGAGCGTATTATAAAATACAATCTCTCCCCCCCCCGCCAAACACCACTCGTCTATTAGAAGGCTGACATAGTACAGTCCGCGCCAGAACGGCCGGTCGGCGCCCGGCTACATTCCACAGACTGTCCGAGATTCCCGAGGAGGCTGCGAGAGGGACTTTCGAGGAATGTTCTTGATTCGCGTAAGAGTCTTGGTTATGGAGGAAATTAATTTTAAAACTACTTTTGCAGAGGTATGATGAGTTAGGAATTTTCTGTGGTCTTGAAGGATTTTATCCTACAGTGACCGAGGTAGACGGGGAATAATTTGCTATAGATTTTCCTAAAACCCTTGGTGAAAGATGATTGAACCTTTTCATGAATGTGGTATAAAACATTTCTGGATTTGGCTGTATCTATGGAAGTAAATTGAAACTTTGATTGTTGAGAGAAGAATGAATTGTCTAGATAAGCCTGAGTCATAATGGAATTGCTATTAGAGATATTACGACAAAACTAGGGTGGGTTGGACATATTATACAAGTATAATAAAAAAAGCCGTGCATAATAGGCTTGGTGTGAGATTGGAATGGAAAATACGAGTAGAATCTTTGAGATGCCAAGTCCTTTGTACAAACAGAAAATTTTACAAGAATTCGCCTAAGTTGGAAGAGGATTGAAATTTCTAACTGTGTTATAATGTTCTTGACTCTCGAAAAGTCTTGGTCGGATGAATCCTGTATAGAGCTATAGGAATTAATTAAGGTACGGTAATGAATTTTATCTTTTATAGTGGTTACTGGTATTGGAATCTTAGGAAAGCCTAGTTCATGTTAAAACGTTGTACTGTACAATTGAGTTAAGAGGAAGATAATTTCTAAATTTTATTGAGAAAGGTTGAACCTTTTATGCAACGCCTGTACAGTACAAGGTGGACATTTTAATGGATCCTCCTACGAGCCTTTTTTCTTGGTGGGAAGTGAAAGAGAAGAGAATTTAAACTTACGACTGTACTAGAAGGGAAAGAATTTTTGTGTTGGTTCTACCTTGGAATAATCTTGGTGATAATCACTATACCATAAAATAGTCATATATGACTATGACAAGATGCAAAATTCTATTGAATGTTTTATCTTTAAACCACCCTAACTAAGTCTCTGGCAGAAAAAAAGTAAATTTGCTAGATTACCTATCTTGAGAGTCTTAGTGGAAGAGGTTTAGGCCTAGACGGCCAGGAACGTTCGTAGAATGAACTTGTGGATTTGTCTGCCTCGATAGAAGATGACTGAAACTTTACACTGAGACTAATTTGTTGTTTGTATGTTTGGTGGAAATTTGAAACTTTGAGATGTCATCTCTGATGTGGTAGAAAAGGGATAATTTTCTATATCCCTTCAGTAGTTCTAATGGTAGAGGATTGTTGCGGGATTTACATTTCAGGGAATCTTGATCAAGTAAATGAGAATAGGCCTAGTAGCATCTTTATGGGCTGTAAATAAAAGGGTTAGAAAACCAATCTTTATTGGTCACCTAGCCCTTTTATTTGCCATGAGAGGAGGAGCCATTTCCTTATTTGGCCAAAAGTCTTGAGAGAAAACTGGAAAATACAATTTTCCCTTAATACTCCTGGGTAAAACTTTCATACCACTACGATTAATTAGGCTAAGGTGAAGAATACATTTCTGGATTCTTAATAACAGCTACTCCTAACTCCATTCAGGTAAGCTTCAATTTTCTCTGTGTATGCACGGAGGAGAATCGAATCTGCAAGAGTTTGTTGAGACATTTGTAAAAGACCATTTTAGGACGTCATGAAGGCGACGGGCGACGTGACGTAAAAATCTTTTAAATGTGCAGATAAGGGTTAGAAGAAAGTATTAGTTTTTAGTATAGTGACTTGAATGACCGGAGTGTGTGAAGTCTCTCAAAATTTGTAGTTAGGTTTTGGCTGTGATGAAAAATTGTTCTTTTAAGGTTAAAACTGACTGAACAATTTGGAAGGAGCGTGATAAAAAGGAGCGTGTTCTCAAAAAATGTAACATAGAGAAAAGTTAAATGGATGGAAAAGTCGCATCTGCCTTGATTAAAAAACTTATAAATACGAGATCTAGCAATTGGAATTTAACAAGTAACATTTGTTATAAGATGCTTAGAATTGGGCGAAAATGAATTTACCCGCGCGTCTACTTTTCCAAAACACTTAAAATAGGCATAAAACTCCATGCTGGAACCCATTCGGAGGGCCGGCATTCCAGATTTAATTAAGTGAAATCGGTTCGCGGCGTTGAGAGCAATTCGAAAATCGGAATCGAGCCGCAATCGTTCTGCCGGCCGCGGGCGTTAAATAAATAACAGCATTCGAGCCGGGAACGGCGTAGGCTAAAATCAACATTCCGATGTACAACCGAGCCCTGACAAGAGATAGGCATAACTATGCAAATGGCTGGCAACAAAAAACGTTCGATTTCAATCAAAAGCAATAAATACTCGCAGGAATTCCTATAACACAAGAAGGTGTCGGGAGAACGGAGAACGCGCGGTGAAAATTTACTATCATCCCATCTATCAGATCGTGGAGGCAGTGGGCGAAATTTAGGAGACCCCCTCCCCACGACCCCCCCCCCCCCCCCGGGGTAGTCGGCGGTCGACCTCGTCTCGTCCTTGTGGTGCACCTGCACACGCACACGCACACACGCACCGATAATACGCGTAAACGCACAGTCGTGACGCTCGGTCCCGCGGAGACCTGGAGTTTAATGCTCTCTTGACTCGGCATTGGGACAGCAGAGATGTTTGTGGGGAATGAAACATTCAACATCAACGAACTTCACATACATAGGTGTCTGAAAAATTCAGAAAATAACATTAAAATAACCGATTTTTGTGATACAGCGAACGTACCGTGATTTCCTCCGAAAAAACACTGCCGAACTTGCCATAACTTGATCCGACAAAGATTATTTTCAACTGTTTATCAAAAACATTTCTTTGAATTTTCTGTTTAAAATATCATGTGGGGGAACAATGAGATTATATAGGACTACTTCGGAATAATTTACGATTTTGCAGAATGAACGAGTATCAGTTCATAAGGCACACTACACTAGCATCCTTTGAAGAAAGGTATCCATGAAAAAAGGGATGCTACGATAAATGCTACTAATTCTACTGCTACAAGCAGCTAGGGCAACAGCCTATCCTAAAGACTGCAAATAACGTTTGATGCCGGTTTCGTATTTTTTAAAAGATATTTTTTACTAACGCGAGACGACGATTAGCAAATTTTATATTTCCGGCAAGAAAATCTACACCCTTCTACACGTGCTTGTGAAAGCGTGGTGGTGAACGGGCTCCTCTCAGAACGTCATGCAGTGCTTCGCCCGTTTCCATTTTGTGACTTTATTTCAAATTTAAAGTCCGATAAAAGTGAGAGAGGTTTTAAATGAAAGATTAAAACTTAAGCTATTTGATTCGCTGTTTGATTTTTTATATATTTTGAATCCATAGGCTATGATGGTCCAAAGTTTATCTACTTTTAAACACTACACGATGAATTTTTTAACCACGGGACCCCTGGTACTGTAAGTATATAGCGGCAGCCGCTGAAATAGCTCGGCATGCTCTACGGAAAATTTCCTTCTTTCCTTGTCATCATCTATCTGATCTTGGGTTGGGTCCAGCGACCCAACCCAAACCCAGTTGGATCGCTGGTTGGGTCTCAGACGTGCTTCTGTAGTGTACCGAAATGGCCACTTGACAGAGCAGGGAAAATAATCCCTCTATCCCTTTAAATCCTTCATAATAAAACAAATACATGCTCACCGGAAGCTGTCGCTAGTCCGAACAGCTCTGTGTCTTGCATTCCGGAAGCTGCCAAATGACGACATGTCTCCGCGTAGAGCTCCCGGGTCCTGGACTTGGGCTGCAACAACAACAAATACAAAACAACCTACAACAACACAGTCAAACAAAACAACAGCTACTACGCATAACAAACACAAAACATACACAGGGCTAGGCCAATTTCATCAATAGACTTGCCACCACGTTTATAATGGCCCGAACACAACTTAGAAGTGATTTGACGATAGGCCATCAACGAAATAAAAATAGTTTTCTAGTACGAAATAAATAAACAAAAATCATTATTTAAAATGTAAAATAAAAGGAAATATTTCTTCTTTGTGTCATTGAAGGTGTAATTCCAATGTTTTCTATGAAAAAGAATGAAAATGTGCTTTAAAGTTTAATTAAAGAGTATTCGAATCGACAATCTATATATTAGGCAAGCATGTTTATTTTCTTACTTTTTTCTCAGCTCAAATTTTATACCATTTTAAAATTTAAACAGTTAATTTTTCAGTATTTTCAGTTAAAGACCTAGTAATAATTTTTTTAGTCTATCTATAATTATCATCTTATCCTTCAAAAATAGTTCTAAAAAGCATTTGTAGACTATGCTTGTAGCTTTACTGCATACAAATCAATAAGACGACTGAATTAAATCCTCTTACTGTATAACAAAAAAATATTTCTCGTGGTTCTTACATTTGTTTTATTATTAATTCAAGCTTCTATCCCAAGTTTCATTTTGTATGCTAGAGAAAACTTATCCTACAGGCACGTTGCGTTGGGCAACACTTTTAAATTAATTGTGATTCATATCCCGCGCATAACTCTGTTGACATGAGCGCGCGCACCACGAAGAGCCTTGTGGCTGCCTTGGTCCCGTTTTCTAAGGCCGCATGGGTAAACCGGCGCCTGCCCGCGCATACCATACACGACCGGGCACCCAGCTGAATGGCTAATGATATCAAAGACCTTTAAACTTATTAAATCTCACTGGATTGGATTTCTTTCGAGATTGGCCAATGTTATAAGTATGGTAAAGTAGGAGAAAAAAGTTTTACTGGAAATACTATAGGTACTATGAACGAAATTTTTTGTGAATTTCCGGAAGGGGGAAGATTTTTTGTCTAATCTAGACTAACGGATTTGACTTTTTGTAGACTTGCATTATTTTTAGATATTTTTTGGAGTAATTGTTCTAGAAAATCGAAAATTAATTAAAAAACACAATGAATTAAAAAAAAAACGGAAAGAGCCGTTCATTTTTTCATAACCGTCTATAACTTCAGAAGGTAGGGGTCTGGATTTTACGAATCTATGATGTTTTCATTACAGATAAGTAATTATTGCAATAGAAAATATTAATTGATGTGAATTTATGACAGGGTAAAAGGTAAAATTAGAACTACTGTGCTGTATTGGGAATTTGAATTTCAAAGTAAACATAAAAATTAAATGTCAAAACCAAATGAATTTTACGAAAGGTAAATTAAGTACAAAGCTAAAACCAACCCTTCACTTCTCAAAAGACGCGGATCTAGCGAGGACTTTATAGATTTCATCACTCCAGCAAAGTCGGCTCCACAAGACCCAGACGCGGAGGAATTTGGAAACCAACAATAAAGGCTGTGTAACCCCACGGAACAGGTTCCGCATCCAGATGAAATTCCCCGATACTGGAGGATGTCTGAAATTCTGACACCATTAAATCGAAATGGTCTACAGCTTTCCCCACAAGTGACGCTTCGGATAGGTGGAATGCTGAGATTAGAATTTAAATACTTGGAATAGTAGGAGGTTCGAAGAAAATTCTTGTATGGTTAGACGGTTTGAGGTTTTAAAATGTGGAAAATTTAGGGCTGAAAAGGTTTTGGGATGAAATGTTAAAAGCTAAAATATGTTGCTGGGAAATGCTTTGAGGATGAAGAAAATTCTCTTTTATGGCTAGTGCTATAGTAAATATTTTGGCAGTAGTAGTTTTTTTATTCAGTAGTCGTGTACTGTAGATAAAATAGTTATATTTTTTTGCCTCTAGTGACGGTAAACAAAATACCATAAATTATCCCTATTGTAAAAATTTCAGTTGGGTTCTCTGTATATTTTAATTTTATCTTGTATAATTCTACACTTTCTTACTAATCATTAAAATAGTAATATGCCTATTTCCTACAAAAAAACATTCAAACATCATACAGTAGTAAGAAGCATAAAAAACCGGAGCAAGTATGTGACAGACAGACTTGCCTAGATTAAGAGGGCGTTGGGATGTCGCCATGTTGAATCTATTTCCTATAAAAGCAATGCTAAACTTGTCCCCGGCATTTGTCATATAATTTCTTTATTTTTTATCCGATATGCTCCGAATAAATAGCGTTTCAGTCACAATTAAATTCGCCGTTTCTTTTGCAAGATCAATTCTATGTAAATAATTTATAAAACTCTGTAAAAAATGTTTTAAAAACAGTAAAAAAACTTGATTTGTTATTTCAAGTTAGTAAAAAACACTACTTTTAATCAAAAATTCATCTCGCAAACCAAATCTGCCTTGATGAACCCTTTATTTAAAGCTAT
>CM061537.1:42876803-43190342 GCA_030545055.2 Neoaliturus tenellus
TGAAATTACAAAACAACGTGAAGTTGAAATCACCATGTGGTGCCTGCTGCATTACTATTTTTATTTTTTTTTTACTAAACTCACGATGTGTTTGATTCGAGGGTAGTTCAAGAGTATGAAGGGCGAAGAACACTTTCCTCTATATTTAAACAGGACTTTCTGAAATAAAATAATAGCTCTACTTACATACATAATATATTTCAACAAAAATAAAAAAAAAAATAAACACAATTGACTTTTATATAATTTACTTTGCCAGAACTGAGACTTTATACAAATTTGTTTCTATAAGAAGATATTTTCTAAATTGAGTTCACAAATTCCTCTGTTTTTTGTTTAGAGCCAAAAGTAAAATTTTTATATAACAATGAACGGGAATTTGTGTCTATCTTTGTAAAAATCATTGTAAAAAGTAAAGTTCTGGGAAATCTATCAAAGGAATTATCACCATTAGTTAATACAGTCTCGTACTATTCGCTGCCTAATCTCATGAACTCTAAAATTAATATATTTCCAACCAGTAATTAGGGCAATGAGAAATTTTGAAAGGTAATTATACTCCGTCCGAGTAGGGCTAGGACTAATAGCGGATGTAGGGCCTGCAAATTCTACTATGAACATAGCTAGAAAGTAATTACTGTAACATTCCAAATTGCCCATCATCTACATAAAAGCAAGTAAGAAAATAAAAGTATCTATTCAATCCAAAAACGATTTAGAGTTGTTTAAAAACTAAAAATCTCGTCCGAGACAAGCTAATGTTCATCTCACTAAATACGTAGTACAGCCTGACCAACAAAACAAAAACATTATAAAAATGATTCATTCCTTAGAACCAAACCAACGATCACATAAGATGTGATCGTTGAACCAAACTCGCCTTCCAAACATTTTAAAAATAATTTACTCGACAAAAGTGACCGACACGCGTAACTAACGAGTCAGCGAAGTGGATTTCACGTTCATTCATAAATCGAGCGACCAATGGGCGACTCTAGTTGGGGCATCGCATTTGCAAAATCATCGGGAGCAATGTCGTTGACCGACATACGGACCAGCCGCTCGCCGCTTCCGGCCCATCGGGTATCAATGGGGGCCGGCCGGCGGACGGCGGCGGGAGTAGCCTCTGTAGTCGGCAGCACTGACTATAGGAGTATAGCGATATATAGCCAATGGTAGAAGCCACGGACAAGACAGTGTGGGTGAAACGGAAGGTTGAGACCGCGTTTGCTTTAATGTATTGCTTTTATGTAGAAAATAATTTTCCTCTAAATACAAAACTAAGAAAAAAATCTTTGTGCAATAAATCTAGCATATAAATAAAAGTAAGATGATAAAAACTTACCTCAACAATAAAATACAAAAACTGATTTGTGAGAAGTTGAACAGCGGCGTATCGAGCGTTGGGAGCGGACAAACCAAAACCACAAGACTGCACGGGGGCGCTGACGGTCCCACTGCGCATACTGTGCTACATCCCGAGTGTTACTACGACCCCGACCTGCAAACAACGACAACATCACACAACAACACGGGCAAAACCACACAACAACATGGGCAACACCACACAACAGGGCGCTGACGGTCCCACTGCGCATATACTGTGCTACATCCCGAGTGTTACTGCGACACCGACCTGCAAACAACGACAACATCACACAACAACACGGGCAAAATCACACAACACGGGCAACATCACACAACAACATGGGCAACATCACACAACACGGCGCTGACGGTCCCACTGCGCATACTGTGCTACATCCCGAGTGTTACTGCGACACCGACCTGCAAACAACGACATCACGTGCATAACAAACAGGCAAATAGAACAACACGAGAAAGATCACACAACACCGTGAGAAACATCACACAGCAACACACGGACAACATCACACAGTAGCATTGGCAACATCGCCCAAACACAGGAACAAAATCACTCAGCATCAGCAACATGGGCATCATCACACGCAAAACCCGGGCAAACATCATGTGGGCAAAATCACACAACAACAAGAAAAATATCACAAAAAGGGACAACAACACACAACAAAAAACAATATCACATAGCAACACGGGCAACATCACACATCAACATTGACGACATCAAACAACAATGACAATAACATCACAAAAACACAGACTAGATCACCCTAACACGGGCAACATCACGCATCATCATGGACAACACCACTCAACAACAAATACGAACATCACACACATCACGAACGACAGTATCAAAATCCATAACATTTTTTATCCAGCGCAATACAATTCAAATCTGGTAAGTTCTGAATCTCCTGAACTGCGATTTTTTAAGAGATTGGCAGACCTTTGACCCGTCACATAGACCATTGATCTGTGTGTGGATCGTGTTAGCCAAAGTAAGGCGAGCCACTACAGTATGCAGAAGAATGGTATACTGGTCAATTCGCTGGCAGAACGCGGATTCGAACCCACAACATCGCTGGCCATGGTCCCGAAGTCCGGAGCGCTAACCACTAAACCGGCTCACCCAAAATACCCCTACAAGAGCAGGGGATTAAAAATGCTTAACAAATAATACACATAGCAGAAACCTTATTACATTGTGAAAATGACCACTTCACTCTGTCGCTACACGCCCACGACATTCCTTTGTCGTCTTATCTAAACATACCGACGAAATAAGATATGAATCACTTAACCAATATTGCACTCAGAGGAAGCCTACTAAGCCAAATGCCATTGCTATCTTTCTAGGTGGAATATATGGCGACATTTCACTTATATTATCTTTAGAAACAATGTTAAATGTTGTGGAGAGGGTGTGACGTCACGAAATTAGTCAGCAGTAATGTGAGAATGCAATTATTCTTGAAGCTGAAGTGTGCTAATTGGATATTACACAGCTTTTCAGTTCAAGTGTTCGCTGTTTCAAGGTTTAAACTTGGATTTTAATTGTTTTTAATGAGATCTAATGAGTAAATAGCTTACCAAATTGGCAAAAATCATAATAAAATGTAATACATATTAATATTGGTTATGTTTCATAGTGTTAGCCTATGTTTCTGATTTCTACTTAGAATATTACTGAAAACATTTGTTGAGAGGTTCAATTAACTATAGTTGGTGCCAATCGATATCAAACGAGAGTTTTGTTGATGAGCTTTGAGCAAAATCAGAATGGAAAACATTCTCCCAAAGTTAGACTGTTTTTTCACTTCAACTAAGTCTATCCGGGAATTTTTTTTTTTTTTTTTTTTTTATTGAAGAAACTTGTCAAATGGAAGTTTTGGACATTAGTTTTTGAATTTTAGGCAGAGAATTTAACTATGGAGCAAGATTTTATAAATTCCATTGCACTAGGCAGATAAAAGGCCTTCGTTCCCAAAATACCGCTTTTGGGTTTGGCCGAACTTACCAGCTGCCTGAGAGAAGAATCAGATGACTTTTTCTTATCGACATACAACAGGAAGCACACCTCAGAATATAGTCATGGTTTACCAAATACCGAAACAATAGATCAAAGCAACTAAAAAAGTACTATGTGACAATAGGTTGATTAGGCCTACAGGTTTGCGCATCTTTCGTTTCGCAGGGGTATATAAAAATTATAAATCTGAATACCTGTTATAAAGGTTGCGAGTTTTCCTTAAATTTAAACATGATTGCTTTACTTATTAAAATCAAAACAATAACTATATAAATATATCGTCTACTAAATTTATTTGCCAGCAAGCCGAGGCTGTTACAAAGCCCCCTCGTAAAAATCA
The DNA here is from genome assembly GCA_030545055.2 of Neoaliturus tenellus. NCBI lineage: Eukaryota > Metazoa > Arthropoda > Insecta > Hemiptera > Cicadellidae > Neoaliturus > Neoaliturus tenellus. The sequence continues at coordinate 42,880,559 of CM061537.1, forward strand.
ACAATAGTAGTAACTTTATGATTACAGGACCAATTGTTCTCCCTGGTACGGCCCTTGATGCTGTTGTTCATGGGGCGAATGCAACTAATAAGCCAGGCATAAAATGAAATCTTCAAGGAGTGATCTTAGTAATTTCTCTGATATAAGCTGGCGATCATTTAATCTACTGGATCCTGTGTTCATTTCAATATATAAAAATGCTAAGGTGAATTTATGAAATAACATTTTTTACCCACTTGGTTAAATTTGATTTTACTGAATGAATGCGTCCAAAAGCATGCGGAATAGATTCTTTTGAAAATTACCATTTGTTCATGGCACAGCATAGACTGTCTAAGTATGACATTAAAATATTTTTTTCAATTATTGGTCGAATTGGTTAAACAAAACATATTTAGGGTTGACCGGGGTAATTGTGAATTGGGGCAATTGTGAACGCCGCTTATAACTTAGAAACTAACATTAATATTATTAAAAACCAACTTAAAACATGTTTTTTGGTCTTTTCTTAATACACGATTAAAAGTTGTTATTAATTTTCAAAGAATTAGTCTTTTTTTCATTAGCATGAAAAACCCCTTAGATTTTTTGTGGTGTATCACCTCGGCCACTCAACAAAAATAATTAATTAAAAAAATAAATTTATTATTTATTTTTTTAGACATTTTTTAAAGCACTTCTAGAGAAGTGCTCTTAAGCCTGATAGGTTTCTTTATCAACTGCAATAAAAAATTCTAGGATTTATTGCCAATTCACAATTACCCCATAATTTTTAAATTGTGGGGTAATTGTGAATTACAAAAAGGGGTAATTGTGAATGCTGTTCACAATTGCCCCAATTCAATACAAAATACAAGCAGTGCACTTTTTTTTGCAGGAACTGAGTTAAATTTTGTTAATTGTAAAGAGTTAACTGACTCTGATGATGGTGACATAACAGTGCAAGGTTTCCGTTGTGCCAATAACGCAAAAACTGAATTTGTGTGCAAGGAAAACGATTTGTTTACTGTTACTATTTTTGACATTGTTGCTTAGTCCCCTATCCCATAACAACTTACAAAAACCGCAAAATTACTTATGTATTCAATGGAGCTGTGGGAGACATTGAGCAGTAATACTGTTTCACTTCGCTAGGTTAGGCTAGGTTTCATTTTTTTAATTTACAAAGTTCTCTCTTGAATTTTTTAAGTGAAAATGAATTAAATTTTGACATTTTTCATATTTTTCATAAGTTGTTATGGCAATGCCGGTATATCGTTTTTATGTTATTAATACAGTTTTGGTTAATGTTTTTTTTTTTACCTTGCATTTTTTGCAATTTTAAGAAATCTCGAACCTGCATTAAACTAGGGGGAATTGTGAATGCTTTTGTGTGACTATAATTTTGAAAGTGGGGTAAATGTGAAGAGAATTAGTTGGGCTTTATTTTGATTTGCCCCATTTCTCTTTTGGTGTGTTCTAAATAATTATTCTGATGGCATTCACATTTACCCCAGAATTGATAAGATTTGCAATACCGTGCCGGGGAATTGTGAATGGCTTGTAACAATTTTGTTTATCACAGGAATTTCCTGAAAATTTGTATGAATGTATCCTGAATAATGTAGAATTAAAAATATACATATATACTATAATATGATATTTGTAATGAAAAGTACTTAAAAAAAGGTTTTTTGTCAAAACACAAAAACACGTTCACAATTACCCCGGTCTACCCTATAAGTACATAAATATGTTTATACTTTTTAAATTTAGAGAACAACTGTAGGCCTATACAAAGTACATACATCTAGTTCTGTGCTCGCTGTCTATTATGCTGACATTCGTGAATCTACCGCAAACTGAAATGTTTGAAGATTATATAATCTTAGCCACATCAAGGAAGAAGTTTTTCTAACAATGTTAAACAAAACAAGGCAATGATCACTATGGTACGTATTATGTAAACAATAAATGAAACGCATTTAAATAGTAAACACGGTAAACTATTTTGCAACATTAATCAATGGCAGGATCGACGACACGACCTACAAGCCTCCGTACTAGGAAGAGAGAGACGGAATAGGAGTGGAATAGAGAGCAAGAGAGATAGAACCACTCTGGAGAGAAGGGAGGGGGGATTGGCGAATGACAACAATGCCAGTGCGGTGGAGAGCCGGGCCCGCTCCTAGCGGAGGAATGCTGTCGTCCTTCAACGCGGCCCCTTCCCCAAACTGTACACATCACCTTCGCTACTGGCCTCTGGTAGCAGCCATTACAACTACCCCGGTATCAGGCCTTCCCCAAACAGTACACATCACCTTCGCTACTGGCCTCTGATAGCAGCCACTACCACAACTACCCCAGTATCAGGCCTTCCCCAAACTGTACACATCACCTTCGCTACTGGCCTCTGGTAGCAGCCATTACAACTACCCCAGTATCAGGCCTTCCCCAAACTGTACACATCACCTTCGCTACTGGCCTCTGGTAGCAGCCATTACAACTACCCCAGTATCAGGCCTTCCCCAAACTGTACACATCACCTTCGCTACTGGCCTCTGGTAGCAGCCATTACAACTACCCCAGTATCAGGCCTTCCCCAAACTGTACACATCACCTTCGCTACTGGCCTCTGGTAGCAGCCATTACAACTACCCCAGTATCAGGCCTTCCCCAAACTGTACACATCACCTTCGCTACTGGCCTCTGGTAGCAGCCATTACAACTACGTACCCTAGTATCAGGCCTTCCCCAAACTGTACACATCACCTTCGCTACTGGCCTCTGGTAGCAGCCATTACAACTACCCCAGTATCAGGCCTTCCCCAAACTGTACACATCACCTTCGCTACTGGCCTCTGGTAGCAGCCATTACAACTACCCCAGTATCAGGCCTTCCCCAAACTGTACACATCACCTTCGCTACTGCCTCTGGTAGCAGCCATTACAACTACCCCAGTATCAGGCCTTCCCCAAACTGTACACATCACCTTCGCTACTGGCCTCTGGTAGCAGCCATTACAACTACCCTAGTATCAGGCCTTCCCCAAACTGTACACATCACCTTCGCTACTGGCCTCTGGTAGCAGCCATTACAACTACCCCAGTATCAGGCCTTCCCCAAACTGTACACATCACCTTCGCTACTGGCCTCTGGTAGCAGCCATTACAACTACCCCAGTATCAGGCCTTCCCCAAACTGTACACATCACCTTCGCTACTGGCCTCTGGTAGCAGCCATTACAACTACCCTAGTATCAGGCCTTCCCCAAACTGTACACATCACCTTCGCTACTGGCCTCTGGTAGCAGCCATTACAACTACCCCAGTATCAGGCCTTCCCCTAACTGTACACATCACCTTCGCTACTGGCCTCTGGTAGCAGCCATTACAACTACGTACCCTAGTATCAGGCCTTCCCCAAACTGTACACATCACCTTCGCTACTGGCCTCTGGTAGCAGCCATTACAACTACCCCAGTATCAGGCCTTCCCCAAACTGTACACATCACCTTCGCTACTGGCCTCTGGTAGCAGCCACTACATCAACTACATTATTATCAGGCCTTCCCCAAACTGTACACATCACCTTCGCTACTGGCCTCTGGTAGCAGCCACTACCACAACTACCCCAGTATCAGTCCTTCCCCAAACTGTACACATCACCTTCGCTACTGGCCTCTGGTAGCAGCCACTACCACAACTACCCTAGTATCAGGCCTTCCCCAAACTGTACACATCACCTTCGCTACTGGCCTCTGGTAGCAGCCACTACATCAACTACATTGTTATCAGGCCTTCCCCAAACTGTACACATCACCTTCGCTACTGGCCTCTGGTAGCAGCCACTACCACAACTACCCTAGTATCAGTCCTTCCCCAAACTGTACACATCACCTTCGCTACTGGCCTCTGGTAGCAGCCATTACAACTACCCCAGTATCAGGCCTTCCCCAGACTGTACACATCACCTTCGCTACTGGCCTCTGGTAGCAGCCACTACATCAACTACATTGTTATCAGGCCTTCCCCAAACTGTACACATCACCTTCGCTACTGGCCTCTGGTAGCAGCCACTACATCAACTACATTGTTATCAGGCCTTCCCCAAACTGTACACATCACCTTCGCTACTGGCCTCTGGTAGCAGCCACTACCACAACTACCCCAGTATCAGTCCTTCCCCAAACTGTACACATCACCTTCGCTACTGGCCTCTGGTAGCAGCCACTACCACAACTACCCTAGTATCAGGCCTTCCCCAAACTGTACACATCACCTTCGCTACTGGCCTCTGGTAGCAGCCATTACAACTACCCCGGTATCAGGCCTTCCCCAAACAGTACACATCACCTTCGCTACTGGCCTCTGATAGCAGCCACTACCACAACTACCCCAGTATCAGGCCTTCCCCAAACTGTACACATCACCTTCGCTACTGGCCTCTGGTAGCAGCCATTACAACTACCCCAGTATCAGGCCTTCCCCAAACTGTACACATCACCTTCGCTACTGGCCTCTGGTAGCAGCCATTACAACTACCCCAGTATCAGGCCTTCCCCAAACTGTACACATCACCTTCGCTACTGGCCTCTGGTAGCAGCCATTACAACTACCCCAGTATCAGGCCTTCCCCAAACTGTACACATCACCTTCGCTACTGGCCTCTGGTAGCAGCCATTACAACTACCCCAGTATCAGGCCTTCCCCAAACTGTACACATCACCTTCGCTACTGGCCTCTGGTAGCAGCCATTACAACTACGTACCCTAGTATCAGGCCTTCCCCAAACTGTACACATCACCTTCGCTACTGGCCTCTGGTAGCAGCCATTACAACTACCCCAGTATCAGGCCTTCCCCAAACTGTACACATCACCTTCGCTACTGGCCTCTGGTAGCAGCCATTACAACTACCCCAGTATCAGGCCTTCCCCAAACTGTACACATCACCTTCGCTACTGCCTCTGGTAGCAGCCATTACAACTACCCCAGTATCAGGCCTTCCCCAAACTGTACACATCACCTTCGCTACTGGCCTCTGGTAGCAGCCATTACAACTACCCTAGTATCAGGCCTTCCCCAAACTGTACACATCACCTTCGCTACTGGCCTCTGGTAGCAGCCATTACAACTACCCCAGTATCAGGCCTTCCCCAAACTGTACACATCACCTTCGCTACTGGCCTCTGGTAGCAGCCATTACAACTACCCCAGTATCAGGCCTTCCCCAAACTGTACACATCACCTTCGCTACTGGCCTCTGGTAGCAGCCATTACAACTACCCTAGTATCAGGCCTTCCCCAAACTGTACACATCACCTTCGCTACTGGCCTCTGGTAGCAGCCATTACAACTACCCCAGTATCAGGCCTTCCCCTAACTGTACACATCACCTTCGCTACTGGCCTCTGGTAGCAGCCATTACAACTACGTACCCTAGTATCAGGCCTTCCCCAAACTGTACACATCACCTTCGCTACTGGCCTCTGGTAGCAGCCATTACAACTACCCCAGTATCAGGCCTTCCCCAAACTGTACACATCACCTTCGCTACTGGCCTCTGGTAGCAGCCACTACATCAACTACATTATTATCAGGCCTTCCCCAAACTGTACACATCACCTTCGCTACTGGCCTCTGGTAGCAGCCACTACCACAACTACCCCAGTATCAGTCCTTCCCCAAACTGTACACATCACCTTCGCTACTGGCCTCTGGTAGCAGCCACTACCACAACTACCCTAGTATCAGGCCTTCCCCAAACTGTACACATCACCTTCGCTACTGGCCTCTGGTAGCAGCCACTACATCAACTACATTGTTATCAGGCCTTCCCCAAACTGTACACATCACCTTCGCTACTGGCCTCTGGTAGCAGCCACTACCACAACTACCCTAGTATCAGTCCTTCCCCAAACTGTACACATCACCTTCGCTACTGGCCTCTGGTAGCAGCCATTACAACTACCCCAGTATCAGGCCTTCCCCAGACTGTACACATCACCTTCGCTACTGGCCTCTGGTAGCAGCCACTACATCAACTACATTGTTATCAGGCCTTCCCCAAACTGTACACATCACCTTCGCTACTGGCCTCTGGTAGCAGCCACTACATCAACTACATTGTTATCAGGCCTTCCCCAAACTGTACACATCACCTTCGCTACTGGCCTCTGGTAGCAGCCACTACCACAACTACCCCAGTATCAGTCCTTCCCCAAACTGTACACATCACCTTCGCTACTGGCCTCTGGTAGCAGCCACTACCACAACTACCCTAGTATCAGGCCTTCCCCAAACTGTACACATCACCTTCGCTACTGGCCTCTGGTAGCAACCACTACCACAACTACCCTAGTATCAGGCCTTCCCCAAACTTTAAACATCACCTTCGCTACTGGCCTCTGGTAGCAGCCACTACCACAACTACCCCAGCATCAGTCCTTCCCCAAACTGTACACATCACCTTTGCTACTGGCCTCTGGTAGCAGCCACTACCACAACTACCCTAGTATCAGGCCTTCCCCAAACTTTACACATTACCTTCGCTACTGGCCTCTGGTGGCAACCACTACCACAACTACCCCAGCATCAGTCCTTCCCCAAACTGTACACATCACCTTCGCTAACACTGGCCTCGTATAGCAGCCACTACCACAACTACCCCAGTATCAGTCCTTCCCCAAACTGTACACATCGCCTTCGCTACTGGCCTCTGGTAGCAGCCACTACCACAACTACCCCAGTATCAGTCCTTTCCCAAACTGTACACATCGCCTTCGCTACTGGCCTCTGGTAGCAGCCACTACCACAACTACCCCAGTATCAGGCCTTCCCCAAACTGTACACATCGCCTTCGCTACTGGCCTCTGGTAGCAGCCACTACCACAACTACCCTAGTATCAGTCCTTTCCCAAACTGTACACATCGCCTTCGCTACTGGCCTCTGGTAGCAGCCACTACCACAACTACCCCAGTATCAGTCCTTTCCCAAACTGTACACATCGCCTTCGCTACTGGCCTCTGGTAGCAGCCACTACCACAACTACCCCAGTATCAGGCCTTCCCCAAACTGTACACATCGCCTTCGCTACTGGCCTCTGGTAGCAGCCACTACCACAACTACCCCAGTATCAGGCCTTCCCCAAACTGTACACATCACCTTCGCTACTGGCCTCTGGTAGCAGCCATTACAACTACCCCAGTATCAGGCCTTCCCCAAACTGTACACATCACCTTCGCTACTGGCCTCTGGTAGCAGCCATTACAACTACCCCAGTATCAGGCCTTCCCCAAACTGTACACATCACCTTCGCTACTGGCCTCAGGTAGCAGCCACTACCACAACTACCCCAGTATCAGGCCTTCCCCAAACTGTACACATCACCTACGCTACTCGCCTCTGGTAGCAGCCACTACATCAACTACATTGTTAACAGTCCTTCCCCAAACTGTACACATCACCTTCGCTACTGGCCTCTGGTAGCAGCCATTACAACTACCCCAGTATCAGGCCTTCCCCAAACTGTACACATCACCTTCGCTACTGGCCTGTGGTAGCAGCCATTACAACAACCCCAGTATCAGGCCTTCCCCAAACTGTACACATCACCTTCGCTACTGCCTCTGGTAGCAGCCATTACAACTACCCCAGTATCAGTCCTTCCCCAAACTGTACACATCACCTTCGCTAACACTGGCCTCGTATAGCAGCCACTACCACAACTACCCCAGTATCAGTCCTTCCCCAAACTGTACACATCGCCTTCGCTACTGGCCTCTGGTAGCAGCCACTACCACAACTACCCCAGTATCAGTCCTTTCCCAAACTGTACACATCGCCTTCGCTACTGGCCTCTGGTAGCAGCCACTACCACAACTACCCCAGTATCAGGCCTTCCCCAAACTGTACACATCGCCTTCGCTACTGGCCTCTGGTAGCAGCCACTACCACAACTACCCTAGTATCAGTCCTTTCCCAAACTGTACACATCGCCTTCGCTACTGGCCTCTGGTAGCAGCCACTACCACAACTACCCCAGTATCAGTCCTTTCCCAAACTGTACACATCGCCTTCGCTACTGGCCTCTGGTAGCAGCCACTACCACAACTACCCCAGCATCAGTCCTTCCCCAAACTGTACACATCACCTTCGCTACTGGCCTCTGGTAGCAGCCACTACCACAACTACCCCAGTATCAGGCCTTCCCCAAACTGTACACATCACCTTCGCTACTGGCCTCTGGTAGCAGCCATTACAACTACCCCAGTATCAGGCCTTCCCCAAACTGTACACATCACCTTCGCTACTGGCCTCTGGTAGCAGCCATTACAACTACCTCAGTATCAGGCCTTCCCCAAACTGTACACATCACCTTCGCTACTGGCCTCAGGTAGCAGCCACTACCACAACTACCCCAGTATCAGGCCTTCCCCAAACTGTACACATCACCTACGCTACTCGCCTCTGGTAGCAGCCACTACATCAACTACATTGTTAACAGTCCTTCCCCAAACTGTACACATCACCTTCGCTACTGGCTTCTGGTAGCAGCCACTACCACAACTACCCCAGTATCATCCCTTCCCCAAACTGAGCACAGCACTATTGGCCACTGATGGCAGCATACCTGCACACTCTTTTCCCTTGATAATCATTAGGCGAATCGGCAAACTCCTTTATCCATCTTACTAATTCCGGAAGGAAATTCTTGTGAGCAGCAAAACTCTTTTATTTTTGAACCGATTTTGATGATTGAGGAGTCAAATTAAAGGGAATTCTTTGTAGACATCATGGAATAACTTTTGTCGCCCTCAGATTAATGTGCTTCGCCCCATTGGACTTTAAAGTTTCCATGTATTTTAAATATAAGGCAAAGTTTAGTAAGTTTACCTAGCATATGATTCATTTTATGAAAACAAACAGCTGTCTTCATAAAAATAACCTGTCATTTTAATTTATTTATAGTTTTTCTGTTTGCTTATCAGTCTACTTTCAAATTCAAATACAACGATGACTGACAGAATGGGATAATCATGCAGTTTTCATTCATTGTATTAGGAAGGGACAATTAATTATTTTATTTTACTATGTGACTGTACTTTACTTTTATTTTATACAAGATTCTCACCATCTGCCTAGCGTTCAGACTGAATCTGTATTCGTAAAGTATCAACTGGCAAAGATTCGTTTATGGAAAGATATTGATGAAACTTAGTATATGGCTTCAAATTGTCGAAATATTTTTTTTTTAACAACATCCCATGGCAGTAAACCTACACTCGTTCCTATAGTGTTAATGGGACAAATACAATCAATTTGGAAATTCGCCAAACACGAAGGTCTGCTGCGACTGGCGTATTTTAATTGCCTAATTAGCAACAGGTCTGAAAGTTGTATGAAAAATACACTGTTACATGTTTTAAATTCTTTTACAACACGTTAAACCTTGAGAAATGGGGTATTTCACAGAACGCGTTGGATATTTTTTGCAATGTAGAGGTCCAAGGTTAACTTGATTCCGATCGTTAAAGATAAGTCGTGTAAGGCCGGAGGAATTTGAGCGATTTCTTTTAACATCCGCGCTGATGTAAAAAGTTGACTCACTGGTAAGAAATTCCGCCGGGCTTAAATCACGTTTCTTACCTCACTGTAGAAAAACTGTAAGCTACAGCTATACGGGCTACACCATCGTCTGGTTTGAACTTTCACGTTGTTGATGTTGAGAAGTTCTGCGTTGAGGGTTATTATGAGTTTGCAAGATCGCGCCACAATCATCCTACACTCATCCCTCATTCATACTTGGCTTCAAACTACCTAGTGAGTTAGGTCGCCATTTAAATAAAGGTATTAAGGTGTTAATTTTGATTTAAATAATATGTCTTATTTTTTGCTTGTTGTCTACAGGCCACCCCATCAATCTGCTCAGTGTGTTGATAATTTTTTGGAGTCTCTTTGTCATTGTCTAGAACACTTTGCCAAACCTAACACCGACAATAGTTGTCGGTGAGTTTAACATTGATTTCTTTTCCTCAAGCTCTTCATGTATGAAACTCTCTGAAACTATGTTGTCATTTGGTCTTCATGATAGAGTTCACTCTTACACTCGAGAATTCAATGGAAGTAAATCTCTGATTGACAATGTCTTCTGTAATTTGAGTGGTGAATTTTTACAGACAGAGGTAGTTGTTTCTGGAATATCAGATCACTATGCTCAAGTCATAGATATTAAGCTGTCTTCGCCTAGCCTGGGAAAAATTCCCAGATTTGTGATGAAAAGAAAATTTATTAAGGATAACATTCGCATTTTCAAACATTACTTGAGTAATGAAAGTTGGAGTGATGTGTTCTCTTCAATGAACATTGATGAAAAATTTAATAGTTTTTATTCTAGTTTGAATTACTATTTTGAGTTTTCTTTTCCTTGCAAAAGGTCCAAGTTGCAAAATAGAAAGTTCTTCACACGAATTAAGCTTGATCCTTCGTTGTTACTAATGCGAGAGAACCTCATTGAAATGTACCACTCCACCAAAGATCTTAATGCTACCAATCCTATCCGAATGTCTTATCTCCAGCTTAAAAAAGAGTTCAGAGCTGCTGTCAGAAAAGCAAAGGCAGCGAACGTCCTTTCTCACCTGAACGAGTCAAATAATAGATCAAAGGCTGTTTGGGAAATTGCCAATGAAACCATTCCAAATAAAAATTCCAGCTATTTTAGACAGTTTAAGTTGGCTTCGGATAATGGTAAGGTGTTGTCAGACTCAGAGGAAATTGCAAACACCTTCAATTCATTTTTCTCCAATATTTCCGGGACACAACTCGAAGATCCCCTGGCTCTGAGGAACATTTTGAACGTACCTTCATCCTGCTCATCTATTCTTCTCTACCCAACTGATGAAAACGAAGTTTTGGAAGTCATAAAGTCACTGAAGTCAGGTGGTTCCGCTGGTTCAGACGGTATATCTTCTAGACTACTCAAGGAAGTTGGAATTTACTTGGCAGGGCCCTTGTCTCATCTAATTAATGTTTCCTTTGTTGAGGGCAAATTTCCTGAAGTCCTAAAATCTGCAATCGTTACACCTATTCACAAAAAAGGCAGTCCTACAGATAAAAGCAACTATCGGCCGATTTCAATCACGTCAACCTTTTCCAAGGTTTTTGAAAAGATCTTTCTCAATCGCCTTCAACCTTTCTTGTCCAACCAAAATATACTTTTTGAAAAGCAGTTTGGTTTCAAAAAAGGTACATCTACTGTTGACGCTATGTTCAGCTTCTTGTCGAACATATCAAGGTCTCTCGATAACCATGAGCACACTTTTGGGATCTTCCTCGATCTAAGTAAAGCTTTTGACATGGTCAATCATAGGCTATTGTTGAAGAAACTAGATCACTTTGGTATCAGAGGTAACGCCTTAAGTTTGATCTCTTCTTTCTTGCATAATAGAACTCAATCTGTTAAAATTCAACATTTGGATGAAAGCAGTTGCCTCTCTTTCAAGTCGTCTCGTGAGGTTAATGTATCGTGTGGTGTCCCTCAAGGATCCGTCCTGGGACCTCTCCTGTTCCTATTGTATGTCAATGACATTCGCTCGAGCGTGACTACAGCTGATTTGTGTATGTTTGCAGATGACACTTTATTTAGCCTCAGTGACACTTCCCGAGAAAATCTCGAAATAGAATCCTTCACTCAAAGTAGTCTTCTTTTACAGTGGTTGCTGGACAACAATCTTCGCATAAATATTGACAAGACAAGCCTGATTGATTTTAACCTGAGGAAAGCGGAGGGTTCAACTTGTGTGTTCCTGGGTGAAACTTTGGTTGATTCTTGTCAGCAAACCAGTTTTCTCGGCTTGATTATAGACTCCAAACTTGATTTTTCTGAACATGTAGCTAAAGTTAGACGCAAGCTCAACAGCAGTATCTTCATTCTTCTAAGACTATCTAATTTCGCAAATACAGATGTACTTCTAACTGCTTACTATGGGTGTTTTTATCCTCATATAAGCTATGGAATAGCAATATGGGGGTCTGAGTCAACCAAAACAAAGTCACTCTTCCGTCTTCAAAAAAAAGCAGTACATTTGGTTTTGGGCCTCAAGAAATCTGAATCTTGTCGGGGTATTTTTTCCAAATTTAATCTTCTCACTTTTTCTAGCTTATACATCTACGAATGCCTCTCCTTTTTCATTAGAAACAAACACATTTTTAACTCCCGGAACACTACTCATTACCAATTCAGAAATACTATTACATTGGCTATTCCCAAACATAAAACCACCTTTTTTAAAAAACAAACACTTTATAACATAATTCAGCTACACAATGCATTGCCTTCGGAAATAAGAAAAGAAGCCGACCTAAAACGATTCAAGAGTCGTCTGCGAGCGCTCCTTCTCAGCAAAGAATATTACAGTGTACAGGACTTTTTAAATGATAGGAATGATTTTAGTTGGGAAATTGATTTGTGTTTTTTGTTCTATAATGTATACTGACAATTGTCAATGCTGTATGAACATCAGTTTACGACAATAAATGATCTTGATTCTTGATTCATGGAATAGACCTCACCAAAGAAAGTTTGAAATCCCATTTTTTTTCAATTAATTTCGCAGCTCTTAAATAATTGTCAGCTCTGTCTATATAGTCGTTTCTCATTGAAATAAAAGTAAATCCGTTAGTTGCGGCTCATTTTATATGAAGATAATTCATAAACATAATTTTACACTATGAACCCACACGTATTTTAGTTTTTTATTAGTTTTAGAATTATGCATTTAGTTCTTACCTGTATTTTTCACTTTAATCTTCAATTGAAATACGACTGAGACAAAAAAAACTGTAGTAATAAGGAAAGTATGTTGTTAAAAAGTTAGAGTGTGATTTCATTTTTCGCCGCCTATTACCTATCAAAACATCAAATTTTGCTCCTACTGTATTTTCAAACAACTGTTACTGTCACGATTCTCCGGGGCTCTTTCGTTCCCTGTCGATCTCGATGCATCAGCAGCATCTCGAAGTGTCGAAAGTAATTCATTGACGGCAGGGGCATTCAAATATTTCAACTTTTATAACTACCGCAACACTTGAGACAAATTACACAGAATGCAAAACCCCTTAAAATTATCTATCATTGCGTAGGCCAATGCAGTATAGTATACCTTACACTCTGGGACTTCCTACGGAGGGTAAGAAACTTCATTTATGCCTGCATACCTTTTGCATTCTAAGCAATTTGCTACTAACCAGACCTCATGGCAATTTGTTTTCGGCATTATGCCTATGATTTTGATGCTCAGTTTGATCACCTGCATTTTTTACTCGATCATCCTTTTTCAGGTTGGGTTTCCGGCATTGTCCTTCATTGTCTTTAATTTGGTGTACATATTTATTTACCTTTGCTTACATTTAAGATTTTTCCATCCGCCCGGACTGTCCCTTTGGAGATCCTGTCTAAAAAAGTAGATTTAATTGGCTTACACATAAGTTACATGTTTCATCACTTAGACCAGGATCAGTTTTCCACACTGGCCCTTTGCCGGGACATTTCAACTCCTTGGTCCCTGGGACATTATGACGGCTCCCGATAGTTTACCCCATTTCGCGGCCGGTCGCGGCATTCTTGAGATCACTTTCATCCGTGGTCGTGGACCGGCGGCCGTTGACACCGCCAAGTAGGCTACCCTCCCCCCACCATCCCTGCTCTCTTTCTCTCCCTCTCTCACCCTCCCCCTCTCCAGAGAGATACTTTCTCCCCGGTCACATTCTTGCGGCCATCCCGGCTACCGCGAACCTCGTGGGTATCTAATCGACTGGTAGAGTTCGATAGTCGAATTTGTAAGACTAGTACACGTGTTGCTCGAACTCGAGCAATTTATTTTCATACAATACAAATGTTACATTTAGCTCTAAATCAATGACATCCGACCAATCCAATATTGTTAATACAGTATCTTATATCACCACGTACTTACAGCTGATTATTAACAGATGTTTAAAAATGCTTTATTCAATCCCAATGTTATTTAAATGGGAAATTTTGAGATTTCTATGGTAAATAGCACCTTTATTTTCAGTCCGATTCTCATCAGTTTTTGGCGGAAACAACTACAGACCAAGCCCTATCCAACGACACCAAAAACTTGAAAATCGGTTGAAAATTGTAGGAGGAGTTCTCAAGACAAAAAAACCCTTAGCGTATTAAATAAGTATAGATATGACACCGAAAATAGCACATGGTTTGATGATTCATACAATTGGTTGCACGAGACGTGAGTCAGCCCCCCACACTGAGAAAAATGCAATATACGTATGTAATGGTATAACAGTTTTATCATTATGAAGTATGAATCATTCTTAAATATCTATGTAACACATAATGTAAGTAATAATCTTACGTTTCCAAAAATTCGTGAATGTATGTTTCACCATGTCAAATAAGTATGTTTCAATTATTTCGTATAAATACATGAAACATACCTAATACCAGTGAAACATGATTTCATGACATTTGTAATGGTGAAACATACTCCTAATAAAGTTTAAGTCCTAAAACGGTGACGTCACCGTTAGTGACATCATATCAGTTTTCCGTCGAAACCGTGTTACATACTTATTAACAGACTTGAAAGTATGTAACTTACTTATGGTGAGACTACAATTATGCATTTTACTTAAATCAATACTGGACACAATTATAAAATGCAATAAGTAAGAAACATCATTCACAAGGAAAATAAATGTAACCACAGTTTTTCTTTCTCTCATTCTGTGTCAGTCTGCAGTGAATTCGTGTAGTGACAGCTTCGTCGCGCCGCGCCAGTCGTTAGGTGTTGGGCGTTTTTTTCGCGGTTTATGGTGTTGTGTTTGTGTTTGTGTTTGTGTGTAGCTGCGAAGAAAACTCTTTCAATCATACATTGGAAATGAGCGGTTTTGTAAGTGTATAAAATACATGTTTAATAAATATTTTCTTTTAAATTCATTTATTTTATTCTTGCCTACACCTCAATAGCTATTTAATTTTTTATCTTATCTAGATTTTTTAAAATAGTATTAACCTGTATGTACTATTTATTTATAATCGTTCAGGTGAGATCTCTTTAGGCTGTATGATATTTGATTGCTATAAAATTGTATTTATTAAAAAAAACGTAAAAAATTAATGGTTTCAGGATATCAAACTGAGTAACATAGCATTAAAATTACATTAGTCGAAATCAGATATAAAACATGCAGCCAAAAATATTCATATTTCAAGTTTTGAAACAGCTTGTCTGCCACTTAACTTTTAAAAATAATATAGAGTTGGAATAGTATTCAAATTTTGATGTATTTGTAGTATCATATAACTTGGCTTCATACACAACAAAGTATCTGTATATATATGATACTTAGATAAAATAGTAAATGCCACCAACAATCACATTTCAGAACTTAATTTGAAATAGTATTTTTCCTTAACGGTCAACTACAAAATGTACGGAAAAGCATAAGCCAACATGATGAAACATAATTACAGTAAGTATATTTCATTTGGTGACAAGTAGGTAACGTACGACAAAGATTAGTTCATCTTTATGAAACACAATGACAATAAATATGTCTCATATAATTGAAAGTAAGTTACATACGTCAAACGAAAAACTATAATGATGAAACACCATAACAATAATTATGTTTCATATATAGTTTCAAGTATGTTACATACGACCAAGAATAATTAATCAGGAGAAAACATGGTTACAATAAGTATGTTTCATACAGTGGAAAGTAAGTAACATACGGCAAAGACTAAATCATCAGTATAAAAAACCATTACAACAAGTATGTTTCATATGTTGGCAAAGAAGTTACATACAACAAAGAATGGTCCATGATGACTGATCATCTTTATAATACGTATGTTTCATACAGTGGTAAGTAAGTTGCAGTGACGTCACACAGTGTGACGTCATCAAACTACTGCCGAACTTTACGTATGTTACTTACTTATGCATTTAGAATGCCTGAACATGCAGTAACATACTTATAGCATTAAGTAATGAAAAAGCCATTATTTAAGAGTGTTTCATCATTTTTTAAGTATGTTTCAACACCTTTTTTCTCTCAGTGCAGAATTTGTACTAAACATGGGCAGTTTAACAGTCTAAATATGAAATGAAGACCTTAGTAAGGATTTTACTTTACTGCACATATCATTATAATGATTAATCCACGTAATGTTGCATGAGACGATACGACCTGCTAAATATGCCAACCTGCTCATATTTAGCACGGGCTGTCTCGCGTCTCGCTCAACCAACTGTACTACACTATTTTATATCCAAACATTGCCTCCATGTTTTCCCCTAGCTGGAAAATAAAAGCTGACAGGGTATGTTGCTAAAATATTTTTTTTCGTGAAATATGAAAACCTAGGAACTACTGAGTTTCGCATTTTTTTCACAGTTAATTTACAACTAACGAGTAAAACCATATTAAAACTTAATGTAACGCCTACGCAAGGTAGGCAGTATATGGGACTAAAGTAAATCAATTGTTTGATTTTTAGGCAGAAATAAACAAGTAGACTAATAATAACAATTTTTTTAGGTACTGGGCAAGAGAAGTGAAAATATAAAGTCGAGTAAATGGAGATTATTGTTAATGAACTACCCCGTCGCAGCTGACCTGCACACTCCTAAATTTTAAATGTAGCCTAATTTAAATTTATTCCTAAATAATTGGGTTGAATAACCTACGAACCCTAGGTGAGATGCCATGGAGGTGGTGCAAGAAAGTGTTAGGTATATTTATTTAACACTTTGAAAACGAACTATAAAATTGTTTATCAATTTCACTTTATAAATAAGCGAGACCCAAGTTTATATCCTATGTCCTAACCTACTCTAACACGAGTAAGGTATGTATAGTCTATGTGTGTTTGCACACCGATCTCAAAAACTGCTAGAACGATTTTCTTCAAACTTTGCGAATTAATAACTTAGTTCTGGGATAAAAATAATATAAATACAGGCCTCAATGCCAGGAAAATCTTAGTTTTTATAATCTTTAATCGAAATTAAACAAATTTAACATTGGTCGTATGGAGTTAAAAATAAAAACAAAGAAATAATGAAATCAGCTGACTAAACTGTCAAAGTGCAAACCACGTGTTCCAGTACAAACATTTGTTTTGCATGACAGCCAGTTACAAAATTATCAAATGGTACTAGGCCTACTGTGTGATAAAAACAATTTATCATTTTTCAAATCGTACTTCATGATGTTTTGATTATGAATGTTTGGATAAATAAAAGTTAAGTAAAATATAAAACAAGGAAACAATTTGTAGAATTGCGTTTGAATAAAAAAATCATTAGTAAGACTTATAAAAACAGCTGTTAACTAAATAATTAGAATCCGTGTTATAGATTCAACATGTGTTTTAACATGCACCAGAGTGTAGCAAACCGTAGGCCTACATTTAAACAGTCTGAAAGGCGACTGAGCGGAGCGAGCTCGGTTTGAACAAGAAATAAGCCTTTTTGCACTGGGCATTTTAGGACACTGTCTGTTACTGATATTACTATAAAGAATATTACTGTTTGAGTTTACTGTACCTAGAAAATGATCGGCCCACAGGTACTACATAACAACCGTAGGTACTGAATAAGCAATTAGAACTAAAAAGTATAGGTTGAAAAAGGACTTATAAACATTGTTTATACCAATTTCTTTTATCTTATTCTAGATTCTTTTATTTATAACTGTAAACATGATAGGCTACGGGAAACAATGATTTTACATCAATTAAATTCTAGAGAAAGTTTAAAATTTACGCTAATTGGTGACCAGATCAGAGGCAATCATAGATCACAGGCGATCTTTTGATTCAATTTCTCTCATCTTTTCAAGTGACCGAAATAATAACATTGTTATTAGAGAAGTTTTAAACTATCATGTTTTAAACTATCCGGTGAAGATTTGTTAACCACTGGATTTACCATTTAACCATAGATTAAGCATACTCGCATGTTTATTTATCATTAGTTAAATAGTTAGTATTATTTAACTAATGATGAATACGGTACCCATTTGTTAGCGAATTTCCCTAAAGGGAATACGCTATTACGGTAGTAACGGTAAGCCCTAGCCCGGGACCATGATACTTTTTTGTTTTTAGGTCCCTGGAAGCCAAAAACATCGTTCGTTCAATTTGTGTGTGTCAAAACATGTGTGTCAAGTTATGCGGCGAACGCAATTACATTCGAACGGAATCTCTGATTTTGATGAAATTGGTGCAGAGGCCAGCATCTACTTGAATGAGTTCGCAAACCAGAATGATTGGACCATGGGAACAGGGTTTTATGAGGTTTCAAAAGGGTAAGAAATGGGTTTTTGGCTTTTTCACTTGAATTTATAAAATTCGACAATTTTAACCATTTAAAAAAACAAACAATCAAGTATTTTGAATTTTTTACTTAGCTTAAATGGTTATGGAGAAAATAAGAAAAAAATGTTTTCTATATTATTCTTATGGGAAATAAACAAAACCTTTTATTTTATTTATTTATTGACATATCTTGATAAAATTTGGTATGTACTGTACATTCATTACGAAGCGTTTAACTTAATGCTGACAAAACCTATATAGCGACAAACCTACGTTCTCACCCCTATGGGGTTTATGGGAAAAATAAAAAGAGCACCATAATTTGATAAAATTTTGTATTTACATTCACTAGGTAGGGTTTAACTTATATTTACCAACAAAACCCATACGGCGGCAAACCTGTATACTCTCATCCCCATGGGTTTTATGGGGAAATAGAAAATATTCCAAAATTCTGTAGGAAATTCGCTGAGTACGCAGGTCTGCTGCGACGGGGTATTTTGAATTTTACTTTTAACATACAGAAAAATGTAGGTAAACAATATATGCCAACAGTATGGTGGATTTCAAACAAGATCCGGGAGTCTATTTGAACAGCTTAGGTATTCAGTCGGTTGTAAATAATAATGTCTGATAATTTGAAAAATAGGCCTGCTAATAGAATGCACACACGTTGTCTGGTATGGTACAGTATAAATAATTATGCAATATGGCTGACGCTCAAGGTCATTCCGGTATATTAAGGTTAGCTTTATTTATTTCGACTGAATATTCTAATATTAACAACTACGAAAAAGATCAATAGTTTTGCGTAAACGTATATTTTAATATCAAGCCCCGCATCAAATTAAAATGTCAAGAATTTAATTTTATTCAGTTATTCTGGGGGTAAAAACAAACAGGCTAATATACAATAAAAGTGTCCTAGTTGGTTTTACCGTCTGTTTATGCAATTTAATACAATACAGTAACTATTAATCTGTAACTGTATACATTATTTTAGAAAATTTGAAGCATGACTTGAAAATTAGGAAACATGATGCGAATATTATAAGCCAAAAGTTACCGTATTTAAAAATCTAAAAAATAACATATCGCAAAGAACAAACAACAAACACCTAAGAAACTTACTTTTTCTAAAAAAAAAAAAAAAAAAAAAAACACGGATTTTCCAAACTAACGCAATTAAATATTATGTTAATGGTTTTGTAAATAAAAACCTCTAATTTTTATATAGAGTCTATCAATTAATTATCAGACCTAATTATTAACATTATTAAAGCAATCAAAATTTAAAAATATATAGCCTATATAGAACCACTAGGAATGAGAATAGGCTTGTTTCATTTCATCAGAAAGTATGGAAACTGAGGAGTTTGAGCATTAAAAATACTGGTAGACATTGATGAGGGTTTTATCAAAGAAACTACGCACGATTTATCAAATGCAAATTCGAATAGTAGTTAAACTAAAACAATTATAGTAAGTTTAGGTGCTTACCCAGTTTAGCATAATAATGCTTTTAAAGAGAGAAGAGAGCGAAAACCCAAGATAATGGGCCGTAAAAAATAAAGGTCAGCGCCCTGAATTTCTGTTCTACAAGTCACGGGTTTGATGGCCCCGATGTCCACTAAGACTACATAGCCTACACATAGTCTATCATAACAAATTTTTCTCAAAAAGCGTTTGTGGACACTTAAAAATGCATCCAGCATTAAAGATCTATAAATACCCCCCCCCCCCGGACACGCAGTAGACCTGTGTGTGTGTATACTCATTGAATTTCCAACGGAATTCCGATATCCCTCCCCCCATAAACACTATGGTGCGAATGTAAGTTAGTTTTGCGCGGATGGGTTTGCACGTAAATAGGCTACTTCCTAATGAATATATCCTCCATAACCTTAACGCTAAGGCAAAAATAAAAATATTATCCTAGATTGTTTTGAGCTCTTATAAATGGTTTCAGATAAATAAATTTTTGAAAACTGAGGTAAAACCCCCAATTTTTTACTCTTAAACCCTGTAAAACCCCGTTCACGTGTCCCGATCATTCTGGTTTTCGAACTCGTCCAAGTAAGCTAGATGCTTCCTTACACCTCTGTACCAAATTTGATCAAATTCGGAGGTTGCGTTATAATTTAAGGCTTCCAGGGACCTCAAAACGAGAAAGTTTTGGTCCCGGGCCTAGGTCTTATGACTACTACAGCGTAGGGGCCTATTCTATAGACTAAAGGGAAATTCGCTGAGAAGACAAAGTATATTGAAAAAAACAAAGAAAAACTAAAAAAGACAAATTTTTGGAGCACGTGGGAATATGTTTATTTATTCATTTTGAGCCGTGGACCCGCGGGCATTTAGGGTCCTTGGATACGAACTCTCCACGAACCGAACGCCTCAAAGCTACGAGACACTGGCGCCTTGAAACCAGTTATTCGAAACCACCTTCATCTGCATATGCATAAATATTCTCCGAAATTATACTCTAAATAAATCACTAGATATTAATTCTACCATTTAAATGGGTTTATTTTAAATCACGATAAAAGTTGCTATGCCTAAAACGTGCTGATGATAATAATATTGATACAGTATAGGCCTTTCAACTAAATTTAGTTTTTAGATTTATGATTCCTACTTCTGGATATTGATTTCAATTATTAAAAATAAATATTTACCTTTTCAACACGGTATCTACGGAGGGTAACAACATGTTTCGTGGCAACAGCCACATCCTCAGGTTATCTCCCCAAAAAGGGTCGTCAAACATTTAAAATTGATACAACACATAAACACGAATAAATAAATACACATTTAACAATAAAATCTCGCTAACGGTCACGGTCTCACACAAACTCGCGGTGCGTGCACGCATTTTGTCAAGCCGGCTACGAAAAAATGCGTGCACGCACCGCGAGTTTGTGTGAGACATAAATGAAGCCTATTGTATTGTAGGGTCTACATTAAAAAGAGAGTAGGCTATGCCAAAATTCGCTTTTGTTACGTAATATACTCAGAGAAAATATATTAGTACCAGGGGAACCTAGCATTTGCTTGGTAAACTTGTAAAACTAGTAAAGGCCACGCAAGACAAGCTCGGTCGCTTCGCTCATTCGCCAGGCCACAGGGAACTCTGCACTCTTTCAAGAAAAATGTTAACACGTTGGTTTATTTCTACAGTTAGTTATCAGCAGGGATTTGTTTAACTTAATAGCAATATAGGCCTAAAACGTCCATAAATGTTAACATGGGAAGTTGGGCACGTTTAAAGGGCTGTGTACGGAATCAGAATATTTCCATGTTGAGCTGGGACCAGTTGTCATTGATTTTACTCGTGGCCAAAAACCCTACTTTAACAAAATATTCTTGAACGAAAAAATTGCGTACTGTAGGATTAAGATATTATAAGCCCGAGACATGATATTGGAAATGAAAGGATATTCTAACGAAATATGAAAAAAATATTGTTGATCCAACAATAGCCAATGTATTAAAGAAAGCCATGAAGCAAGGATATACTGTAGTTATAAACAACATAGAGGGTTGGATTCAAAATTAAGTAGGCCCTATTTGAAAAAAAACTAACCTGAATACAGTAGTACACAACCTTTAACTGCTTTTCACACACCCAACTATGCTGATTAAGTAGGCTACGGTGGCCTTTTATTCACTGTCAAAAAACAATAAACACACAATACCTGAAAGTGTAATTGAAAACTACAATAAATAGTTATTTCTATTTTAGTGATATTGAAACAGACATGCCAATAAGCTTACATGCATACTCTTCCGTCTCTTCCCAATGAGTAGGAATATTCTATCGGAGTTAATTTTGAAAATTTAACCAGGAACGAAATCACGGCGGCGCAGCACTTGGATGTGCAGCACAGCCGTGAGCCGTGAGCGCGCGTGCGGGAGTGGTGGAATGCGCGCACACTGTCACAACAATTCAATACCGGTAATCATCGCTGCGCGGTGCGCGCGACGCCGACACGCGCATAGCGATGTCGCTGTATAGGGGGCGCATGCCCGTCGAGAGCTAGGCCGGGCCCCAAGTCTGCACTCGTCCTGGGCCCCCAGAGGGTAAAATATGGAATCAAAGAGGTGGGTACAGGGGTGTCCCCTTCCCCGGAAATTTTTTAAAAACTAGAACTCCAAACTCGCGTTTTTACGCATTTCAGAGGTGTAACCATGTTCAAAAGAATCCTAAAAATCAAATCAATCGAGGCTTTCTATGACCGGTCAGGTTCAGGAAATAGTATTTTAATTTCCTGATGAAGTAGTAGCAGCACTAGCCTATCTCAAGCAAACTAATTTTGACAGAGAGGCACAAACTTTATTTTTCACCAATCAAAGCTGCATTATAAAAAATAGCGTGTGAGTGATGTCCATTTCCACTAATATTCTCTGAAATAATGCATACAATTTGTTGTGAAGTCATTTATAGAATGTGAGAACTTGGGGTGAACTAAATGTTGTACTAATCAAATAGGTTTATTGTGGACGCAGACATCGTTTTCCACGAAAACATAAGCATTTTATGATTCTGCAGATTGTGAGTTTTTCATCAATTCACGGAATTCCGTCTCGCGAGGTTGGTTTGATGATGTTTTAAGAAGCGAGTGTTTAACTTAATAATCAAGTTTCAGCATATTCGTCATGAGAAAAGCTCTGTACCGTGTAATTCTTGCGGCAACAAATGTCGAGTAGCCGCGAATGAGTAAATCAAGTTTCAGCATGAGTCATGAACTGCTCTGTGCCGAAATTTTTGTAAAAAACATCTACTATTTTTCTTTTCTTTTGATAATTTTCCATTACATTATGAGGTACATAATGTACATTACATTATAGTAATTCCATTACTATTATAAGGTGTTTCAGAGTCAACAATTTAACATTCTTTTGGTCGTAGTTTGAATACCGTATACTTCATTGTCAATAGACAAGGAAAATTTACAGGTAGAGTAAAATACTGTACTAACAACAGTTTGCAAAACTTTTAAACAGGGACTCCGTTCAAAAAAGCGATAGAATAAACCGTTCAACCGCAACGGTTTGGCGGTTTCATTTCACTGCAAAAACGCTCGACCGTGCCTTTCACAAATAGGACCCAGCCTAGGAGACATTGAATGACGTCGTTCAAGGACAGAGAGGGAAACAGTGACTGACTATCTCTCTCTGACCTTCACCCACACTGGCCACTCGGTTGGAAAACTATTCTTCCGGGGGAAACGGAAACTGGGTCACGATCTGCAGCTCCTGCCCGCAGGACGGGACTTCCGGTCGCCGAACACAGTTGTGCCATCGCCCATCAGATACGATGGTACTGTAGTATATTATCATTTTTATATCATTCTCATTATGTGCTTGTATGGTCTATTTTTTTTTTGTTTTCACTATCCGTTTTTAAACTCTTTAAAATTATAGGCCTATAGCAGTTCAATTACAACCTCATAGGCCTACATTGGGATGCATTTTTTGTTTTCCCCCTGGGCCTAATAAGTTAGTCAGTGATCCTACTAGGCAGTAGGTCTACCTAAATACGAAAAAGATATTCTGCGCCTGCAGCAGACAGTCCAATAGGCTATTTATTGCTGTATCAGTGCAGCACTGTTCTATTTATATAACATGGTTATCCTTAAGCCTACTTTGTTAGGCTGGATAAAAAAGAGCATTTCATTTCATGTACGGTACAATTGGTTATTTTGGAAAGTAAAGCATCGTTTGTCGTTCTTTTCTACTTTCTATTCTGCGTCTGATGTCATTCGTGGCCTAGACATAAGAGTAGACGAATTAAAAATGAACATTGTTTATCTTTGTATAAAATAAGTGCATGGATCGATGGATGTAATAAGTTATATTATTGAAAACCGCATTAGGTTATTTAAATAAAGTCTTAAGCGAAGGTCACATTTCGCCTGATTATAATATAGTGCAGGCTATTCAGATATGTAGACAATTTTAAGAGCTGCAGGGTAACCTTAGAAAATTCGGTAGATTTTTTTAAAATTTAAGTTCCTTACTGATTGACACGTCTTTACATTAAGAGTGGTCTCTAAATGAAATTATTTTCCTCACACCAAACAGGTGAGATTCTTAGTCACGGTAATTGACTGAACTGCACGTAGAATATTAATTGCTATCGCTGCCGGTAATCAAAATGTCAAATACCGCATAGGTTTAATGATACCTAAGCCCTCGGCTGCATTCTACCGGCCAACGAGTCTCTAAAGGTTGCGCTGATTAAAATGTTTCTTGTAAATTAAACAAGTTTCCGACCACTCTACCGTGAACAGGCCATTAACTT
Source organism: Neoaliturus tenellus (assembly GCA_030545055.2). Classification (NCBI taxonomy): domain Eukaryota; kingdom Metazoa; phylum Arthropoda; class Insecta; order Hemiptera; family Cicadellidae; genus Neoaliturus; species Neoaliturus tenellus. The sequence goes on from CM061537.1 coordinate 42,905,221, forward strand.
GAGCTTGTAGTTTTTTCCCAGAAGTAAAGAGCAGAATCGTGAGGTGTTTTGGGTTATTCGTACAATGTTCGTGGAGCCAAATAAAACGAATGTAGCAAATTTTAGAACGGGAGGTTTTGTTATCAAACAATGAAACTTTACGAATTTTAGCCTAAATATCCTGTATGCTACTTGCTGACAATTATAAGAACGTTCCTGAAATGTCACGATTAAGTTCTTTCATACCGTAACCACAAGCAGTTTTTAGAGAAACTTTTCGACAGTGATGAGCTTTCATGAACCTGAACCTGCAAAACGTGGCGTTTGACATTCTAGCCCTAAGTTTAATCTAGTTTTGTTTGGGCTTAAACAATCGATACTAAATACTTTTTCCATAAGATTCCACAAGCCATTTCTGCAACTCGAGTTTAAATAGCCTCCTCAGTTTAGCCACCTCCTTGTGATTTTTGCAGACCTCACACCAAAAAATGGTAGGCCTAACTTACTGTTGTACCATTGGATACGATATTCACATCAGTGTATATAGTCAATGGTTGTTCCTTTGGGCCTATAAGCTTAATTAATATACGTTAAAATGGATGTTTAACTTTTGAAATAAATAATAGTTAAAGGCATTAAAATGTATGTTGCTTATGAGCTTAAAATAACATAGGCCCCTAGGCTAAACTCAACGCATCAGAAAAACGATTCAGAGATCGGTAACTTAACTCCTCAAAAAGGCTTAGGCCTATTTATTAAAATGTACAATAAGAATGTTGTAGGTCAAATACGTTTAATAACAGGCTATTAGTACATATATAAACTTATTTTTTTATCAATAAACATGTTAATAAAGACATATCAGATGATTATTTTACAGCAAGTACCAGGGGGACCGAGCTTAAGCTCGGTAAAATTATTACTTTCGTTTCTCACACAAAGCTCGTTCGCTCCGCTCACTCGCCAGGCGGAAGGTTTGCTGCACATTGGTATGATTTTCCTAAAACCACAGGTTAAAGATGTAACACATTAGTTTATTTTATCTACAGTTATCAGCTGATTTTTGTTCAGTTAAAAAATTTCCATAAGGATAACATGGGATCTTTGAAGGGCTCTAGCGCGAAAACCGGATTTTTCCCAGCTATGGGACCAGCTCCAATCGATTTCTGGTGGCCAAAACCCCCATATTCCAAAATTTGAAGGAAATCGTCGGAGCCGTTTTTGAGATAATTGTGCAAGCAAGCAAACAAGCAAACAAGCAAACATTGCTCGTATAAGAGTATAGGATTTATGACACCAAAATACTCAAAAATCTGCAAAAACGCTAATAATCGTCTTCTGAATTACGCCTGTTATGAAAGCCAGATTTTCTCTCAAATACAGAAACGTATGGCTATGGCATGACATAGGACAATGTGAGTGTATGTTTGATCAATAAAACCAAACCCCTATGGCCATTCAAGGGGAACTCACTCATTCCATCACCTTAATACCTGAAATAAAATCGAAAATTACAAATAAGTTAGTGGATGAAGGTAGTCCAAGCTGTAATCTTAGTACGGCTATATCCTGTTGTAGATATATCTGGATTTCTAGATTAAGTTATTATTTGTACACTTGCCCGGTCAAAGCTGTAGCTGACTTTTCCTTCTAGGCTACATAGACTGTAAAAGAAGGAATAGGTGAAATTATTAAGTCTGCAATTTGGAATACTGTGTAAATCTTCTGGAGGGCTTTAATTTCTGGAATCAGATTATGGGGATCCTGAAAATATACGGTAACTTATAGTAACCTACAGTAAAAATAATGACAAGACCTGACGGGGAGTAAGAAATAAAATTAAGTTAATTGCCATAAGGTAATGTGTAAAACAAATATACAACAATAAGCGAAGAATTCATGGCTATAGGTTTATCTCGGGTTTGGAATCATATGCAGAATAGCAGAATAACTACGTAATGTGTTTTTAAAACAATTAAGTTATAACAAGTCAAAACAAGTCGATAAAACAGTCCATTCTGAAAAAAGTTAGATGATCCACTAAATTTATGACAAACTTTTATAAGACAGCAAATATATGCGGTAGGCCTACAGTAAAAAGACATGGGACATGTAGGCAAGTGTTCCAAAAATGTCTACACGTACAACTTAAAGGTATTTTAAAGCATAAAACTATGATTAAAACAACCATGTGTAAGAATGATAAATTGATCTGTCAAAAGATAACTTATCGCCTCAACATTCTTGGAAATAGGAGGATGAAAAACACATGTACCTGTAATCAAATAGGGCCTATGACAAAACCCAAATTACGAAACAAACTTAGCCAGCTAATAACTTTGGTCTAACTTCTTGATTTTACTGATTGACTTTCACTAAAACTGATACATTATTAAGAACCCACAATCAAATAACACCAAAACAAACAATAGGAAAAACATTCGTTACAATAAAACCATGCTCTCCAAAACTTACAACAAAACTTGAATCAACCATGAGAATTCCTTACCTTTATATTATATCCTTCCTATTTCGAGCAAAGAAAGATTTCATCCTTTGCATAATGTAAAAAATATCACAGGTATCCAAAATGGCACAACACAATTTACAAAAACTCACTAGGCCTTATCAATAAAAACCACATCATTATTGTAACTAAATCACTTCACAAATCCGGTTTGGATCACTTTTCACTTGTTTCCCGTTTCCAAATCCACCTTGACATCACTTTACAACCGTAAGAGGTACACAAACACTTCCGCAACAAACAGAACTCCTTTAGAGCCGAAACAACCGCATTTTTCACTAAAGTTAACGAGAAACGCGAGCACGACAGTCTCCCGGCACAGCGCGTTCTACTCTGCTACTGTGCGCCGCGCGATGCTAGCGCTCTGGTGGAGGACAAGCGAGTTATACGGCTGCATTCCTGAGCGGAGCCTGCGGCGAGGCTACATTCCTCAAGTAGCGCGTCGGCCGTATTCGTCCACTAGCCTCCTTCCAGGTCCACTCGCATAACATACCTCTTCCCCACTCTACTACATTTAATCATTCAACATGACATTCCAGAAGTATGGCCACAAAAACGAACCAATAGCGAGCGATGGTTCAATTACTCTCAGTGCCGCCCCGTGCGGCCGACAGGTGAACCGCAATCGGAACGAAAACGGAAAACCGACGGCTGTGATTTTTTTGTTTGGAAGAGTTGGCTAATGACTTTGAATGAGGGGGTTTGGGGAATTTAAACCCGCAGCAACGGTTGGGGATGGGATTTGGAGAGGCTTCCTACGCCATGTCGGCGTGGCCTATAGGCCTACCCTCATTCAAAATCTGCAGTACGGTACTTAGCTGATCAGGAAGAAAGCGATACAACAATGTTATTATTATTTATTTACAATAACATTATTACAAGATTATTTTGTAGGTATTACGATACTTCTAGTTTTGTGTCATAATTACCAGAGGGATCCTATACAATAATACGAGCACTGTCTGAAGGGATGTGTGTTCCACGATCTTGAAATCTAGAGTACAGATTTTGCTTAAACTTTGCATTTAAGTTGTATTGGCCAAAAAACAAGTTTGGAAACAGCCTCAATCCCAGGAAAAATCGAATTTGGTAAAAATTTTAGTTTAAAAATAGCAATTTTTAACATTGATCTTATGGGCTGCTATTTTGGTAACGAAATAACAACGAAAGGTATACAAAAATAAATGGGTATTAATGTTAAGCAGTCTTTTTGAAACAGCAGTTAACTGTGAAGAGGTATAGTTGTTTGTTGGTGAAAATTTAATAGCTTTATTACCATGACACTACATAACAAAAGTGAATTAAAACCAACGAGCAGTAGGGCTCGATTAACCTGATGGTACTACTTATAAATTAAGATTAATTAGCGGTGATATAGATGTTAAGTTCAACTTATGGGTCTTCCCTAGATCAAATCAAGCATAAAGTAGACTAAAAAAATCAACAATCGTATAATAACTTTTAACTAATAGGATTATACACTAAAAATGTTCACATATAGTTTGATCTAGCAGAGTTTTACATAAAATTCAATATGACATGATTAATATGAAGTTTTGCTGCTAACCCCTCCCCCCTCCAATAGTCACTTCTTTTTAAAGAAAATTTCAATATTTCTATACAGTATTTCTATATAATCCCTTTGAAATAAATCATTCAGACAGAAAGGATCGGCTTCAACTTTCACATTCCTTCATTATCTATAGGCCTAGTGGCCGATCCTATAAGCTACACTGTTGTAATCTTTAGGTTGAGGAAGGTTAGAGACCAAAACCACCTCTATTTATGAGGTAATCAGAGTTTTAACTTTATGACTGAATCATTGGACATATTCACTCTATGAAATTATCTGTCGACTTTCACAAGCTTGCGTCGTGTAAAGTAGCATCAATTAAACACAGTGAATGTGCATACTAGTAAGTGCACGGGTAATTTCATTGGCATTTTTCAAGGGAACGGTCCAAACCCTGAACCTATGCAAAAAGAGAAAAATCTGAATTTCAAAACTAAAATGTCAATCTGGCTTATTAACCATCCTCTCTATTCATTGAACGAGTTTAGTTTATGGTATAAAAAAATGTTGGATATTTTGTAACGATAGACTTTGTCAGCTTTCTAATTCAAGTATTTTTGAGCATGTTACTGTGTTTTTGTGATTGTGTGTGTTTTTGAGTTTTTTTCATGTTACTGACTCTGTACTGATCAAAGGCAATAGAGAATCTTAAATCTCGAATATAAATTGTTAATAATCATTTACGTTTTAAGTAAAACTAACAGTTCAATTAATTATTTAATTGACACTATTTTACATCCTAAACGAATTTAAAAGAGAAATAGTAGAACAGACACTTTTTACATTATTTAGATTTTTAGAGCTGCACCTAAATTTTTGTTTGATCCAGTCTTCTATAGTTTTTTACCAATTCTTGTAACTCACGACTGTACATCATATTATAAAAAATGTCCATCATGTTTCCAGTCTCTTGTTTGGTTACTTGTTTTCTTATTCTTTTCTATCTATAATTATATTCTTACTTCAAACTTGTGGGTTTATATTTCTTGTTTCTTCAATGTTGTATCTTTACATTTTTTATGTATTCCCCGGCCCTGTCTCTATTTTTATGCATTTCGCTTTATTTTCATAAAAAATCATAAATCTATAACTAACATCTTTATATAAATACATTTTATCAATGAACTAAATTCCTACCTCATCTCGACTTTAACAATCAACAATCAATTTTATCTGACAATTTACAATAACTGCAATTAACTTACAATATATCATACAATTAACATACCTTCTTCTTTCTTCTGGTATCTTCTTCTCTCTTACCTGTGATCGTGCATACTGAATCCGGTTAAGTTATACTTTGCCCCAGACTTGTCCCTATATATATATATATATATATATATATATATATATATATATATATATATATATATATATATATATATATATATATTTATTGATAGTAAAGAAATCTTCCATTGCGATCCGTTAGAACGACCCTAAAGAGTATGTATGTCCCTAAAGACTTCATGGATGAATGCCTAATTAAAATTGGAAACTATACATTTAAAGTCGAATGCCAGTAGCCTATCCATGCTGCTGTTCGACTGGAATCGTTAAAACTTTTCACTAGAAATAAAAATTGAATAGAAATAAAAATAAAAATAAATGAAAATTGAAAACATTATACAAGTTGAGTATGTTTTATATTTTTCATTTTGTTACTTATTAATTATTTATAATTAGTTATACTGTTTTATTACCATATTTTAAAAAAGCCAAAATTTCACATACCGGTACATATTTTATTTTTCAATTCAAACGACATTCAAGTAAAAAAAAAAACACCGCGCTTAATCGGTAAAACCTGTGTAGGTAACTAAAGTAATTTAGATTGACTGTATGAAAAATTAATTAATAAATTTTTGTTCTTTATTACATAACAAAAAGTATTTATCCATAGTAAATTCATAGTAGCGTTTTTCTTTCTTCAAGCCTACCGATACAAAATACGTTTGTGGATAATTTTGAAGCGTAAATAGATCCGTAAACGTCTTTCTAGACTTACAAAAATTCAATTTTGAGTGATTTTCTTCCCTAATAGTTTTTACTTGAGATTTTCTGCCACGAAAATTGTTCCAATGGAAATAAAAAGTTGCGCGTTTCGGACCGGGATGCCGGATACCTGAACATGGGTGACGGCCTTGAGTTTCTCCGTGCATTCCTCAGCGTTCGGCCGCGCCGCCATTGCCATCAACGCTACCTGCCGGCCGACTGGGCAACCATCCGCCGCCGCGCGCGCCGCCTAGCGGGGAACAGCACAAGCGCGGCGTCGCGGCCCGCGTTGGCGCGCAAAGTCGGAGGGAGGTGGTAGAGCATACCTAGAGGAATTTCACCGAATCTGGTTTCGAGACAGTAGAAAAATGATGGAGGAAATAAAAGGGCTTTTCGGTTTCCGAAAAACTCAAATAGCATTGCAGCAAGGAATTTTGTCCATGCGTTCACCATTCTTTATTCCAACGGGCAATCATGCAGTTGTCCCAATTGCAATCGGATACAAAAGCAGATTTATATCACGATTTCAATTTATCTGAGAAATGACTAATTGATTTTGGGGGGAATTTCTCGTGTTTTTAATACATGTAACAGTATAAGGAACAAATATATTAAAATATTTCTCTTGGTCTACATAGGATTTATTTATTTTCGTAATCGACTTAAGTAAGTGAAAACATTTTTTTATTGTTTTTTTAATATATATATATATATATAATTGTTCAACATTCTTGAAATCGGCAGAGGCCTCACAAAAGTTAATGTTTTCCCTCGGAAGGGTTTGTATAAATTTCTATAGCCGCGCGAATTGGCGTGATCCAAGTGCAACTATAGTCTCTCGTGGGTGAGGTATACAGAATGTTAGAACATTAATTCTAATCCTGGCCTGAATTGAGGTTTTAGCGCTTTTACAAAATACAGTTTGGATTTCCTTCACCGAGAACTTAACCTTCACATATCACCCCAAGGTAAAAAAGAACGGTTAATTTTATTTTAGTGATGAAATGTGATTTTTAGTTATGTAGAAAACTCATGTAGGAAAGTTTGTTTTACAAAATTATAAGATCAAATAAAAATACATTCAGTTATAACTTTTATCGGTAATAGAGTTTGGTGCAGTCTGTTGGGTAAAGTAGGAACTATAGTAGAAGCAGACGAGGCGTGTTGTGTCAACGACGATGCGCTCTAGTGCGTTTTATATAAAACAACAGCCCAATCTGGATCTGGTTATGCGCCATCAGCTAATCCCTTTCTTTCAGTGCGAACGTTATTGCAGGAAATTAATTTATTATAATTCAACTTCATCGTTTTTTTTAAAGTTTTGTTCGATCACTTCTGCTTCAATACTGAAGAATTCCAGGAATATAGGTCAAGATCTTTGGTCAATGAACCTGTTACCTTATTTATACCTGTTTGGGAAATCCGTTCAATTATGAGATTTTAAAAAATCTTAAAAATTCAATAGGGCGAAACAATTTTATATCCAACCGTAATAGGATAGTAAAGAAGTAATTTAAATTTCTGTATTAAAATATTTTTTGGTGATCGCAAATTTTAAGTACAGGATTACAAGATTGTTATTCTAATCGTGTGTGTCAAGTTGAGCAAAAGCAAAGGAGAATCTTGAGAGAAATGAGTGGTTGGAATGTGTTGCATTAGCCTTTCAGAATCTAAATCTGTACATCTGGGTACCTTTAGGTATATTGGCCAACGATATGAACAACTATGAACTAGGATCATCCTGGCCTTGGAAGGAGAGGATTTAAAACACTATTAGCAACACGTACTAGGCGCCACTAATCTATCTAAAATTTACGGAGCAAGTAGGAAGAATATATATTTAAGAAGATTAATCTATATTTTATAACATAGAGTTTGAAAATTCTTCACCGAGAACGTAATATCACATTATCAAATTATCCCTAAACTAACAAAGGTAATGATAAAACTTCACTAGAGTGATGTGAAGAGGTTATTGATAACTTAAAGAACTTCAGTAAGATTTCTTTTTACAACACAATTAATTTAATAAACACAACAACCGGTTCATAGTTCATGTAGCAAAACGCGATCTGTTGGGTAAAGTAGGAATCAGCAGGAGCAGACGAGACTGTTATGCGCTCTGGTGGCTCTCTCATGAATCTACTGCTCAACTCGGACTCTTTCAGAAGTGCGATCGTTTTTCGAAAGAAATTTATCTCTTTAAATAAATGTCATTGGTGTTTGTCAATATGGCTTCTTATACCTTCAGTGAGACAGAATTTTTTTAACGTTCCGCTTCTGATTCAGCACTGGAGAACCAAAGGAATACTCTTCACAACCTTTGCTTTTGATAGGCTACCGTTTGAGATAATATGAACAGAACAACATAATATGCGTGTATTACTATGCGTATTAGTATGCGCCGTGCGTGAGCTTGACGACGAACTTGAACTCAATGGAAAGTTATCGTAACTACTTCACCATCCTAAATATGAGAGTTCAAATGCAATTTATCAATATTTTCCATTCGTATAGTGGATTTTAAATAGAAAAATACATTAATAAACTATTTATAAATTATAATACAAGGAACATTGTTAAAACCAGAGTGTAAGGCACAAAAATATTATAATCTTTCTAGTCTCTTTGCTCATTCTCATTGCAGCGCAGTGTTTGAAGTCGCGAGGTAGTTCCAGCTTTGCCCGCATTAGCGCTAGCTATGTGTTGCTTGCTAAAACAACCGCGAGACTAGCGCTGTAAATGGCAGGCGTGTTGGATCAGATTGCAAAACATCCATTGCGCACAGATGTCATGTTTTTGACGAGAGTTATTTATTTATTTATTTCTTCCAACGGTACAACACCAATTTGAAATTGATAACAAACAAGAAGCAAGCAAAAGACAATTAAGTACAGTACTAAAAATTAACAGTGGCGCACTAATTATTTCCATACTAGCTACAACAATAACAAAATCAACAATAAATAACAATCAACCGTGAGAACTTATTGCATTAACATATAATTATAAATTAACAAATCAACAATGGTAACATTAACAACAACAATGAATGTGTATAGAATTTGCAAAAACAACAAAAATAAATAATCACAGCATGAAACATCAATAGCAGGTAACAAATTTGAATGGATGCAGACCATAAGAATAACCCCCGTCGCAGCAGACCTGCGTACTCAGCGAATTTCCAAATTTGTAATATTAATTTTGACCAGCTAAACCTTAAACAAAATTTCATCACGTGCTCATAAATAGGAAAATAAATGTCTATTCTCCTTAAGATAAATATAGGGAAAGAGTATGCAGGTATGCTGCCATGGGGGACACTAAAAGTAGGTTTTTAGCATAGAAAAAATTTATTTCGACCATATTAAGCCATATAGTAAGTTTCATCAATATCTGTCCATAAATAAAAGAGTTTGCCTATTCTCCATATGATTAACATGGGAAAAGAGTATGCAGGTTTGCTGCCATGATAAGTACAAAAACCAAGATTTTTTACCTTAAATGGATGAATCTCAACCAAATGAAGCTAAATACCAAGTTTCATCCAAAAATATTGGTTAATAAGTGAAATATTAACAAACCCTTATTCTCCATAAGATTAACATTGGAGCCCCAAAAGACAATGTACTGTCTTTAGACTTTGTAATATCTCGGTTACCAATGGAGATAGAGCAAAGCTTCAAAATACTAAATTGTGTGTTTTTTTAGCTAAATCCAATGGTCAAAATAAAAATTTAAAATTTTTTAAATTTACATATGAAAAATGCAAAAAACCCATTTTTGGGGTACAAAACCCCCCAAAACTACCCCTTCCGGTAGGTCGATATGTCTGGTTTTCGAACTCATCCGAATAAACGTAGGATTACACATCTCTACCAAATTTGGTGTCGATCGGACCATTTTTACGAGAGTTATCGTGTCTAGGGACACATATATACATATATATACATAATATATATATATATACATATATATATTCACCTAGATCCCCCGTTTGTGGTCCAGGTATCAAACTACATTCAATTGTGGTCCACGGGTTTTTCTCATGTATTTTTAAAATGTAATGGTATATATGAATTTTTTTAGTGTATTCATACTTAAAAAAGACCTTTTTATTAATGTATATAGTTTTGATGATTATATATTCATTTTATTTCTCATACTTTCGTCTGTCACTTCACATTCAATTGTAGTCCACCGCCATTGTATAAAGTCAGGCAGCAAAATACCACTGATTGTGGTCCAGTGCGTACATCATTTTCCACCGATTGTAGTCCAGTTTATATATTTCAATTGTGGTCCATTTGCAACGTTGCCATATTTCATAGCCCTCAACTGCAATTATTCTATGTGATAACGTATTATTATTTGTCTAGCTATTCAATTCTGAGTTTGAATTTCAAACTTTTTTGAATAAATTACTTTAGACTAGTTATTTTTTAATACTGTAACTTATTACATTTTTGTACGAAATGTTAATATTATTTTTTGTTTGGTAATTTGAATATAAAACAAAAATATTTATAAAAACGTTATTGTCAATGCATAGTAAATTTTATCATTAATTACTGATAATATTAAAATTTTTATGATAATTTTATAATATTTATAGCAACAGAGCCCGTTGAGGTTAAATACAACAGCCTCTGGAAAAATAGTACATACATGCTTTATTTCCTGTGAAATTCCTTAATGGTTATTTTATTGATTTTCAAGAAAGAAATTGTTTAAAAAAACTAATTTTCTAATGCAGCAAGATAATAAAAAAATTTAAAAAAACGTATTTAATTGCAGAGTATTTTTATAAACAACATTTATTGTAAACACTTTACCTGATTTTTTTTAGTTTTTTATTATTTTACAATCTCCCTTTATATTTGCTAGGGATAGTTTTAATTGTAATGTTACAATTAACTTTCGTCCCTTTCCTCATTATTAAAAAGTTATTTGCAAAAAGCTAAGCAAACTCCAAATTTATAGAGGTGAGAAAATACTGAATTAGACATATTTCTATTAAACTTTATAGAACTAAATATACAGTTCTATTGGCCAGTTTTTATTAATTAATGGTTTGTTGGAAAGCTTTGTCTGTCTAGATGTGCAAATAATTTTGAAAGTTAATACAAAATAATAAATATTAATTTTTTTTTTAAGTTTTACTGTGTAAACACAAGTATTACCTAAGTAAGAAATACATAAAAATTGCTTCATTTTAAAAGTTAATTATACTTCTTTGCAATGGTTATAGTTCTTTGCAATTATACTTTTGGCTGTCTATTAGGCCTACCAGTATTTCATAGAACTTCATAGCAGTAATTTTTTGGAAATTATATTCTCCTTTAGAATATAACCATGTACATTAGTCGATTCCTTCATCAATTAAATTTTTTTTTTTTTTTTGCTAAAAACCAAGCAACCTCAGATACATTTTTATTAAACTTTTTACAGTTTTAACTTCCTTACAGTGTTAACAAAATCTACAGTTCCACTGGACCGATTTCATCAGTAAATGGGTCGTTGAAAAGCTTCATCCGTCTATGTGTAAATAATTATGAAAGTTTGATATTTTTAAATATCAAAGACATATTAAATATTTTGTAAATATTCATGGTGAAATAGTACAAACACATGTTGTATACAAGAAAAATATTCAAATTGGGGTTTCCACATTTATTTAATTGGAGGAAAGTATTTTTCTCCCGTTAGTGAGTGTTTGCAAGAATTTCATAATAACTTTTTCTGGGAAAATTAATTTTTTCCAGAATATTACCATCTACTTTAGTTATTCTCTCACTATTTAAAAGTTATTTGCTAAATACTAAGCAACCTTCGAGTTTATGCCTATGTTGATGAGAAAATAATGAGTTAAAGATATTTTTATCAAACTTTGTAAAACTAAATCTACAGTTATACTGGATAGATTTTAATTAATAAATGGGTCGTTGAAAAGCTTCGTCCATGGAGAGGTGCGAATAATTATGAAAGTTTCATTTTTGTAAGATTTATGGTGCAAAAGTAAAATCACATGTTTGCTATAAGAAATATATCAAAATGGCTTTATTTTATAAGTGTATTATATTTATTGGCAAGTTTAGGCTTCTTTCCATCAGTATTTTATAGAAAAATTGCATAATAACTGTTTGTAGGAAATTTTATTCTGTTTCAGAATATCTCTATTCACTTTGATCAATTACCTCACACTTTAAAAGATATTAAAATAATAATTACAATAATAAGCAACGTCCAAAAAGTCGCTAATATCTGACTAATTTTATTGTAATTTATGATTTTTTTTAATTCTTTTAATGTATTTCTGTAAATTTTGATCAAGTTACTTCCCTTTTAAAATCATACGTAACAAGCAGATACAATCTACCTATACATTTATATTTTTAAAACAGTTATGTAATTGGTGTGCCGGTATGCATCATCTGTTCATTTTAACATGTAGTACCAGGTTAACCGAGCCTTGCTCGTTGATTTTAATTCACTTTTGTTATAGTGTCATGGTAATCAAGCTATTAAATCTACACTAGACTCTTCACAGACAACAGCTGTTAAAAAACTGCTTAAAATTAATGTTCCTTTATTTTTTTTACTTTTAGTTGTTATTTTGTTACCAAAATAGCAACCCATAAGACCAATGTTAAAAATTAGGATTTTTAATCTTAAATTTAGACCAAATTCGATTTTCCCTGGGATTGAGGCTGTTTCTAAACTTATTTTTGGGACAAAACACTCTTAAATGCAAAGTTTAAGCAAAATCCACCCGCTGGATTTCGAGATCGTGGAACACGCATCCCTTCAGACATTGCTCGTATTATAGTATAGGATTAAAAGAAACTAGTGTTTGTGTTGCTCGAATTCGATCAATTTATTTTAATACAGTACAAATGTTACTTTAGCTCTAAATCAATGACATCCGACCAATCCAATAATGTGAATATCTGTTATCACCAATAACTACACGTGTTTACAGCTGATTATTAACAGATGTTTAAAATGCTTTATTCAATCCCAATGTTATTTTGATGGGAAATTTTGAGATTTCAATGGTAAATAGCGCCTTTATTTTCAGTCCGATTACATCAGTTTTTTGGCGGAAACAACTACAGACCAAGCTGTATCCAACGACACCAAAAAACTTGAAAATCATTTGAAAATTGTTGGAAGAGTTCTCAACACAAATAAAAACCCTTAGCGTATTAAATAAGTGTTAATGCCTGCTGTGTGGCTGGTAATTTAACAGCTGATTGTTGTATTGTCATTTCCTAAGGCTGCGTTCACACGAGACGACTTTTCGCCGTGCGCCGTGGACGGCACGGCGCCGTGGAGGTTGAATTACATTGGAGTATATGGAAGTGTTCACACGCTAAGACGCCCGTCGAATACGGCGCCGTGCCGTCCACGTCGGCCGTCACGGCGCTAAATTCGAGGCCACGGCTCTTTCACGGCACATTCACGACCATTTTAATTCAATCACATGTTGAATCTGGTGTAGTACTAATATTGCCACTTCAAATTTTGTAACAAGTTTGCATAATATAAACAGAAATATCTTATAGAAAAGTAAACGATAGATTATTTACACTTAAAGGAAGGGGGTAAAGGACCCCCTCCCCCAGAGCGTTATGCAGTGCTTCACCTGCTCCCATTTTGCGCCTTTAATTAAGGCTGATAAAAATGAGGGAGTTTTTAAATAAAAGATAAGACTTGGGCTATTTGATTCGCTTTTAGAATTTTTAATACTTGGAATCCACATTAAACTGTGATGGTCTAAAGTTGTTAAACTTTGACCCATTATAGCGTAATATGGATTCAAAATATAATAAAACTCAAAAGCGAATCAAAAAGTCCAAGAAAGTCTTTATATTTCATATAAATCCTCTCTCACTTTTATCCGAGTTACAGTTTTATCGGAGTTAGGCAGCGGCCGTAGCTCAGTAGTATCAGAGCTCAGAGCTCTGGGTTATCACCCAGCGGGCCCGGGTTCAAATCCCGGCTCGGGGACAAAAAGATCGTTCGGCCGCTCCCGTGGTTCGGAAGTCACGTTAAGCCGTTGGTCCACCTGCATAGAAAACAAAAAAGTGCAGGCATTTCAGGCGAGGAGAACTATCAGTTAATTGCTGATCTCCCTTTACTTAAAGTCTTAATATTATTATTTATATTTATCGGAGTTTAAATAAAGACATAAAATGTGAGCAGGCCAAGCACTGCATGACTTTCTGAGAGGAGCTTTTTCATCCTTTCTTAAAACCATTCTTACAAAATATAGGTAAACACCTTAAAGTAGATGATTAAAACTTAAACATATTCTATTACAATTTATGCATTAATAAACTTTCCTTTGGCATCGCCACTCATTTAGGTAGTACTGTATAATAATCGCAGTCTTTATTTAATGCGTGGACTGTAATCAAAACCTTTTACTGATTTTACTATTTTATAAGAGTTTAAACTAACAACTTGTTATGTTTACTATTGACGATTCGGCCGACACGGCGGGGCGCTGCGCGGGCCATACAATCCTTACGACACAAGCCGTGGTGTCCACGGCTGAGGCCGAGGAATGCGCGGCGCCGCCGTGCCGTCCACGGCGGACGGCGCAAAGTCGTCTCGTGTGAACGCAGCCTTACTCTATTTTTACTCTATTTTCGTCCTCCCCCAAAATTGGGGTTTTGTGATTGCCAAGTTTTGTACAGGAAATCCCCTATTTTAATGTTGATTTTGGTTTATTTCAAAATGTTAATAACTTTTTATTCCTTGGCATTTTTCAATCCCTACTACAATCAGTGATCGTCTCTCCGCCCTTCATTACCTGAGCCAATGAAAATTTTATTTTTTATATTTAACTAGGGTTGTGCGAGTACTGGAGCATCGAGTATTTTTTTTTTTTTTTTTTAACAGACTTTTTAACAGTCGACTCGACTTGATGTTTTGGAAAAAGTCGTTAGATCGTTTTATATCTGACGTATGAAGTGAACGTTACAAACATATTCGTATATATTTTAATATTTTTTAATATATTTTAATTTTAATATATTTTTATATATTTTAATATTTTATATATATAGTTTAAGAAACCCCGTTTAGATTTGTTATTATAATCAACTTAAATTTACATTTAAATAAATGACATAGGTTATGTTTCATTGTATACATTGGATATGACTACCCTTTCGATCCATGTGAGATAGAAAATAACTTCAAATGGCGTTGTTAAAACTAAATGTCAGTTACGCGATCATTACTGCCACCTTTTGCTTGAGAAGAATATTGTAAGTATATGGATTAAAATCAGTACTATAAAACATCTATCTATTTTCTTATTTCTATAAGGTTTTCGTCTGTTACGTCCCTTATGCTCTTGACCTACTGAACCGATTTTTAAGAAGTGTCATTTTAAATCTTAGGATATACCGCAGTGACGAATCTCAATTAAAAAGGTCATATTGTTTCGGGCTTCGCCCCCCTTGCCTTTGATTTATTTCTAGAGGGTGCTTTAAAATGTTGACCAACTTTTATTGCAAGTTCTTTCATGTGAATTGTAATTTAACAGCTTATTACCTTCAGATGAATTTTAAAAGCCAGGTAGTAAACATAATAGATTTCTGTCACTTTATAATCAACATTCACGTACTGAAGGCGAGTTTCACTCATAATGTATCATAAAATGTGCAAATTTGCGCATAGGCCACCTCATATTCATTAATTATTTACTTTGAAAATATATTAAATGCTCAAAATGTATTGTAGAGCAAGAATTTGATGATTATCATTAATATAACTGTTGATTCATTGATTATGAAATCTGCACTCACGACCAATGAACATTTTATTGATGAGTTTTGTACCTAGGCGTTAATAAAACTAATAGGTGAGTCAAGTAGTAGGGTCTAAATGGAGAGTGATGAGAAGACAATTTCATCGAGTTTTCTTATTTTAATCCTTTAGGCATTAAAATAGGAAAGCATTTTCCATTATTTCGAAAGCCACAAATAAATACTGGGTGAGTTTATTAAAGTGATCAAATAGTTAACTTTTTTATTCCATATGGGACAGTATATCTGTCATGGAGGAACCCCATTAATTTTTTAAGCAGCCTACAGGTGTGTCATTCAATTTTCGAAATTTTCCACCATTTTTCCAATATGGCTAACAAATAATTTTTTTTAAATACGAACCCCTTATTTGTATGTCATTTTTGGGTTGAATAAATATTTTTAGTTTTAAGAAATGTTTATGAATTGACATTAGTCTCTAAACACCGCTTAATTATAAACAACTGCCCCTGAGGGCGGGGCGATCGGTGCAGCCACCCCGGGCGCCACAATTAAAGGGGTGCTAAGGCCAAGGGGTCACCGCGGCCATGGGGAAATCCTCGTTTTATAGGGCTCAAACACTTCACAAAAATTGTCAAAAACAGAAAAACTTTAGATAATTAAAATGACGATACATATAAATTAGAATGACTGCTCATAGAATTAATATATTTGTTATTTTATTTGTCTTTGATAACACCATTCTATATTCACACTGCTGCGTTAGGCCTACTTGAACCTACTTAGAGATAATAATATTGTTATGGTTGCAATGATGACTCCAGTTAAACATTATTCTTGAATCACGACCCTTTTAGTAAAAATAATTATGCTGTTTTATAATGGTATTCAATCAACAGTTAGGATTTTTGAGGTGCAGGTTGTCTTTGGTTATAGCGTGTGACAGTCAACATAACCAGAATCAGACCCAGACCTTGAGAATAACAAGGGCCAAACTTTCACTGCCTGTATCTCAGAAACTTTTCAGTAAAATAAAAAATGCACATGAATATAAATGTTCTAAAATGATTATTTAAAAACATTTTGCTCATAACATTTTACACATAAAAAAATTATTTTCCATTGAAATATTGTCCAATGTTATTCTTAATAGACTAAAAGTGAACTTCAATTGCCCCTACCTCTTTAACTGTATGAGGTTAAAAGGCAAATATCAAATAATCAAAATATCTTAAAATTATATGTACAACCAAAAAATAACATAAAAAATTGGGCGTTCGAATTTAAAATTTTTTATTTGGCCACTATATTGGAAAATTGGCGGAAAATTTTGAGAAATGGAATACACACACCTAATTGCAATATGAAAAAGTAAATTGGACGGTCTCGACGTCCTGTAATCCCGCTACTTGGAGGTCACGAATTGTGGATAATTAATTATAAGCGATGGCTTGTGGATGCGATATTCCCTAGTGGGGATTTACGTCCGCACTAGTGAATACTATTTCATCCATAAAGACCATCCTGATAATTAGACCAATTCGTATATGACGTTGAAATTGTGGTTCGGATCCCACGGTGAACTGTAGGTCCATAGATACCATTGGCTGTTGGGCTAAAAAACTCACTCATATTCATAAATACAAAATAATCTTATTATCATATTTCAAACACGTCATTACTTTATTACTATTATCTTTATTTCATTCATAAAAATATAATTTTTCGCACACTAATATTATGTAAAAAGAGCGTGAAACTCACAAGTTTATTGAGCGAAGCCTACTACACCCTGGCTTTACATTTTATGTAGGCTGGAGTGATCCTCACTAAATTTTGCTCGATCATAGTATTCATCAATGGAAAGTTATAAAACTGAAATGGTCCGAATTGGACATACATCCTTTTAAAGTTATCATGTTATTTTAATAGGAGAAATATTTTATTTGGGGTTTTTACTAAGTGTTGATTGTACAGCTGTTATTAGGATCAAATTTAACTGGAGACTGTTACTATCAGTTGTTCTTAAATACAGTAGTTTTCTGTGAAATTGTTGTTTTGTTTATTTTAATGGGTTGTTTACCTTCGTACGTGAATGAAATGCCACGTTTATGAATAGTACAGTAAAATTAGGGTTTTAGATCGGCAACTGATGTGCATTCCCAAAAATTTGATAAGAGCTTCTTTTAAGCACTATAATTAAAGATCCGATGAGTCCCCAAAAAATAAAGTTGTTTTTCACCTATAAAACCACTTTTCAAAATGGCGGTTTTTTGGTAATGGGATACATTTTGAAAAATTTAGTATTTTATTTTTCTTTTTCACCTGCATTTCTCAATATAATGTTGTGACACCGCCACCGATAATTTTTTTAATGGGAAGTAGTTCATTATGACCGGTCGTTATTTTTGGCCGCCATCTTGGATCCGCCATATTGGATGAAAGTTATTTTTTTGTAATATAAAGATAGTGTTGTGACACATCATTTCAAAGTAGATTTTTACGCTGATTACAATGCCGCAATCCGTTTTTGAAAATCTTGGTTCGTTTTAAAGATACACTCAAATAAAAATTCAACCCTATGAATTTCTTATGGACATTTCGAACTTTAAATTTATTTTGCATTATTTTTCTTTTATATCTAGTTCTAATTGAGGAATTCTTTCCATTGTGACCTTAAAATACTCAGTAATATTCCTGGCATTAATTAAAGCTATTCTTCATTCCATTTGGAGGATATTGAGACGAGTTATATCCTTCTATTTAATAGAAACTTCAATTTTTTTTTAATTCGCTTTTAGTTAAAGATTAATATATCAAGTTCTAAGTAAGATACAAAGTTAGTTCTGGTCTTAAAACAACTAGTACATCAATGTCTTTAATTTGAGTTATTGACCATTGAAATTTGTTGGATATTAAGTGGCTTATAACTGTCTAATCAACATAAAATTTATTGGTTCCTGAAATTCGTCTTCAGTTAAAGACGTACAACTCAAGTTGTAAATGAGATTCAAGGTTCGTTTTGGTCTTAAATTACACGGTACATTATTGGCTTTAATTCCATATATTGATTGTTAAAATTGAACACGTTTAAGATGTGACATTATAAACTTTTTAATAAAAAATATTTCCATTTCTGAAATTTGGGTAAAGTTTAAAATTTACAAACCGTTTCAAACTAAGCCAATTCGAACGAACAAAACTCTAAAGAAGCCCATTGATCCACTGAGTGATTTGATACCAAAATTAACAACCTATCTCAATTAGAACAGGATATATGAGGAAAAATAAGCAAGAAATACGTTCAAAATTTGAAACGTCCATGAGAAATGTATGGAGAAGAATTTTAATTTCCGTATATCTTTGAAATGGAAAAATATTTTCAAAAACGGATTGCGGCATTGTAATGAGCGAAAAAATCTACTCTGAAATGATGTGTCACAACACTATCTTTACATTAGAAAAAAACAACTTGTATCCAATATGGCGGATCCAAGATGGCGGCCAAAAAATAAAGACCATTAAAAATAAAGTATTTAGTACCCAACAATTATTGGAGTTGGTCCCACAACATAATATTGAGGCGATGCACGTAAAAAAAGAAAAAGGGAAGCTTTTTTCAAAATTTATTTCATTACAAAAGAACCACCATTTTGAAAAGTGATTTTATAGGTGTAAAACAACTTTAATTTTTGGGGACTCATCAAATCTCTTTTTCTAGAGCTTAAAGGAAGGTCTCCTGAAAATTTCATGGACGCACATCAGTTGCCGATCAAAAGGTTGTTTTTGGCCTTATTTTACTGTACTAGAAGAAGAGGTGCAAATCTTGGACGACGCACCATTTAATATCTAAACATATTAAAGAGAAAGCCCTCACTCATTCATCACTAATTCTACTCAACTTCCCGACTAGCTAGAGTGCTTAAATTTGTTATACTAATTCTTTAGGTCTAATATAGGAAATCTGACTATTTTCATATTAATATTCACAAATAGGGCTCCGCCTCACACGTCTTCAAAGTTACAATATGTTATACTTATGGAAGCAATATTTTCATATTGGAACTAATGATTAAGTTTAAGAATATTATATTTATAAAAAAAACAGCTGTTTTATTTAAAGCACTGAGGGGAGATTGGTGATTAGAGAATTATACAGGGTGAGTTCTCAATGCCACCCCCTGAATTTTTAACGCATTTCTTAAGATATCGACTCTCAACTACCACCGAACATTATTGATTAGCTTTTACTTTTTTTATGTGGTTCACATGTTTTGCCACTATCTTGGATCCGCCATATTGGAAAGAACTTTTATTTTTCAAAGTAAAGGTAAGGTTGTGAGCCATAATTTCAAAGTATTTTTTGCGTTGAATCCGTTTTCAACTAATTGTTTTCGTTCTTAAGATATTAACAGTTTTTAATACCAAATTTCAAAATGAAAAAATTTGAAAATCCCTTGTTATATTAAATTTTTTAAAGAATATCGACTTTTTATAAACATATATCCCACATAAAAAAGTACTTCTTTTTAATGGGGTTTACATTTTTGGTCGCCATCTTGGATCCACCATATTGGAAAAAACTTTTATTTTTCAAACGTAAAGGTAGGGTTATAACCCATCATTTCAAAGTAACTTTTGCGTTGAAAACAATGCCACAATCCGTTTTTAATTGTCTGTTTTTTTTTTTTTTTTTTTTTTTTTTTTGAGATATTTCCAGTTTTGCGAATAAAAAATTTAAATTGGGTTAATATTTCGAGAACATAAACAGATAATTAGAAACGGACCACTGCATCGTGTTCAACGCAAAAAGTTATTTTGAATTTATGGGTCACAACCCTACCTTTACATTTGAAAAATAAAAGTTCATTCCAATATGGCGAATCCAAGATGGGGGATAGAAATGTAAACCCCAAAAAAGAAGTACTTCTTTTTCATGAGGGATATCTGATTATAACAAGTCGTCCTTTAAAATATTTAATAAAATAACGAATTTTTGAATTTTTTTTCATTTTGAAATTTTGTATTAAAAAACTGTTAATAACTCTAGAAAGAAAACAGATAATTCAAAATGAATTGAAGCGTTGTATTCAACGCAAAAAAACTACTTTGTAATGATGGGTCACAACCCTACCTTTACATTTAAAAATAAAAGTTCATTCCAATATGGTGGATCCAAGATGGAGGCCAAAAATGTGAACCACATCAAATAGAAGCGAACGCTAATCAATAATGTTCGGTGGTGGTTGGGAGTCAATATCTTAAGAAATGCAAAAAATAAGGGGGGGGGGGACATTCAAAACCCACCCTGTAGAGTGAGCGCAGCGAACGAGATAAAACTGGTGACGAGTGTGTGCAGCGAATTAGCTGACCTAATAGGTGAGTGACCGCAGCGAACGAATTAAACCTGATGGCGAGTGAGAGTAGCGAACGAGCTGACCAAAAAGGCGAGTTGAGCGCAGCGAATGAACTAAATCCTGACGGCGAGTGAGCGTAGCAAACGAGCTCACATGAATAACCTATAAAATATTTGCTATTATTGATTTTAAAAAATAGTCGCCCTACTCAATATTACAAGCAAACAACTGCATTGTATTCCTAGTTTTAAAACTCGTCTCAACCTTAATAATCACTACTCAAACACACCCAAATTTAACTAAGAAAACAGAAACTTGACAACACTGCAAAAGGCATGCCAAAACTATAGCGACAGCACTGGACCACAATCAAATGTAGTTTGCTACCCCAATTGTAGTCCCCAATTGTGGTCCACGTGGACTACAATCACAGGTAATTTGATACCACACTGGACCACAATCGAGGGGTCTAGAAAACTATATACATATACACATATATATATATAAATTTTAATGACTATTATTTTTTGTCTCTGGGCACCTCAAAACGAAAAAGTAACATGGTCCCGGGCTTAAGTCTGACCATTAAGTCTGACTCCAAGTTGGAGTGCCGCCATGTTGGATTTATTTCCCATAAGAGCAATGCTAAACTTGTCCCCGGCATTTGTCATATAATTTCTTTATTTTTTGTCCGATTGGTTCAGAATAAATAGCGTTTGAATCACAATTAAATTCCCCGTTTCTTTTGCGAGATCGATTCTTTGTAAATAATTTATAAAATTCTATAGAAAATGTTTTAAAAGTAGTAAAAAACTTGCTTTCTTATTTCAAGTTAGTAAAAAACACTAATTTATATAAAAAATTCCTCTCGCAAACCAAATCCGCCTTGATGTACCCTTTATTTAGAGCTATAAACCATTATTTTCTGATTATAAATAAAAGAGTTATTTGACATCCCGTTTAACATTGCTCTTATGGGGGAAAGGCGGAATTTGGATTGACTCCAACGCCCTCTTAAGTCTTACCATGAGACCTACGGTAATAGCTTATTCCCTATGGGAAATTCGCTAACAATGTTATTTGCAAAAAGGAACAACCATTACAATACAATGCGACATACCAATAAAAGAAAAAAAATACATTTTAGTTATGTGCAATTGTGTACAATTAAACATACACAGTTAGTTTTAGGGTCCCCTAAGGAGCGAGCACCATTGGGCACAAGGTCACTTTTCAAAGCTCATTCCATGCAGAGTATTTAACGAAGCAGAGGTGCAAAACTCTTGACTACGTTATCTTCACTGTTCTAATTTTGTTCATCTTCTTATGATAAACTATATAACTTAATCCGTGAAAAAGTTCTAAAGTGAATGTTACATGGCAGATTATTTCTTGACATAAATGGTTTGTTCAATATACGGTAATATTGTAGTTTTCCTAACAGTTTTCTCCACTTAGCAATACAGTACTTCATTTCACGATGGTTTTTAGTGATGCTGCAATATCGGTAGGCCTATACATTGCGATAAACATCAGAATAAAGTTATTCGCAAATATATTTTAATTTGCTAATTACTTTCTCCCCTTATACCATAGTATATGGAGAAAGTATTGTTTTCGTCAAAATTTTCGAATTTGAGTTGTTGGTGGATTCATCCATTTTGGTTCCCCCTGAGTCCAAAAAAGTGGTTTTCGGAGTGATGTCTGTGTGTGTGTGTGTGTGTGTGTGTGTGTGTCAGGATGTAAACAGAGCTAGAGAATGCCCTAATGGTCCGATTTTAATGAAATTTGGTATATAGGTCCAAATCCACGATAATTCCAGGCGTTTTTTTCATTTTTTTGAATTTTTGATTTTTAAGGGTATTTTACCCCCAAAAACCCTCAAAAATCGTCAAAAATCAAAATTTCTCAAAAACGGCTCTAACGATTTTGATTAAAATTTTGTGGTTTATTAAGATTAAAATGCTGAATAAAATGACACCACCCGCATCTCCGAGAAAATGCGCGTTCAAAAGTTATGGAGTAAAAAGTGTTTAAAAAATCAATTTTTTGGATTTTCAAAATAGCTGTTGTCTCAAAATAAATTTTACTTATCACCATTAAATTAAGCTCAAAAAACTAAATAATCCAGTATTTTAAATTATTGCTCTACGTCAAGTGGTTGAGGAGAAAATACAATTTTTCGTTTAGCGGTAAACGCAGTACGTTGTTAAAAGTCACAGATGCGCGTAGGGTCAAGCTCGCGCTGCTCAGCTGGTAGCTATCCGACAGAGTCATCTAGACATTAATGTTTAAAGCTTTTAACACATTTTTTTATATTGTTGGGAGAAAGTATGTGTCAGTTATCTGATACCGTTTATTTTTGTAGTGTATTGCCGCTGGACTGGTGTGATACAGTACACTGAGAAAAATACTTCTTCCAGCCGTAAAGGCAATGTCGCATTACCTAGTTTACTGGTCCTCCTGAAGTACAGCAGTCTGGAAACCCATTAAACCCGGTGAAACACACGGAAACTTAATAAATGGGTTTTCAGGAATACCATTACGTGTACTGGTGATCCTGTAATGCCAGTAGTACAGGCGAAACCTCCAGTTCCCTTCTGAATTACCTGGACCATACAGTATTTTGCAGAGTTTTCCAGTCTGACCGGGTCAAACTGACTGCACTATACTTCTAAAAATGTCTTTGCCAGTCTAGCAGGGCATTACTGCCTGCTATGACTTCCTCAATGCGGGCAATGACGGTGCTGCCTACAGGGCCGGATTTACCGCATGGGCAACATGGGCACATGCCCAGGGCGGCAAATTTCAAGGGCGGCAAAATTTTGGAGAAATTAAAATTTATATCTGTATGCACGGCGCGTTGTCATCGTCATGGTCGCAGGCTACATAGCCGTATTGTGGTGAAACGGCAAAGGGCAGACTCACTGCAGTCTGCCTGCGCGGAAGCCGCGGATGCGTGGACGGCGTCTATTGCGCGCGGCAGACGATGTGCTAGTGGTGGGGAGCCGTATTCGTAGAGCCTATTACTATTACTCGTCGTCATCAGCCAGGTGGGACATACGGGAGACATTTGGAGCAGCTTAATGACGTCGCTTCACTGTGTGACGGCTATGATGCTGACGTCATAACATTAGAGTTTCTATATTTTGCCGCTACTCGGCTAGTCTCGCTTGTCCTCTTTCTTTCTTTGTTTTTGAGTACAGTATTGAGGAATCGTTGTTAGTGTAGTAAGATCTTGATAAAGATGAATAAATAAGTAAAACCTAAGCCTAAAAATCTTAAAAGCATTTTATTTACTAATAAATATACCGGTGTTCATGTGTAAGATTAGAAATAGATACAGTATCCTTATAGTACAGTGGTACATAATCCTTCACAATTTTTGGATTGGCACTCTTTAAATGTAGTGTTAAGTTAAATTGGGTGTGTGATAGATTGGTGTAGGATTCTGCAATCCAAACCTTGCACCTAAGTTTTGGTTCCAAAAAATCTTTACCAAATTTAAACTTTACCACCGGTAATTACTGTAAATACATCTTACCGAATCCGACTAGGATTCGTTTATGGGGAACTAAGGAATAGTCTGACTGTTAAGACAGTTAAACTTAGTTGCATAAAATTACGTTTCATACTAACCAAAAATATAGACTAGCTAGGCCTAAAACGTTGAACGCTTTGAATCTTTTCTATTCAAACTAAAGCAGGCCCAAGTTTGTGTAAGCTAGGCCTGATAAAAACAAAACAAAAATACCTATAACAAAATAAATAAACATTTTTATTTTGTAAAAGAGTTTTCAAATTCTCCTTAAAAAGAGGACCATGATAGAATTTATCAATTTCCATTCATCATCATCTAATCCTATAGAGGTTAGGCCTAGTGTAAACAATATTATTCAGTTGTTGCAGACGACAACTGAAATCAAGCGTATTGAGCGCTAGACTGTTCGTAGCGATAACCAAGGAACTAATTCAATGACGTCATAGTTTGCTCCGAATGTCTCCCGTATGCCCCACCGGTCATCAGCCACGGCCATCTCTAGTACATAGTAGCATTGACTTTGGATTCTAATATCAAGAAATATAAATACCATAATATCTAATATATTATATGGTAGTATCAATAGTCAATGATAGTAGAGTACTAGATATGACCGTGCATCAGCCCATCCAGCAAAGTCGCCATTTCGCTTCCGCTTGGGCGGTCAGTGTACAAACGTCATTCGTCAGTGTTGTGTGGCGTTGTTATGTCGCATTAGAATTAACTGACAGCCTGTACGAGTACGCTTGCGGCTTGCTTGTTATGCAGTAGTGCGTGTGCGGCTGTGTGTTGTTGATTTGCTCATAACTCTTTATAATGCTGTGTTTCGTGTGAGATTTCATTTGAATTTGATATACGCAATAATTTTCCTTATATTCTTAAAACATAGGCCTAATGGATGAGCGAAAAAGACTTAGTCGCGCGGAATACCGGAAATTAGCTGAAGTGAAGAAGAAGAAGGAAAATGAGGTGCTTGTCCAAACTTTAAAGTTAGATTCCTTCTTTTAAAAAAAGTAATGTCGCCGCAACGTGGCTCCTTGGAGGGTACAAACAAGACCTCACTACACTACAGGCCGGAGTCACCCCCTCCACTCGAGGCCTCTACGTCACAGCAGTGGATCGGCTCGAGCGGTGCAAATGCATGGGCTTAAATGGGCTTTTCACGACGCGCGCTCGAATAATCGAAGCTGCTCGCTTCATTTAAAAATTAAAATACAAGTATCTTATATCTCTGTAATCTGCATTAAATGGCGATCACTATGGTGTATCACTCGACTGAGATACTTCTCCCTACACTAAGCTACAGCCTATTAATTCGGGCGATATGCAGTTTTTATTACAGAAATCCTTTTCTCTTATGTCTAATTTAGTAAGCAAGTTGAAATATTGTTATGTAGTGCAATAGAACCTTTTTAATGCAATCAGTGCAGGCCCTAACCATTATAAAACAAATTAAAATTACATTTATTACAAATTAAACAATTTTATTTCCTACCAGT
This sequence comes from Neoaliturus tenellus, assembly GCA_030545055.2. Classification (NCBI taxonomy): domain Eukaryota; kingdom Metazoa; phylum Arthropoda; class Insecta; order Hemiptera; family Cicadellidae; genus Neoaliturus; species Neoaliturus tenellus. Next base: position 42,931,480 of record CM061537.1, read on the forward strand.
TATTATGAATTTAATTAATTCATCTTATTGACCTAATTCCATTAATAAATAACTAATTTTAAGTAAAAACTTTAGGATACGTTTATGAAAACAGAAGTTATTTGATTCTGCGTAATTAATAAAGTAATTAATTACGAATAATCCTTGTGATTTCTTACTTATTATTTACCAACGAAAAAACAAAATAAGACAACTTAAATAACAAATCCGAATGTATGAATTTGCGATACAAAAAAAGGAAATGTCTATACGAATGAAAAGTTTCATTGTTTAAAAAATATTGTATTTATTAGATTATAATGAAAACTTATGTCAATTAATTGGATTATAAAATATTTAATATATTTGCAAAAAACTAAATGACCATAAGATGTGCTTTTTACATTGTATTTATATTAGTACGGTACTTTAAATAGTTATTTGCTTTATCAGCAACGCATTTCATAAAACGCTGTCAGTTTCCGCAAGTAAGTCATGTGTGGCCCATTGTTCGAAAAACTTCATTATCTCTCCGAACTTCCTGTGGTGTACTCTTATCACGGCATATTTTCCTTTCAAACAGATTATTTTGGTACCAACTACAACTAAATCCAAGCTTTTTATTAGATTTAGTTGCTGTCTGGTCCTTGCACGGTGCTGTCGTCGTTGTCGAATATGTCGGTGAATTCAATTAAATAAATACAGTTATTATCAAATCGGTTTGTGTACATTTTAGACCATGGGCCGACAATATGAAACCCTCCCCCCCCCGTGGGAATTTATGACTTATACTTTTTTTGTTGGTATTGCCTACTAGATTAAGAATTCGGTTGTTTGCCTTTTTAAAATTACAGCATATTCCAGAAAACCAAGAAAAGACGGCCTACGAGGAGTCAGACAAAATTTTTAATCAGCAGCATAGGTCGAGTTTGGTATCAAATTAAAGGTCTCACATAGCAGAGTACAATGCCGCAAACTAGACTTCAAAAGGATGATCGAAACGGAAATGGCAGGCAAACAAAGTTTCCATTAAAATATATGGGTAAAACTTTAAAATGCAATAACTTTCTTTATACCCAACCTTTTAACGTCGGGTTTGCGGCATTATACTCTACTAATTGGGACCTTTAATTTGATACCAAACATGACCTATGCTGCTATTTCAGAATTTTGTCTGACTCCTCATGGGCCATCCCCCTTAAGGGGTAAAAAAGTGTTAATGCCTTAAAAGAGTAGACATTTATGGCCATTATTGATATACCAAGTCTTATAACTTTATCTATATTGGTAAAAAATATATTTCACCGTTCCGGGACTTTTAAACCACACTGTATATAAAACAAGTTATTTCACTTTTTCACCATAAATCTTTAAAAAGTTCATAATTATTTGGAAATATTTAAGTAGAGAGCCTTATAACGAACCATTAATTAATAAAATTGGCCAAGAAAACTGTTAGTGTTTTCGGTCAAAAGATTTTTGAAACTGAATCATTTTAATAATGATAGTAGATTTTATATTTTTTCATGGTTTTTTTCGTATTTTTCGGGATATGCTGTAATTTTTAAGTGGCAAACACCTAAAACCATAAAGTACATGTCAATACAAACACAAAAATGTATATGTCGAAAATTCCCACGGGGGGGGGGAGCATATGTTCACATCAGCCTTTGCTCTATTTATTTTTCTTTTAGACTTTCATGAATATTATGATACTAGTTTTAATACTTTAATGTATATTGTAATTCTAATCAAAATGTAATTAATGCTAAGACATATTAGGAAAATGTGTATCATCAATAAAAATTAGTATACTAATTAATATATTAATATAATAATTTACTATGTTAATTATTATTTTATTATATAAGATTATGTGTGGTTTTTCGTCCCAATAAAACAAATTTTTTATTAAAATAACTGTTGTGAAGTAATAATGTTATAAAATGAAAATGTTACACAGTGGCGGCCGGTGGTTAGGGACGGTGGAGGGGCTCTTATCATTATTTTATTTACATTTACGAAAGTGAAGATAAGTAATGTCTCTTCTTCAGGAAAAACGGTTATCTCTTGTGTCAATAAATAATATTTACTCCATCAAACAGGTATAATTCGATCACAAAGGTGATGAATTAAATTGCAATATAGCCTAAAAATCTTAATATCACAATTGCTGACGAAAAGTTAGCACTGTGCAGTTATCAGTTACGTGCAACAGAGATGACATTTTTAGGTCAATTGACCTAAAACAAGCATTGGTTTTCTGTAAATTTTATTTATTGATATGAATACGTTTAAATGCATGGGTCTACTTCTTTTTCGTGACATTTGTTTTTGAATTGAGGAAACCAATCAAACTGAAATAGTTTTGCCATGGTTTTGCCGCGGACAGGTGTGTTCTAAGAATTGATCGCGGTCGCCTATCCCGGGTGTTAAGATGTCGCATTCCTTTTCGACAATATATTTCCGGTCTTCAAACAATGTTTACGTCTGGGTTCAGGTACGCTATTGTTCACACACTGGACTAATCCAGTTCAGGGGAGTTCCTTATTTTTTGTACTTCAGATTTAAATTCTTTATCGTACCTGAAAGCCTTAATCAATTGTTTTATTGACTTTAAAGGACACATCACAATTTGGGATTATTTTGCGATTGACTATCAATACATAGTTAATGATTTTGCTAAACGAAATCCAGACAAAAAAATAAATAAATATAAATCTGCATTTTTCAAGACATTTTGTAGGTCTATAGTTTTATTTAATGTCGCAAATCTAATGTCGATCCTTCCAACTACTTAATCAAATTCTATACAAGCATTTCTGTGTTTGTCACTTGTTTTATATTTCTTAACTTTTTAGTTCAAATGTTTAATCTCTGAAATACCACCAACAGTTAAGTCAAGATCCTGAATCCCTATAATCAAGCAAGTGTTACAGAAAAACGAGTTCTTAATTTTACAGCCACAGAGCAAATTGGCCTAATTGCATGAATTTCTAAAACACTTTTGATTAAAACTTTTTACTGTATCTCTTTGTTCAATTTAGCATTTGATTAATAACTAAATTGGGCCTTGGAATCCCCGGGTTCTTCAACGTAATTCTAATATTCAATTTTTTTTTTCATTCTATTACCTACTATACGATTTACCTGGTGCAAATGTTGCTCATCTCCAACGTCACCCATTTCACTATCATCCATTTACATTTTCTCACAAATCTATATAAATCACTATTTCAACACAACGCACACCAACACGTACAACATTACGCTCAAAAGAACCCAGACGGACGACTGAAACGCGAGGGAACTGACAGTCACATTTTTGGCACTGCTCGGTTGGTAGCAGTGCTGGCTGGAGCAGTGGCGCGCGCAGCCTAGGGCGCCGGGCAAAGCGTTGCATTAAGCAGCCGTTGTGTGTGCCTGTGTGAGTGAGGTGCGCGTATGCGCGTCTCCATTTGATTTTACAAGAGCGCTAGGACGCCGTGGCCGGCGTCCGCCGCTCCGGCCCGACGAGCCGGCCCCGATAGAATTAGAGCCTTAATCGTCGTCGATTTATTTCGGTACGATCTGTTTCTATCTTCAACTTATGACCTATACAATTGTCATTCTGTTAAATATTCTTATAATAATATTTTTGTTAGTTTATTTATTTTGATTTTTTAATAAATTCTTTAGGGGGGCGGCGTCCGGGAGTCCTTATGGGCGAGCCGCCACTGCTTCAATCCATAGATGAAAAACTCAACTCGATTCTAGGTATTCTACAGAAAAATTCTAATGACATCATTGAAATCAAACAGGAACAAAAGGAGATGTGTGCTTCTATTGAACTTTGCCATAAAAACGTTGGTGACGTGAAACAGTTAATAACCGGTCAAGATGTAAAAATAAACAACTGTGAAAAAGAACTTTTACGTGTAAAGGAAGAAAATTCCGTATTAAATGGTCGTATTAAAAAGATGGACTATGCTATTCGTGAGTTAGAACAGTATTCCCATAGAAATAATTTAATTATTTATGGGATTCCGGAAGATAGTGGTGAAAACATCCATCACGTTATGAGACGCCTGGCGACTGTTTTAAATTACCCCGACTGGTCCAATAGCCTAGTGGATGCTGTGCACAGGATGGGTAAGGCCTCCGAGTCTAAACCAAGGCCAATAATAATTAAATTTGTTAGTCGGCTTGATAAGAACGAGTTTCTCAAGAAACGTAAGGTACGGCGCAATTTAAAGGCTAAGGATCTGGGCTTCAGCAGCGAGAATCCAATCTACTTGAACGAGTCACTGACATCTACGACCAGGGAGCTGCTCAAGGCGACACGAGAGGCTGCGAGGACCAAGAACTACGCTCACGTGTGGACGGCGAACTGCTCCATCTTCGTGCGACGGGAAACGGGATCACCGGCGATAAAGGTTACATCATACGACGACCTAAACTCCCTGTAATCTACTGGACTGTATTTGTAAGTGAATGTTTGCATGTAAATTAGTTTATTTATTAAATAGGGCCTATGTTAAAGTCAATCTGGATAGTTTAATAATATGTTTTGTTAAGTTGCCTCTTACATATTTGCCTCTTATAATTATGCCTCTGCCTCTTACATATTTATAAATGCTGTTAAAAATCTTATTTACTTGCAATGAAATTACTGTATGTCTTAAATTATTTTAGATGATAAAACATGATGTAGAGCATTTTATTTACTATCAGAATGTCAGAGGATTGAGAACTAAAACGAATAAATTTTTCTGCAATATACTTTCAAATAATTATAAAATAGTTGCACTGACAGAAACAAATTTACAGTCTAGTGTTAATTCATCTGAGTTATTTCCTGATCATTACAATGTTTTTAGATATGATAGGGATTTGGAAATGACAAATAGAAAAGGGGGAGGAGGGGTACTTTTAGCTATTTCAAGTGATGATATTTTAAGTAGTAGGGTAGATAATTTAAATGTCTTTATACCGGGGTGTGAATATGTTTGGGTCAAAATTCCGCATCAAGCCGGAGCACTGTTTATCTGTGTAGTATATTTTAGACCCAGGTCAGGCCTAGGAGTGTACCAGGCTTTCTTTGACACTGTACAACAAATCAATTTCACTGCTGGCAGCAATTTAATTATTGTGGGTGATTTTAATTTACCGGTTTATGGGGAAAATGCTAGCTTGATTAATGGAGATATTTTATGTAAGGAGTTGCAATTTTTCCTTAACTTGCATGACTTAAATTTAAAAAATGGTATTTGTAATTTTCAGAATAAGACTCTAGATTTAGTAATATCCAACGTAGATAACATAGATGTTTTAAGATGCGAGGATCCATTAGTCCAGGAAGACCATTATCACCTGGCGCTTGAGGCGAGGATTGTTATCGCCGCTCCGTTATCATACAAGTCAAGGTCACTTGAGTCAGCTGACTATTGCTTCAGGAAAGCTAATTTCTTTCAAATATACCAGGACCTATCTAGGTTCGACTGGTCCTCACTATATTCTTTTTCTAGTGTAAATGATGCTGTGGATTATTTTTATAAACAAGTCTATCTCATTCTAAATAAGTCCTGTCCCTTAAAGAAAAATAGGAAGTCAAATTACCCTTTTTGGTTCACACATTCAATAATAAAAAACCTGCATTTAAAAGAAAAACTGCGTAGGAAATGGAAAAAGTTCAGTACTCAGGAAAACTATAATGACTTTAAGAATCAAAGAACAGCTGTCAAAAGGGAAATAAAATTAGCATACCAAGAGTACATAAGTAGCGTGGAAAGTTGTATTAATTCAGACTGTAGTAAATTTTGGGGTTTTGTTAAAAGTAAAAAGTCAGAACGGAATAATTTGTTAGTGATGGAGTATGATGGGGTAAGACTTGATAGCGGAGCGGCGGTTGCGAATGCGTTCGGTGAGTATTTCAGCTCAGTGTACGCAGGCCCGGATTAACACTTTTTGACGCCCTAGGCCAAAGGTCGCAATTACGCCCCCCCCCCCCCCCCCCGAAAAAAACAAAAACAAAACAACAATCCTATACATTGACATTTTAAAATTCTAATTACTTTGGCTGTAGTATAAAAGGACAGAATTATTTAACGAAAGTTATGATTGGCATTTTCGTCACTTTACCCCGAGGACGTATTTGAAACAAATAACAGAGTTATTGTGATTTTTCTGCTGAAAACAATGATTTTGCATAAACGGTAATGCAAATTTAGGTTATTTTAAGAAAAAAATCGCAATAACTCCGTTATTTGTTGTCATATCTTTAGAAACTTGCTATCTTTAGTTATATAATTTGATTTGTGAAATTTTTAGTCTCTAGTAAAGATTCTGAAAAACTTACCGTTTTTGAGATATTTGAGCTTACAAATTTAAAATGGCCGCCATTTTTAAAATACACATCAGAAAATAATAGTTATTTTCTCTTGAAATGGATATGGTGTGATAAAGATTCATGCCAAAACTGAACTCAATACAACCATCCGTTTTGGAAATAAAAATTAATATGTATCAAAAAAATGGTTACTGTGTGGGTAACTGGCGGCATTTGGACTTTATTACTATGATTTTCATATTTTTTTGGTCCAGGAACAATGGCCTGAAATGTTGGCAGGGAGTTCTGAAACACCCTGTATAATTTTGTAATAGGCCTACAGAAATAAATTTAAATCCAGGGCAAAGGAACAAGGTCAAGGCAAACCTTACAAGGCGACGGTCAAGGCAAAGGGGCGCTATTTGCCGTCAATTAGGGGAATATTTACTGCTTATCGGGGGCGCTCTTTACCGCTGATCACAGGCGCTATTTATGCGTATTGGGGGCGCTCTTTACCGGCAGTCGGAGGCGTAATTTAAGTCTGATAAAGCGTGATATTTACCGTCGATTACTGGGCGATGTTTACCGCCAGTCGGGGGTGATGCTTTTGACCGCTCAGGGACACTCTTTACGTTAAATCAGCGGCGCTTGTTCCCGCCGCGAAGGAGCCCCTCGGGTCCCGGCAACTTAGGGGGTCCTCTAGTTCGCTTGAATAATTCTTTCTTTTTTCTATTTTGCTGAATATTCTATTTACTCTCGTTATTAAAGAATTTGATAAAAAAAAATGTTAACACCCCAAAATTGAGTTATGTTTGCATTTAAATCATTTTTTTGACTGAAATGTAGTATAAAAAAAGCCCGTTTGACGCCCCCCTCTTGGCTGACGCCCTAGGCCATGGCCTAGGTTGGCCTAGTGGATAATCCGGGCCTGAGTGTACGAGAATTACGTGACAGAGCCTAGCGTGGAGTCCGCGGCGGCGGGGCCGTGCATGGCGAGCGTGTCTTGCCTCGAACTACCACACATCTGCCACCAGGACGTGCAGGCTGCCATCAGGAAATTAAAATCAAAATGTACCACCGGACCAGATTATCTGCCTCAATACTTGTTTAAGGGATGTTCTGACATTTTTGTAAAGCCTTTGATATTTTTGTTTAATTTAAGCTTGACAACCAACACCTTCCCCGAAAAATGGAAAACCACAAAAATCACTCCAATTTTTAAAAGTGGTAAAAAATCACAAATTAAAAACTATAGACCAGTGGCAGTTTTATCAGTCCCTGCTAAAATATTTGACATAATTATACATAAATCATATTGTTCAATCACTTCAAAAAATACATTTCTTGTTCTCAACATGGTTTTGTTCCTGGTAGGTCAGTTAACACAAACTTGTTGAATTTTACGACGTATGTCTCCTCGGGGCTGGATTCTGGGGTCCGGACTGACTCGATATTTCTCGACCTGGCCAAGGCATTTGATAGGGTTGATCATTTTATTCTTTTAAAAAAACTTCATTTTTATGGGGTTTCTGTAAAATTTCTAGAATTTTTTAAGTCCTACATTGTCAATAGAAAACAATTTGTATATTATAATGGGTTTTCATCTTCAAATTTTAACGTTCAATCAGGAGTTCCCCAAGGATCGAACCTTGGACCTTGTCTCTTTACCATCTTAATTAATGACCTTTGTGAAAATATTTGTTTTTCAAATGCATTATTATTTGCCGATGATTTGAAAATTTACAAGCAAATAAAGGACAATAATGATGCGTTGGATTTGCAGAAAGATCTGGATAGTGTTTTTCAATGGACAGTGAATAATAAAATGAATTTTAATGTCTCAAAATGTCAATTGATGACATTCACAAGAAGTCAGGATTACTTAAAAAATGATTATTTTTTAAATGGGGTGATGATTTCTAGAGTAAATAGTATACGGGATTTGGGGGTTTGCATGGATTCAACTTTGTCGTTTAACTGCCACACTGAAAATTGTATTGCATCTGCAAGTAAAATGATGGGTTTTATTATGAGACAGAGTTTATACTTTAAGAATGTTGAGACATTAATAAAGCTTTATAGCTCTTTGGTCAGGTCGAGGCTGGAGAGCGGAGCCATTGTGTGGAATCCTATTAATGTTACCGATCAAGAAGCAATAGAAAGAGTTCAGAAGAGGTTTTTAAGATTTTTATACTTTAAATGTTTTAATGTTTATACATATGCGGTTCCATACAGTGAGTTGCTTGGGTTGTTCGGGTTCTGGAGCTTGGCTCTGAGGAGAACACTCATGAGTCTAATTTTCCTGTACAAGTTAGTGCGTGGCGAGGTAGATGATATTGCTAGCCTGGCGGTCCTGTCGTTTCGCGTGCCAAATTTCAACAGCAGAACCAAGTTGCTTTTCTCTCCTCCATACTCCCGAACGTCGGCGCATACGTCCTCGCCCCTTTACCGGGTGATGAGGTCTTATAACTCTATTATTGCTAAGGATTCTAACATCGACATTTTTGTTGACACTAAAAGTGTATTTAAAGCCAAATGTCTGGCCATACTGCAGGAATGATGATGGCTTTTATGTAATTTAATCTAGTTAGGTTTATTTATTAAATATGTTATTGTTATTATGTTATAAATTACTATGATATTCTATTTTTTTGTTAATATGTTCTGTTTGTTAACCAAACCAAAGTATTTTTTAATGTTCCATTGAATTTCACAATATTTATTATAAAAAAGTTATTTAGTCTGTAGAATATAATTTATTGAAGAATGAAGTGAAAGAAGAAGGTTTAACTTACTTAATGGACTTATTAATAGATATGAACTGCTTCAATGTAAATGGTATTCTTTACTGTATTGGAGCATGTAAATAAAATAAAATAAAATAAAAAAATAAAACATTGATGAGGAAATTTAGAAGACGAGTCGTTGCCAGTCGATACTCGACGAATACAACTCCAGTCTGAGGGCTATAGGCAGATGGTGTGACTCTTGTATAAAATAAAAATAAAATACAATCACATAATTAAATAAACCAATTATCGCTCCCTAATACCCTGAATGAAAACTGCATGTTAATAAACACTATCCCATTTCGTCAGTTATTGTTGTAGTACTGTACCAGGTTAACCGAGCCTTGCTCGTTGGTTTTAATTCACTTTTGTTATAGTGTCATGATAATCAAGCTATTAAATCTACTCTATACTCTAAATAAACTCTAGATAACAGGTGTTAAAAAACTGCTTAAAATTAATGTTCTTTATTTTTGTTTACTTTTACTTGTTATTTCGTTAAACCAAAATAGCAACTCATAAGACCAATGTTAAAAATTACGATTTTAAAACTTAAATTTAGACCAAATTCAATTTTTTCTGATATTGAGGCTGTGATAAATGTGATGTTTGTTTTCATGAAATGAATCATATGTTAGGTAAACTTACTAAATTTTGTCTTATATTAAAAATACATGGAAACTTTAAAATCCAATGGGGCGAAGCACATTGAACTGAGGGTCACAAAGATTATTCCATGACGTCTACAGAGAATTCCCTTTAATTTTACACCTCAATCATCAAAATCGGTTCAAAAGAGTCTTGCTGCTCAGAAGAAATTCCTTACCGAATAATTAGTAAGATAGATTTCAAGTTAACAGCTGTAACGAATAAACACAGTATTAACATCAGTGAATACCAAGGCGTATAAATAAAAAGAACAGGTTTGCGCATAGTCAGCTGGTGTAACGTAGTTGGGCTCACCGCTAGCGCTCCGAGCGGCCGTGTAACACATTTATTTTATTTATTTTTACTAGCGATCGCCTCCTGATCGAAATTCGATCAAAATTTCAGTTGATCTGGCCCCAAGAAGCTTAAAAACATTTTAGAACTAAAACATCTGTTCTTCCTAATTTTCTAGCAGTTGTTTTCACAACAGCTGTCTAATGATTCATTCAATTCTCCTTTCTCCATAAGATTAACATTGGAACTTTGAAAGCCTGTGGGGCGTAGAACTGGAGCCCGATGTGAATTAGAATGTGATTCTGCTCATCTACAGGACTATACCTTTGTAACGGTATGCTCGGATTTATCCTACGATGCACAGGAGCTGAGAAAAAAGGAGGAAATGAAACATGCTTGCGTATTAATATATAGATTTATTGACAACAACATACATAAAGTATGTATTTTAAGTTGCCTATAGTTAAAGTGTAACACTAATGATAATTTTAACATAAAATTTTAACTTGAGAGTCTCTATATATCTTCTGAAAAGTTCTTCAAATGTAACACTTAAGATAATTTAAACAAAAATTTGGAACTTAAATCTCTTGAAAAAATTCTTCCAAAGAATATATAACTTTTTCTATTAAATATAATTTCAGGTTCTTCTTGAATTTTTTTGAATCATCTATTTTCAAAATATCACTTGGGATGTATTTAAGAAATTTTTTTCCATTGTAATAAGGATTAATTTTGAATAGTTCCGTTCGGTGATACTCATTCCTAGCTTCTTTATATCTTGTTTGATAAGTCTTCAAGGTGTCTTCCACTTCAATTTTGCTATTTTTTGTGAAACATATTGTATCATAAATATATTGCCCAAAGACGGTTAAAATATTTAGTTCCACAAAGTGATTTCTGCATGAATTTTCTTTGAATTTATTACATAATTTAATATTTTTGATAGTCCGAATAGCACGTATTAAACTCATGTTGTTTACTTTTGTGTTTACAAATAAACTTTTGTCAAGTAAATGTTTTGTTTTCTTAACCGCAATGCCAAATTTTTACGTGATTGGTTGCAAAATAAATCCCGAGACAGTGATACGCGGATTAATTCAGTTTTTACAGATTCCCTGTCAATACAGAATATTGCGAAAATAGGTCGAAGCTTGCAAACAGAACAAAACAGTTTTGGGACGTTGGTATAAAAATGGAGGAATGTTTCACTTCAATAACGAAAGCCACGGCTCGGTTCATTCAAACAGTACGAGGGATCGTTCGCGAGGTTCTAAAAAGCATGCTGGAAGCTGGAAAATGCGTTATTAATGAACGCTGTTCCCAAAAGAAGTTTTAAAGGCACTTATTAGGTGCAGAACTCACATAAGAATATATAATATATCATATGGCTTTTAATGTATGGCGATCAGCAATTAACTGACAGTTATCCTCGTTTAAAAGGCCTGCACTTTTTATGCAAGTGGACTATCGGCTTATCATGACTTCAGAACCACGGAGAATAAAGAACTGAATAAAAAAGAAAAATCCTCGTAAAAATTAAAAAAAATAAGCTTAATACATACTTTTATTTTAGAAAATGCTTGAGTATTTATTTATCAAATTGGCCTATTAAATTATTAAAAGTGTATAGTTGAGTGGGACTGTACTTTAATTATGAAATTAATTATTAAATCTTTTTATTTATCAAATAAATGTGTCTTGATTTATCCTTCAAACTCTTTTAAAAAATTTCGAAGAAACTTCATTGGCCGAGGTTACAAAGGAGGATTAAAAAATATATTAACCTCCAATGTCGGTATATTGAAGAGTTAGATATAAAATGCTTACAGTATTTGATTTTGGCAAGTTTTCCCTTGGTATGAATCTATTGCAGAGTAGTCATAGTGAGAACAATCCAAAGCGTCATGATATTTTTGTTTTAAGATAATGATACAAAAACATCATTCGTTATAGTTCGTATAGGTATACTTAAATAAGTAGTCTACTCTATTATTTAATTTTAAGTCACCGACGGACCCTGGTGCATATCATAAGGCAAATTTCATTTATTTGTAATGAAGAAACTGACCATTACTATACATGCATGGCTCTATTTTAATATGCCCGTTTATAAATATAGGCTATAGAAAAGCCTACATCTTGAACTCAAAAACAGATTAAATAAAAAAAATCAAGGTTGAATTCGAAAATCGAGAACATCATATCATATTTACGTGACATTTACAGGGTTTAAATGAGTTTTCAAAAGGTGATAAGTTTGAGATCAGCACGACGGCGAGAGGAGATGGGTATGATTAGAGTGCATGTCGGCTTTGCTTTTTCATAGTAATCAATCGGAATATGCTAGATCTTCTGCGTTCTTGTAGGCCGTTTCAGCATTAGAGTGCAGGGTGGCGCGAAAAAATGACAAAAATAACGTTTCATAAATATGCCTAAAGCAATATCGGGTATATATACAGTGTGTAAATTAAGTATGGAAACAAATCTGTATTTTTAAAACCAAAATAGATAGAAATATTTGGTTTATGGCATTGACTGTTAACCAAGGTTCCGGAATTTTTTGCATCAGAAAAAATGTTACACCCCCTCAAGGGGGGTAGGGGTAGGGGGTATCTTAATTTTTTTTTAAATAGCAACCCCTAGTGAGTGACCCCTCATTTTAAAGGGTTTGTCAAAATAAATACAATGCCGTAAACCCGAGGTCGGTATCTTACCCCTAACCAGAATGGCGGCCATTTTAAATTTCGAGATGGGCAAACAAAATCCAGTGTGGATACCCATATTTACCTTTTAAATTGGTTACATTGGGTAAGCCGAACTCCAGATACCATTATTAGATTGAAAAGTGGATGTTTTTATCGTATTCAAAATTTTGCCCCAGCCCCCAAAATAGGGGATTTTGGGGGCAGCCCCAAATTTTTAAACGCAAACCCCTATTGAGTGACCCCTCGTTTTGAAGGGCTTGTCAAGACAAAAGCAGTGGCAAAATCTTAGGTCGATATGTCATCCCTAGGCGAAATGGCAGGCATTCAAAAACTTGAATGGGCGCTTTTTTACCCAATTTTTAATTTTGGATCGGATTCGGATCGGATAGTACGAGGTTCGGATCGGATGTTATTCGGATTCGGATACTCGCACAAACAGAGTGAATTGTTATATTACTCAGAATTAAAATACAAATTAATTAACAGTAAAATCTTAGCACTTTATTCCTAGGAATGCATGAAAAATGTTAATTTTATTTTAGTTTAATATAGAAATGTAGGCATATATTTGATTTTTTGTTGTTAAGTATTTGTTCAAAACTAGAATTATAATTTACATTTTGGACAAATACTTTACGATGACGTACAAAGAATTTTATTGTGTTTTTAGTGTGCATGTTTGATGTTGTCCTTGAGTTGTATGTATTATGTTAAGTATGATACCATTTCATATTTGTATGATTTTGTGTATTATAGGCCTATTATAATATATTATAGCCTGTATAATATAGTTTCATGTATTCTACTAACTAAAGTAGGTCTCATCCAAAATAAATTCACTACAAGGCTATCGGTATCAAACCAAGTTTTAACTGAAATTAGGCCTATTGTTTAGCTCTAAAGTCGGTCAATCAATAGGCTACATTTGTAACTATTTGTTTTTGGTGAGAAAATCTTTTTTGATATTTATTTACAAATTTGCTTACAACCTAGATAAATTTTTCTCTCGCAGAATTAGGTAATTTTCCCGTTCATTTTTTGTTTGAATAAGTAACTAGGCCTACATTGATAGTAATTTTTTGAGTAGGCCTAATAACTTAGGGTTATGCCCAAAAATGTCTATTTCATTCATTAGGCCTAGGCTATATGCAAGTTTTGATATCTTTTGAGTCACTGTGATGACATAACTGTTTAACAGTAGCCTAGGCCTACACCTTCATGTAGGCTATAGTCTTGTTTGATGTTTAAAAGTAGATTGCTAAGCTTACTTAGGTTCAATAATGCAGTAACATGTAATACTTTTAACAATTTAGGTTTTTAACTTACATCCCAATTTGTTTTAGGCCTATTACAATGAGCTCAGTTAAAATAAAAACATTCCTATCTCAAAGAATTTATGAAGTGGAAGTTAGTCACAAGTCTCAATTTCAGTAATAATAAAACGATATTATTTTATTTTTCTACAAAGAACATTTTCTGATGCCTTAGTTACCCTACCCTTACCTTTAGAACCAGCTTGCACAATAGGCATTCCGCCTGTTCTTGGTTTTTCTCAAAATATTTCCAAATCAAACTCTTTTTCTTTCTTGGCTCCATAACTGAGTAGTTAACAACTGGCCTATCCGATTCTAAAAAATTAAACATTAAAAGGTACAGTTCGTAACTTAAATTCAAATTTTATCTCGTACACTGTCGGCTGTAGCAGTATTCCCAGACATCAAAACATCGTACCACACAATAATAAATTATTGCACGCCACAAAATGTCGTGTCTATCAATATAATTGATGACACGGTAATTTGATTGTGTAGTTTGATGTCGGGAATGATTTGATTCTGTAATATTTTAGGCACGCAAAATAAATTATTTTCCAAAACTATCATTAATTATCTTGAAAAATTACGGCAAATCTTTGGGAGGAAAATCATTGTGGCGTCGGAGAATGAGTACAATAACTAACTATTATCGTGTACTTGGAAACACTGTCGTCTGCTGCGCAGGACAACAGAATCAAATAACCACAGACTAAAATCGTGACACTCAGTCAATTCTGGTGTTCCCCCATACCAGTTAATTCCAAATCGGTGGCTGAGGAGTGCTAGCGAGGGTTCACTAGCGCGCGTTGTCGTTGGAATCGGAACCTAACTCTACAGCCAATCATGACCACTGTTAGAATGAGATGTTTTACTCCATCCGCTTGAGTCGCTAATATATCAGAGATTTGTTTTGACAACCATTGCCTTGAGTGCGCTATATCTTGGGGCCATCCTAATACCTTGAGTGTCAATACTAGTGTTGACTGACTCGAGAGAGATGATAATAATTGAGTCGTGTTTTAATCCAACATTGTATTCATACCTAGAACGAACGCGATCGTCAGTATCATTCCAAATGTAGTTTTTGGGGGGTTTAAAGGATTTTATGCTCATATACACTATCTATCCGAAAAAATCGGATATTTTTCGGATTGTATCCGACGCCTGTTGTACATTCAGATCGGATCGGATATCCGGATCCGATCCGAACCCGATCCGGTTTTCCGGATATCCGCACACCTCTAGTTCCTATGAAAAAAGAACTGTAGGGGAGATAGGGAAGAATCAAAACATGCACTTATACTTAATATTTGTAATAGCTTTATTCAACTTATAATTTCTTCTTATACATATGACTCTAGTATAATCTTAAAGTGAGATAGTATTTAGCCAAAAGTAGATCACAATTTTCGACGCACAACAAACTGCAGCCTCTCCTCACAAGAAAAAGGATGTGAATTGGGACTAACATTTGTTACTAGGCCTACTACATCGAAAACCACCCCGCGTCACGGGAGCGGTCGTACTTAACCTAAATCTTATGTCATACAGAAACTATTTACACAGAACTCTTGTGAACATAACTGCGAGTGCGGGGTTAAGGCACAAGGATAAAAAACGAAAAAATCATATAAAACCTAAGCGGACAGGATTGTAAACGGCTAAAAAAGCATCAAAGCCTATAAAATCTAGTAATAAACACACTGTACAAAAAATAAACCGAGATAGAAAAACTGATTATATATTCTAACAAAGAACATCGCCAACCGAAACATCACAAGAGGAACTTCTTTACATAGTAAACAATCCACAAAACTAAAATCTTACACCGAACGATTCGTTTGAAGAGGAAAAAGAAAAAGATAATGTTTTTCCTTCAAAAAAGACAAATAGAGTTTTGAATTTGATGAGATACGATACAATCGAAGGTATGTACAACTTATAATTTTCTCTATACATGGTTCAGTTGAGGTGGAACCCTTTTTCCCTGGTGGCGGTGAGAAGCCTCTCACGAAGCAGCTGTTCCGTCGGGTAGTCGGGCAGCTTGAGGTAGTGGACGCACGTGTTGACCGACGGATAGCTGCCTTGGCCCGCGTCAACCTGCCAGACACACCAATAAGAGATAAGAGCAATAAGAGATATTCAGAAACTACTTTGATCCCTGACTTCCTATTCAAAAACTATTTTGCCCTCAACATCAATATTAAAGTAACTAAGTAACCCTCTATTTTGTGAAGAAAATCAAATACTTTACTCGCAACTGTAGTACCATTAGCCAATCAAAATTCTTCTTTGATAGTTGACAGTTTCTTGAAGCTTTTTTGCCTACCAAAAACTTTATGTAAATGCTAATAGTAAAAATTAAAACCAATACTATTAATAATTTAGAGTAATTATCTACATACGCAAGGCAAAAGCAGTCTTTGAATAAATCAGTAAATTTAAGATATTAGTCTTGAGGGTTGAAACTATTCAAGTACTAAAAAAAAAAAATTCAATTTGCAAGAAAAGAGTAAATAAATTTTTAAAAATAAGCATGAATATTGTAATTTTTTAAACTGACAAAATGTAAGTTTCAATTTTTGCATGGTGTGTTTACAGTTAAAACACATTTTATTGACTGTCCTTGACTTTTTATGAAGCTTCAGGTATTTCTTTAGCCCTCCGAGCGTTATTCGTCGATTTTTCGGCCCAGCTTTTCGACCTCCGAGAGTTTGAGTCGATTTTTCGACTATTCGAAAACGCAACGTAACTTTATAGTGAATGACAAAAACGGACTCGTGAACGCTACCGCCGTTACCGGGAGGTTCTAAACTATCCAAAAACACCGATTTCAAATGATTGGTTGTTTGTAATATGCAATGAAACATATGGGAAAAAAACTGTTACCATCTGCTAACTTTGTAAACAATGAAATAAATTTTTTACTAATTGTTTTAAGGTTATAAATGATTGAAAGTGTTACGAAAACTGTTAATTTACATTATTGGAATAAATTAATATGTTTTATCTAGTTCATAACCATAAATATGAGTAGGAATTAGTGTAATATTCCTAGCTTGATTTTACATGTGTTCTTATGGGATTAGGGTAAGTACCATAGGACATATTTAGTTTTATTCAACATACATTTTTTTCAAATGTTTCTAGCCTATATTAATTATATATTTTCTTGAACTGCATAAAATTCCAAACAAAATGTATATCTTGGAATTTTGATTATGTGTTTCTAAAATTATTTTTGGGGAGAGCAAAGTTACATAAAATATTTTTTTTGTAATTTTTAAATTTTTAACATATAGCCTAATTTTGGTAACAATAAGTAATGGTGATAATTTTTGTATTTTTAGATAGTCCATTTTATCTACTTTCATATAATATATACATTTATAGTGCTAGGTCATAAAATATATTTTTTACTAATTTTTATTTGAAAGTATGCAAAACCTTTAAAAAATGCGTAACGCTCCAGGGGTGCTATATTGAACGCTCGGAGGGATATCTTCCAGTGTTTTATAACAAATTTTCTCTGACTTCCACCTTCCAAATCCCCACTTCCGACCCTGTTTCACCCGTGTTTGTGTCACTCACCTTACGCACGACCGTGAGCCGCGGATACAGGTTTGCCAACCCGCCCGGTGGCAGGGACGAACAGCCAGTGGTGAACTGTAGGAATGCCTTACGCTCCTCCCCTGTCATGCCAACCAGAACGTTGACAAACCTCAAGAAGCCGGGGCTGAAACAGTTCAAAACAATTAGCGATTGTGAAAAAACGCATGTGAAACCTTACATGCACATATCACACCCATCCAAGGTGAGAGGTGTCTGGTTCCCAATGGAGATTAAATTTCCACTCAGTCAATTAACTTTCAATTAAATTAATGTTTGGATTCAGGTTTGAACTGGGAAAAAATTTTAACCATTAGATTGCTATTCAAACCAAATTGGTGATCTCTTGGACTTAAACCTAGTGTCAACCTGATTACTTGTTTTCACGCGTAAGATACCTTTGAGGCTTTAAGACTGAGATGGTGGCGTCGTCCTGTAATCCAGCTACAGTACACTCTCGTTCATCGGACTCGGCGACATCGGAACTCCGCTTCATCGGAACTGGAAATCTGGATATTATTAAATTTATTTTTCTTACGAAATAAATAATTTTTCTGTTTTAGCGCCTTCAATTTCCATTCGTTCTATCCGCACAACAGTGAAGTATTACATTTTGCATCAAAAGTCATCAGGCGTTTTCTATAATCTGCACCCAACGATGTGATTTACGAGGCCGTGGAGTATACGCACAAAAATAGAAAGAGGAAGGGGGCAAGAGGTGAACATCCGCGTCGACCGCTTCCCAAACTGTCATTCAGTCTGTCTCGCGTCGCGACTGCACCTGTGTTTCATGGAAGTCAGTTGACTGCTGGAATATGAATATGGAATATGAGAATTAAGATTTTGGATCTTTATTTACTGCGTTGTTTTTATTCCTATAGATTCATTGTTACCATGTTCAAAGTTTGATTGCCTTATTTTCATAAAATATTTTGTGTTATCATAAAAACAAGAGTGAATATAAATCACGATAGGTCACCGTACGGGCGGAAATGATGACTCACGACGGACTCCGCTTTATCGGAATTTTTTGACATCCGAACCGGCCGTCCGCCACATTAGTTCCGATGAACGAGAGTGTACTGTACTTGGAGGTCACGAATTGTGGATAGTTATAAGCGATGACCTAAGAGACAGCCCAACTATTTTTTTTTTGTCTAAATAGTGTTTCAACTGTAAAAATGAACAGTGTACCTCTCTTTCGTGTAGCCGAGTTTCGGCTCAGTGTAGTTGAGCAAATCCTCCCTGGTCCACTGCGGATTCTGGTCTCCGCACAGCATCACGCGAACTTCCGACGGCGTGAACGCGTGAAGCTTGCGCAGCGGGAACACCTGCAAAACATCAAACTAACGGTGAAACAACGTCGAACAATCATGACAGTCAGAGATTTGTAGGTAATGCTACAATAATGGGTTGCCTTTAATGCTTTCAACATTTATTTTTGTGGTTGAATAGGATTTAGTTTGATACTATGAAAAGTATGTTGATCTACCGGAAACACTTTGTTAACCACATATCTGCCCATACCAAACACCTAAACATCATGTATCTATATATTACTTATCTAGGGATAAATATCATCTAAACATAGGCCTATATGCGTAAGAAGTGATTTGCTCGAAGTTTCTTTAGTTAAACTTGACAAGTTTCTAACAAGTTAAAAAACTAACAGAAAATCTTGTTTATATTTAAGTAATTGTTATATATTCGAAACTTACACATCTGGATCTGAATCTAATTGTTCTGACTTCATCTTCAAGTAATCCAGTGGTGCCAATACTTTAAACAAATAACCTAATTTTCTACTATTGCGAGATATCATGAACAAGAAAGCTTTCACTGTCTGAATAAAGTAGACAAGCTACAGATTGTGAAACCACATTGAAGCTTTTTTTTATGAAAGATATACTAGTAAATGTAAAAACCAACCTGGTTAAAACCAGCTCTCAACGCCTCCATTTGACGTGCAATTCCAGTTTCTAAAGTAAACTGAGTCGTCAGTTCCAGATATTCTTCCAAGTTGTCTAGGCCAACCTAAAACAACACAATGCATAGTTAAAAACCATGATTGGTTAAAAACCATGACCATGATTGTCAGTTTTTTACTGTCTTCAGTTTTAAGCTAAAATATTTCCAACAGACAAATATGATGATATAAACAATTAATTAAACATGAACATTAAAGTGTCATACTGGCCTTATTGTTCTAACAGCAACCAACAATGAAAATGTTACAAAAAACCATGATTTATTACATAACAAACATAATTTAAGGCACAAATACTGTGCTTGCCATTTCATAAGTTAAATTTTAATAATATAGATTCTACGGCTCACCTCAATATCACTTCCATTGTTGACGAGGTCCACAGAGTTGAAGCCGTAAACTTTGCTACCGGGCAGGTAGGTGAAAGTTATCATTAAGTCTTCTAGCCTGCTACCATCACTCGAAACCAGGGAGAGATTCTGGATCTGAAAAAACAATGACTGGATGTTAAACAGGATAGAACATCATTTGAATTATAGTAGTTATCACTTTTAAACATGCACTGTACCTTGATTCATTTTATGATATTTTTGATAATTTTCATACATTAAATACTGAGTTAGACCTAGAATTACAAATAACTATGACCCTGTCACTGAAACATTGTGTCAACTAATAGAAATATTTTTCAAATGCAAAACAAGGATTGGCGTCTTTAAAATTTTCTAAATAACTTTCTGTAACAGTGGGAAGTTTTCGAGTATGAAAAAAAAAAAGATTTGTTGGTTGCTTGTGGCAATGGTGCTAGGAAACTATCTTTTTACAAGTTGAGGGACGAGAAATTGACATACACGGTGAATGACATTATTTAACATACCACAAACGATGTAACTCACATAATCAAAATTAATGCATAGCTTCTTTTCACAGCTAAATTTTGGCTACATTGATCATTTATCTGGAGGCCAGATCAAAATGTTTCACCATTCAGTAGATTTCCCTTTAACTGGCTAAATTTTAACTGGTCTCTTTACAACCAAACATCTCTTAACCAGTCTTGTTTCGACGGAATTTTTTTTTGTACCTATCTTTCAAATCGATACTACAGTCGTTTAGAGTACACTATTAAAATAAACTCCCCTGACACTCCTGGACACATGAGTGTCACCGGAATCGAATGAGTTTACTAACATTACTTCCAGATTCGACAACAATACAAAATTCTATTTAGTTATGAGCGTGCCTATTAATATTATTACTACCCTAGTCTGCCTTTTATTCCCCACCGGAGATACTCGTTTTAGGGTACGTGGACCTACAGTATAAATTCCATACAGTAATATATTTTGAGCTAGTTTACAAGTACAACTCATTAATGTTTCTAGGCCACAGTAAACTATAGTTTGACATTTTTAAAGGTATGTCAGTTTGATTATTCAGCTGTGGTCGGTTAGGAGGGAGTCTACCCACCTGACGGGCCTTGGTCTCGGGTGAGAGCGTGTTGTCCTGCGCTATCCGCTGCTTGCGCGCCGCCAGCTCCCGCAGTTCCCGCAGGAACCTGCCCCGCTCTGGGTCCACCTCGTACAGGTCTTCCGCCGACAGGATACCGCTGAACCTGCAATGTTTTTTATTTGTTAGACATATAATAAGATTAAAAAGTGCTTTAAACATTATTTTTTATAAAAGCCCAAAAAAAGTTTTGGTTAGAGTTAAAAAATACTTATTCTATTTATGACTTTAAGAAAGGTTTGTGCCAAAATTGAAGCAATGTGCTTTCTTCTTTACGGGGGCCTTCATATTAAAAATTGAAATTGTACTATATTCCCGCCTATAATTCAATTTAGGCAATTAATATTTTGAATTATAATTTTTTTCTTAATACGAACATTTTTTTTGAATGAATACTAACAACCATATCTGTACAATATAAGAAAAATTTCACAATTTTATGGCCTTAAAAATATAGTAAAACATAGATGCAGTATTAATTTAAACTTTACAATTTTCATTTGGGCTTCACCATGAGTTCTAAGGTCCACATTGCGCTGGTAAGCTTGTGCTCTGTTTACCTGATTCTTAAAAAGAATAAAACTGTTTACAAAGTTTCAACAGACCACGATACATCCTTTATTTGACAATTTTACTTTCCAAAAGCTCACAAAGCTCGCTTGGAAATTTAAACAAGACAAAATGAAATGATTCACTAAAATGCCAACATATAATTAATATTAGATGATTTTCTGACAACACTAACCATGGTTTTGTTTCTTCTATACAAATCTTGGGGGGATCGAGCTCCAGTTCCTTTTCACTCTCTTCCGATATCAGCGAAGACATCATGAGGTCCTCTTCTGTGATAATGCTCCTACTCCTGGGCAGCAGGCCAATCCTGCAATAGTTGTTAGTTAGTTTAGCTGCACGCATGGGGTTGACAGGATTGAGTTACTTTGCAACCTACCCCAGAGTGAACCAAACTGAACATGATTATCTAATGAAATACTAATTTTTTCAACTGTAAACACATCATAGTCAACTTGATGACTTTAATATGAACAGCTCCAAGTTATGTAATGTGTACATGAGTAAACCAAACAACTGGTCTAGGATATTGATAAAAGGGTTCTAAACCCCTTGCAAAATAGCAAGTTTAGTAGTAACATAAATATCATGGCACTCCTATTTTTTATTTTATTTTGTTTACCTCTTTCAGGCCCCAAAACTTGAAATTGTGACATAAAATTCCCAAATACAGGATTAGAGAAAATTAAAATTTTGCCCTATATATTTATTCAACTGTACCAAAGAGGGGTTTGTAGAAAAATAGGATTAAGTTTGACTGTGCGGATGGCTCGTATTCCCGAAGAAACTCACTACCGTTAAACTTCACAGAGTAAGATGCCCGCTAATCCAAGCTGAATAGGACCAGACCGGGTTCAGATTAGCAAATTTTCGGATTAAGCGGATACTATGTACTATATCATTTAATTAACAGATTATAAAATATGGGTAAATTACTAATATTAAACATAACTAAAAGTATATCATTTAGTTTAGAGGATATTTTGTTGACTTTTGTTGTTATTTAACAAGTTGTGGCTAGATACTGAAATTGTATATATTTTGGCAATTAAGTATTCACGTTATCTGAAATTAATCGTGGAGACATCTGATAATGCCAATTGTCAGCTCTTCAGTATTGTTCCGCGAACAGTCAACACAAGTGCTTCGACGGTCAGAAGGAAGTCCATTATCTGTAGACCAATGTCTCAAAGACAGTATTATAAGAGCCCCCCCCCCCCCCCCACCAAGTATCTGTCATCTCCCCTTTTCCCGCATTCCAAATATGAGTCATCGGGTCATTGAATTTTGTTAGTTTAATGAACTGTTGGCATTGATTTATTATTATTTCTTGAGTGTTGACTATATGAATTAACTACAGTACCCTTTGTTTTATTTGTTTATGTACTGTGCTGTACACACCAGCTGACAACAGATCAACATTAACGATGTCCAATAAACTAAGTCTTTGCTAGTTTATGCTTTGTTTTTGTGTTACATTAGAGTCAATCAACATACTTAGTACATCACTATTAATTTGTGATCCAATTATCCTTTTGTGTAACAATAAATGATTGATTTTTCACAAAAAGACCACATTTTCTAGATTTTGGACCCTACTGTATGTGAGTGTGTTAGCTGACTTGGCTCACCTGTCGTTGATATTGTTGACCACCTCCCCCTGGCAGAGCAACTTGAGGAATGCATGGCTGAGAGGCAGATCCACCAACCGGTTGTCCTGCAATACCTTGGCTAGGAACACTCCCAGGAACCTACGCAGACAGACACAGCATTACACCTTGGTGAAACTTCTGTTACAATTGGATAGAGAGTAAAGTGAAAATGTTATGCTGTCATTTGTACTGCATGATAATTAAGACAGGAGCAATACAAGTAGGCCTACGTCAAGTTTCTACTTAAGTTACAAAGTGGCCTAGTACTGACGGTTGTGAATTAAAATTAAAAAGGAAACAACTATTTTGTTAATCATAATTGACATCGTACTATCCCGAAACACAGATTTGAAGATTTATATTTAAGAAATAGAGGAATAAAAAAATTAGAGGTTTAGAATTATTTTTTAACTTGTAATTAATTGTTGATCCATGGGACCTGGAGTCTGGTCTATGTTAAATCTAGCGTTCTAATTAGTTGTATGTTTTTATCTGGGCTATTGATGTTATCAATGTATTATAGTGGAGCTAATTTAGTTTGACAGAAGTTACACTTCACTTTAATATTTGCTTCATGACAGGCTTAACACTTCAAGATTCACAATCATTTCAACTTTTTGATGCGTCATTTTTAATTAATCAATGAACAATGAATAAAAGAAAATTGAACTTGTGTTAATCGAAAGCAACATAAAAAAAACACAATATGTATTTTTACGTATTTCACACTGTATTCCATATCAAAGCAACCAAGAGGTTAGTTTTTAAAGCTGAATTTTCTCCAATACAAGACCTATTACGCTAAAAATCGTTATTTCCAAGTTTTTATAAAAATAATTTTTATAATGATAGTCGAAATAGTGAACATAAGTAAAATTTGTCAGAGGAGTGTTAGCCTAATGAGCGTATCGCTACGTGGCTGGTGTCTCACCAGAAGTACTGCGCGGCGCGGTCGGCGGCCGGGGAGTCTTGCGCCAGCGGCGCCGGGAACAGTCCGGCGGGCCGGCGCACGTAGTAGCCCGGCGGCCTCACGCCCTCACCCAGGTCAACCGGGGGCGACCGGTCTGGCACCTCGTCATCACACAGCCACATACCTGCGGGGCGAGAATTAATTAAAAGCGACCTTACTCATGAGTACAAAAAATGATCCAGACATATTTACTCAATTCATAATGTTTAGATCTTATACAAAATAAAAATCAAAATTTTTATTTAAATTAGGAAACAAATTTACTACTAAAAATAAAAGATTGACAAAAAAAAATTCAAAAACATTACTGAAAGTTGTATAACAATAGTAGTGCTAGGAATTTCCCCCAGATGCAATCCCATTTTTTATAACCGATTTGGAACCAACTCAAAAGTAAATTTATCAAACCTAGATTTCAAACAATTACTAAAACAGCAAAAGGAGGAGAATATGACGAATACACAAATGAATACAGTTTCTTTTAACACATATTAACTATAAAGTGTATCCAAACTGCAACTTTTCACTTGGTAGATGAAGATAAGAACAATCGGGAGAGTATCATTGTGATCACAAGTTTAGCACGTTAGATAACAAAAGATAGCGATCTCCACTTTAGCATTTGATGTTTTAAGAACAAAATATCCCAAAATATTAGTTGTAATGTAACCTTTCTTTGAGAAATGTAAAATAATACAAATAAGGACAAATTGGAAAATTAATTAATTACTTACCTAAGTCTTTCCTCTGTAGTTCAGCTGCGACCAGAGCATAGAACTCCAGTGTGGGTCCAAGCCCTGTGCCCTCCTCTCCTTGGAATTCAACCTGAAAAAATTGGTCAAATCAATGTGCACGAAGAAATTATGACAATAATTTACATGTGAACACGTTTTCAGTAAAAACTAAGTGAAGTGTAAGGAACTAAGGAATACTTAGTGACTAAAAGTCCATACATGTATCCATTAGTATTTTCCCTAACTTTTGCAATAAAATAATTTTATTTAATAAATATTACTACAGGTTAAAAAACAAAACAAACCTGAGGTGCACTACTGACAAACTAAAATATATGAAGAAAAAGGATGCAAAAATTACAATATAAACAAACTCTCATAGTTTTATTTTATTTAGAAAAATAACATTATTTTAACTAATTCACTTTACCTTGACCTTCAGGCATTACTTGAGCTCCAGAAGGCACAAGTTTTTCAGGTCATAAAGGCTCTGGTTTCTGGTTTATTTGCAATGGTATGAATAACCAGTGATCGGTAATGTACAGTTGCCTTTATCTTTATGCATGTGCAACTGTGTAAATAGTGTGCATACGAGTGGACTATGTTAATTGTGTTCTTGGGTACCCAAATATAATTCGAATCACTGATGGCAGTAGAATCATCGGCGCTTTGAGTTCCTGAGTTTAGTAAAAATAATAATATCGTATGGCTTTTAGTGGAGGGAGATCAGCAATTAACTGATAGTTCTCCTCTCCTGAAATGCCTGCACTTTTTTGTTTTCTATGCAGGTGGACCAACGGCTTAACGTGACTTCCGAACCACGGGAGCGGCCGAACGATCTTTTTGTCCCCGAGCCGGGATTTGAACCCGGACCTGCTGGGTGATAACCCAGAGCTCTACCACTGAGCTACGGCCGCTGCCTGAGTTTAGTACATGACCTGTCATGTACAGTAGAGAGTAGATTATTTGAACTAATTGGGATTGAAGATGATTTGAATAATCAACGATTCAGATAATCCAACATGAAATTTTTAGTTATTTATGACCACCAGTTAATATTGGCTGTTTTAAAACAAGTACTTCCAAATAACCTTCAGGCTTAAAAAAGATCAAAACAAAAAATAGGAGAAAGGAAAATCGGGAGAGTATAATTGTGATCACAACTTTAGCACTTCGGATAACAAAACAAAGTGATCCACACGTTAGCAGTTGATGTTTTAAAAACAAAATATCCCAGATGCAATAACCTTACTTTGAGAAAGGTTTTAATGGTAATATGTTTTATTTCTGGCTAGATTACCTGAGAAAACTGTGTTCAAGCAGCATATAAACACATATTAAATGCTTGAACACAGTTTTCTCAGGTAATCTAGCCAGAAATAAAACATATTACCATTAAAACCTTTCTCAAAGTAAGGTTATTGCATCTGGGATATTTTGCTTTAAAACATCAACTGCTAACGTGTGGATTCGCCCCTATGAGGGACTTTTACAGGGAAGAGAAGAAATTAAAGCCAGTATGATATTAAAGCACATTTTAATGGTTTCAATTTCTTCTCTTCTCTAAAGAAGTTGCCCATGAAGAAGAAATATGAGTGAAAATTCATAACTTTTACATGGTTCTGTATGCTGGTTGAAAACAATTTTCTCAGGTAAGTTGTCTGAATAATTCCTCTTATTTTGTTAACCCAATCAGCCAAAATGCTCTTCTTTACAAACAAAACAATAAAATAGTACACATTTCTTTATTTGTAGATACTAGCGCTGCGTTTGACGTTTCACAATAAATTTTTTATAATGTACACTAAATTAGTAAGCAGTTTAGGGGTTCGATTAATTGCCGTTTGGATAATGGACTCTCTACTGTCTTACTCCCCCAGCTCACCTCCAGTATGCTCTTGCGGTCAGCGTGCACCTTCATGACCTGTACGGCCCACGGCAGTAACTGGTCGCCCCGCGGCACCTTCACCCGCTCGTGCTTGAGTCGCCCCACGCGGAACTCGTGAGGGTCGTCACGGCGGGGCGACAGTCCAGGGCCCCGCTGGCGCTCTAAGGTCACGTCCCGCTGGGTCTGTAGCCACACTATAGACCTGTGACAAGAGATGAATTGTCAATCAATATTGCTTTGGGGAGAGGATCCCAGTCATGTATTACTGTTTTAGATGGATGATTTTTATGACATTCCCTGACTGGAATGATCAAATTTCCTGACAGAGAATGTACGCTATAGTTAATAGAAAATAAAAGATATTCTCTTCCGTATACCAAGAGATGTTTACCCTTTAAAAGGTCACTTAATTTTAGTGTTCCTTTGAGACATTTAGTGTTTTGCAAGCTTTGTAACCTAATGCAATGAAATGCTGTTATGGAATTCAATTAAGTAAAATAGGTTAATAATTCAAACCAAATATATCCACTATGTTAAATTTCCTACAACATAAAAGGCAACAGTATTGGAACAGATTGGAACAGTGTTGAAATAAATAAATATGTTTAAGACACAGATTCTTTGGTGATACAGTAATAACTTTTTTAAGAGGTTGGCAGGCCTCATTTTGCCCCGTCCATGTAGACTATGGATCTGTGCATGGATCGTATAAGACAAAGTAAGGGGGTGAGCCGCTGCAGTACATAAAAAGGTGGTACTGATAAAAGTCATTGGCAGAACGTGGATTTGAACTTAAGACATTGCTGCCATGGTCCCGAAGTCTGGCATGCTAACCACTACGCCACCCAAGCATGCATACACAATAAGTCAAGCCAAATGTTTAAGCCATTTTTAAAAAGAAATTTACTGTCAAATCATGCAAGAAAATAAATCTACTGAAGGTATCATTTATAACTCATTTTGTCCTTTGGCTGTAAATAGTGCTGTAAAGCTCCATTCCCACTATCTGCTGTGCGGCTCAAAACATGACACGTGACGGTAGCGCTTGCACGGTTTTATCACACTAAATACAGAGCTTTTGTAGAAGTATTTCATACTCCTAATGTGAATAATTATTGCAAACATTGACAGACTTAAAGAAATGGTTAAATTAGGGATAAAAATACTTAACCACATTTACTTTTTTACATTTTTTATTTTCATTGGACGTAGTGGAGGAATTTGATATATATAAAGCCACAGTAAAACATCCTGATGACATCCTAAATGAAAAAAGTACGGTTCCAATCAAACTCTCTATATAAGACATTGATTAGACTGCAGGAGAAACATTGACATGGCGACAACCTTTGAACCCACACAGATAAACATCAATTAAAGGTGACAAGAAGACCGCAGTCTAGACTTGCTCCGTGCCGGTGCGTGTCGAGGCCTCACGTCCGTGACTCTTTGCTTGTGTTAAATGTTTCGTATTTTGTGTTTTGTGGACTTAATTTATTTAAATGTCTGTAAACGGTTATTTATGTTTTAAAACCAATATGACGACCTCTTCACGAGCGATGTTTTAGTCTTGGTGTATAGATTTCTGAAGATGACACAATAACGTGCCGTAAGCGTAAAATCAAAAGGATTTTACAAAGACACGAAGACGGCAACAAGGTAATATAACCTTTTATTTTTAGCTCAAAGTGACTTGGAAACTGAAGTAATAATGAAAATACCTCCGTCGCAGCAAACCTGCGTACTCAGAAAATTTCTAACACAATTCGGTTTCTTAGTGAATTTCTCATAGGGAAGTAGCTATTACTGTAGGTCTGATGGTAAGAACTAAGCCTGACACCATGTTACTTTTTTGTTTTGAAGTGCCCAGAAACCAAAAATAATAGTCACTAAAATTTATATCTGTATATACAAGAGCTTTAGATGATATATAAAATTGCATGTGATTGCATTTAGAATTTTTGAGTTTTGTTTAAGTAAACATTTTCAAAATTGTTAAATTTCTTGACTAGTTATATTTTTAAAGCTGTAGTATTACCATGATTATGACAAATGTTATCTGTATCTCACAAAAATTATAATCAGACATAAAAATTTTTGTAATTTTTGTTTTAAGTCAAATTTCTATATTTTTTCACCAACTACTTTGGTTTTTTTTTTTTTTTTTTACTTATTGGAATGAATACCAATCAAAATAATTTATGATACAAAAATATTGTTTTCAATTGTTTTATTTCAACCCAGCTTTCTATACATAAATCACAATGTATTACATTAACATTGAAACTTGGCTGTTGCCTCTGCATCTATTTTCTTCCTGCTGGGCCTCCTTTCCAGTTCACAGAAGTTGTTATCTGTACCAAAAACAACGAAGGTGCATGATTGATGACCACTCCCCTCTGCAGCCATGGTTTTGTGCAGGATACTCCTGTGGATCTTTAATTTTTCCAAGTCTTTGTGTCCTTTGTAGGGTACTGGGAGATCAAACTGCATCCTTAACTTCACGGCCAAGACCCGGGACTGATGTTTAATGGACTGGTTCCTCCTCCGGGTTGGCCCCTTCTCCGGGTTGGCCCCTTCTCCGGGTTGGCCCCTTCTCCGGGCTGGCTTCCCCCTCCGGGCTGGCTCTCCCCTCCGGGCTGGCTCTCCCCTCTGGGCTGGCTCTCCCCTCCGGGCTGGCTCTCCCCTCCGGGCTGGCTCTCCCCTCTGGGCTGGCTCTCCCCTCCGGGCTGGCTCTCCCCTCTGGGCTGGCTCCCCCCTCCGGGCTGGCTCTCCCCTCCGGGCTGGCTCTCCCCTCCGGGCTGGCTCCTCTGAGCTGTTTCCTTTCGGCCTGCTTCCTTCTGACTGTCTCCTTTTGCGATGCCTCCTTTCGTAATGCTCCTTCTGGCTACCACCTCACTGGTGGTTGTGCTCCTCTTGTCTGGGACGGGAATTGCGGCAAGTATTTACTGTTGGTCCGCCCAAGTGACTTTCTTCAAGTCCGCCAGTCGGTACTGCGTCGCTTTTTCGGAGGTTTTGGGGGACGCCTGGGATGCTTTGTTTTTAACTGGAACAGTTGCTTGGACCTCGTCAGGTCGGGTGTCTGGTGGGATGGGTTGGTTTAGCCACTTGCCAATACTAAGGCAAGAGCATCCCACAAAAATTAGAAGACCAGATACAGCACTTACAGGAACCATTTTTATACTTGTTCCAAGTAATGTTTGAAATGAAAACATTACCACGGTTATTTCTTAATTGTTAGTTTTTGCTCAAGGTTGATTGCAACATGTAAAAAAATCTATTTGCAAGAATTCTTTTGATATGGGTATAGCTTCTCAGTGACTTAAAATTAAATATGGTTTTGATTATGAAAACTTTATAATATAAATGACAAAAATTATTGTAGATAATAAATTATTTTTGTCACTATTTTACTAATCACATTTTTGCTCACTATTATTATTTTATCCATTTCATCTTTACTTGAAGTAGGAACTTTGTCATATCATCTAATCCCAGCACTAAACCAAAAGTATGCAATTTACCATTATATTATATACTGTATAGGAAAAAGTTTTATGTCGAAAAAAGATCCGGTTAAGTTTATTGCAGACAGTAAATTGTCTCTAAATATTGAGGATTTTAAGTTTTCAAGTAAGTAAATTACAAAACACCCCTGTCACAGCAGACCTGCATACTCGGCGAATTTGTAAGATATTTTTGTTTCATTATCAAAGAACTTTTTGGTTATATAATTGCCAATCTTTACAAGGAAATGTAACATATTTAGTGGCATTGTATT
Source organism: Neoaliturus tenellus (assembly GCA_030545055.2). Taxonomy (NCBI): domain Eukaryota; kingdom Metazoa; phylum Arthropoda; class Insecta; order Hemiptera; family Cicadellidae; genus Neoaliturus; species Neoaliturus tenellus. The sequence continues at coordinate 42,962,221 of CM061537.1, forward strand.
TCTCAGTTAATTATCTATACTTATTTAATACGCTAAGGGTTTTTTTATTTTGAGAACTCCTCCTACAATTTTCAACCGATTTTCAAGTTTTTGGTGTCGTTCGAGAGGGCTTGGTCTGTAGTTGTTTCCGCCAAAAACTGATAAGAATCGGACTGAAAATAAAGGCGCTATCCACCATTGAAATTTAAAATTTCCCATTAAAATAACATTGGGATTGAATAAAGCATTTTAAACTTCTGTTAATAATCAGCTGTAAATACGTGTAGTTATTGGTGATTACAGATATTCACATTATGGGATTGGTCGGATGTCATTGATTTAGAGTTAAAGTAACTAATGTAAATGTGTACTGTATAAAATAAATTGCTCAATTTCGAGCAACACGTATACTAGTTTTTATTTAATAATCTATATATTATTATTTATAAGGCAATAAATTAATTTTTTAAATCAGTCATAAAATTGCATATTTAAGCTACCAAGCAAAAGGAATGATCTGTTTACAAATTCCAAAACATAAACGTTCCAAATTAGACAAATGCAGAAGACAGCTGATCAGCATAAGAACAGACACCTTATTATCTTCATCTCTCTTTCTCCCATTATACACTTACTAGCTGTTGCCTAGCATAGGCGTCATTTCAGCATTCTGATTGGGGGGGCAAGATTTTCATAAGGTCAAACCCCCTCCCCCCTTCCTACAAATACGCCAAAAAACGCCACATATATTAAATTTCGCTAAAAACTGTAAATAAAAGCTAATTAAGTTAACATTGTGACACTAAGTCTTCCATAAACTGTGAACTTAAAATTTTATCTCACGAACACATGAAAACAATACCCTAATGCATGTAAAATTTAATTATGTAAAATGTTTCTATATTTAGAAGGTCATTATTCTTCGGGATCTGCCAGTGGTTACTGTGATGTCAAACAATTTAAGAAATTCGCTGGATTTAATTGGTTAATGGATGCTAAATCGTTGAAATAAAAATACAACAAACATCCTTTTTATAAATATTTAATTATTTTTATTGTATATTCTTTACAAATAAAAAATTTCACTATCGGATACATAGAATAAAACTCCATAGGCCTACATAAAACAGATTGTTATATCTTTATCAAAAATTATATTTTTTGCAAAGCACCTTCCGCCACATAACGGTCAAATTTATCATTTAATTATTGTTGATTAGTATCAGTACAGCCACGGTATACATTACAATATACACTACAGTATTGTTCATCACATTACCTAAATTGCTATCTAGGACAAGAAAGGTCAAAAATAACTAGGTAATCAAAAGAAAGCTAAGGTTTTTGTACAATGAACTCTTCCCACAGTTTTCAACCGATTTTAATTATTTTAGTGTCATTGGCTAGAGTTCGGCGCTCGGCGTCAAGTTATTTCTAAAGTAAATTGGTAAATATCCATTTTAAAAAAAGGGCCCTACAAGTCTTTAAAGTTCGTAATTTCCCCATTTGATTAACATTGGTGAGGAAATTCATTGGTTTTCAAGTAAACAGCTGTAAAGTTAAACATCGGACATTCAGCGAAAGTATCAACCTTTGCACACGAAAAGGGGTTATTTTAAACGTATAGGTGTGGTGTAAAGTGGTTAACAAATTGCATTAAGCATGCATGCGGAAAATGTTTAGAACAAAATTGTGGGCGTTTCACAAATTATTTACGAATTAACTGAGTGGTCTCTGAAGGTTTTGGCCGAAAGGGGCTAGAGACAAATAATGGCATGTCCAAAAAGCTATGAGAAAATGATAAATAACGTAAGAAAACGTCCTTCAGAAAAAAAACATGGAGATAAAGAACATCACAACGTCTGTTTTATTTTGATTTTAAAACGATAACCAGCAATAACCAGATGACGCCAGTGATTGAAGACTATCTTTAAATTAATTTTAGCCTACTACTATATTAAATTTTGGTGACGCTCTTCATAAGAAAACCTGCTAGAAGTGCCACTGTTTCTCCCACTGATAGATTGGCTAATCAAGAAAATTGAATAGTTTTATAATCCCTATATAGTAAACTGTGCTGAACTGTATATTGAAAGGAGTTTCTATGTGATATTGGTGCTGGTTGTTGAACACGTTATCTATCTCATTTTTATTATAATGGTTATATTAATAAATTATTCTCACCCAAATTATGGTTTTTAATAATAATTTAATGGTTATTACTTTTCGAAACTTGCTTTCACTTCAAGATTTGGGGTTAAGTGGTTGAGGACAATGATTTCACAAAACATGAAATAAATTTAAAATAAATTATTACATGGAACTGTTGGGCATAACATCCGCCCATAAGCTTTATTGATTCAGCTAGGGTCTAATTCTTATTATTTGAATAATTTGTAAGGGCAGCTGACTAGTTGCTTCAAAGCCGGTAAGCTATTGTAGGTATTAAGCTACGTAAAAACCAAGGTTATTTTGGTAACGATGGCAAAGTGTATGTAAGCCTACGGTACAAAAAATGTCTACCAAGAGTTGTTATGGAAGATGAAAATTCCTCTGTTATACAAAATGAAAAGTTTTTATCAGTATAGTAACCAAATTGCTTGATTTCCAGCAACACTTAGCCTACACTGGTTATTGCATTAATTCACTGTATTTCTTGGTCAAACATGAGAACACTTTAATTCAGTTAACTGGCTATGCCAAATTAAGCCGTCTATTACGCCACGAATCAGTCATCTATTACTTTTGTAATGTCGATTTCTACATCTCTTTCTATTGCCAAAATCCCCAGAGAACTCAACCTTATGTGGTCGATGGTATTCCTACAATAAATTAAAAAATTTTAACTGCATGACATACAGTTATACATACAATCAACACATCTGTCTCATTCAGTTGAAGTTGTTGTTGTCCGGCTTCCCTTCGAGACTCTCGCATGCGCCTTAATTAAACTGATACTGCTGTCTGCCGCTACCTGACTCATTGGCGCTCTTTCTGTAGCGGGAGCAATAATGGAGATTAGCTATACAATGCTAAACAACTCAACAGACGTGAGATGGAGCTTCCTGCCAAAGATGACGATTGCAGAATGAGTCAATTGATTAGTTTTACGTCGATAATTTAAAGCAGACATTTTGTTAAAATCTGATTCAGAACTTTATTGTGATCAAAATATTTCACCATATTACATATAATCTAACATTTTAATTTCAAATTTTAAAAAAATCACCAAATTTATTGGGGGGGCAACTGCCCCCCCTTGCCACCCCCAAATGACGCCTATGTTGCCTAGCACGACTTCGCCTGTGATTGAATTTATTTTATAGGTAATAAAATCTTTTTAAAGAGCAACAAAATCTATTCCCTTAAGAATGACATTGAAACAATGAAATGGTGTGAGTGGGGCTTTGAAAGAATTTCGCAAAACCTGTTCTTAGTGAGAAAAGGTATCTTAAATAGAAAAAAGCCCTGAGAATCTATGAGCAAATAGGAAAGACCATGTCAAATTTCAACGCTGTTGGCTCTACAGTCATTTTTAAGTATGTGGTGTGGAGCCCTAAATAACATAAAAAACTAAACTGTTTCTTAGTGAACAACTATTAGCAAAACGGAACGTTTACATTAAATTTCAACCCGTAGGATCTACGGTGTTTTTGAGAATTTGTGGGGAGTAGCCCTCAAATTTTATCGAAATTTGCAAAATAGATTCTTATCAGGGTGTCTATTTTATTTTTCTTTCAAAATTCAAGACTAATTCCAGATACAAGACTTCTTTAGTTTTTTCAACACTATTTCACTACTCGACATATTAATTTCTATTTTACATTTTACAAAATTATTTATATAGTTGCCACTAACATATTTGTTTTAAAATAGTATACACATACCTTACGTCAAACAGCTCAAATTTTATTGTTGAATATAATCACTACATGTTTTGCCAAGAATGCGACATTGTCAAGTGATACAAGAACATACTATTCAAGGATTGGCCAAGGATCAAAATAGACAAAAAAAAATATTGTTTTTTTAGAATTACATTAGAATGTTAATAGAATTACACACTTTTGCATTATTTTAATTCAAACCGTATTAATTTTCTATGTTGTTGCAGAATTAATATTGCTTATTATTAATAAGTTAGAATTTTATGGTTTCATTTTAGTAGTCTTGTTTTTGACAAAAAATATTAAGATTCATTGTATTAGCCGCTGATTTGCTATTGAAGACTAAAATTTATTAGCCACTGAACTGCTATTGAAGACTGACATTCTAACATTAGGAGGTAGTGCAAACGGGTAAGTAATGAGTATATCAAACTGAACTGTGTTTGTGTTGTGATATGTTTTGTCCATTTTAAGCCTTAAGACCAATCCTTCGATGTATAGTATGTTCTTATATCACTTGACAATGCTGTATTCACGGCAAAGCATGTGGTGAAAATATACAACAACAAATTTGAGCTGCTCGATAGAAGGTATGTGCATACTACTTCAGTCTTCAATAGCAGTTCAGTGGCTAATAAAATTTAGTCTTCAATAGCAAATCAGCGGCTAATACAATGAATCTTAATATTTTTTGTCAAAAACAAGACTACTAAAATGAAACCATAAAATTCTAACTTATTAATAATAAGCAATATTAATTCTGCAACAACATAGAAAATTAATACGGTTTGAATTAAAATAATGCAAAAGTGTGTAATTCTATTTTTATTAAATACTAGCTGTGTGCCTGTGTCCTTCATAGGGCTGTTTAGTTTATTATTAAAATAAATAATATAAATAATTCCACAAATTCAATGGTGATATCAAAATTTATAGAACACATAAAAATTGCATATATTTGTTAATAATTAAAATGTTGCTTCTCCTTGTTTTTCTTTACCTTGTAGGCCAATGATAGTTAACACCATTTTTAGGCCATTTTTCAGCATACACTGAATCAAGAGTCAATACCAGCGTCTCTTCACAATAGTCGCGAGCATTTACTGTCTACAGTCGCAAGCGTTTTGATTGGGGATCATAAGCGTCTCCAGTTAGCAATCTTGATTGGCAATCACGAGCGTCTCCATAGTTAAAATTGTTTATAAATTTCAAGACTAGAAGGCATATTCAAGACTAATTCCAGACTTTTCAAGACTACTAGACACCCTGTCCCACTAAGGTTTAAAGCCTGAGGAACCTCAATACTCACGAAAGAAAGGAACAATTCTAGACTACTTTACAAGATTCACCCACTTTACACGTACCTTGATGCGCCAAACGCGGTGCAGCTGAAGTAGAGGTGGCGGGTCTCGAAGGGGAACAGGAATGGACAGGAGTGGTTGAGCTCCTCACACCAGGCAGGCAGCGCCCCGGAGCTGAGCACTAGTGGCTCCTGTATCTGCTGAACCAGCTTGTTGGTGATCTTCTTGCTGGTGAAGTCCTCCGTGGCGATGTGGCTCTCCACGCCATCCGCGTCTGCAAACACACCAGAGAGAATGGTACGCGAGTACGGGTAAGGGGGCGGTTTAAGTGTCTGCAATACCCGCCATATTGGATTTTTATTACTACAACATTAATGTTAAATGTTAAAAACATTTAAACATTAATGTTAAAAACACCACCTAAGTGTTATTTTCGGCAAAATTGAGACTTTTCTATCTCAATGGAAACATGCATTTAACACACCCTTGTGACTTAGTTTTGTGAAAATCCAACAGAATTCTCTGCTATCTTATTTCTTCTAATACCGCCTACTTCACTAACTAAAAAAAAAAAAAAAAAAAAAAAAAAAACCACCAATGTCTTCCAGTTTTAGCATGGTAGTCAACAAAAGATGGATGTCATTTTGCATAAGGTGAAACTTATTTACCATTTTGATTGATTTCCATTGATATTTAAAAGATCATTGATTGTGTTAGTTATTGTCTTGGTTATAAAACAAACATTTCATGAGTGAAATTAATAGCTTTGAGTGTTTATTGGAGATAGACGGAGTTCTATCGTACTCTTCCTGTAATACAACACCGTCTATATCCCTACCAAGGATTTGGCTCTCCTGCAAAGTTTGCATCTTGTCACTTAGGTGTTACATGTTCTTTAAGCGACGATTTGAAACGTTGATACGCCTTTACTAATGGTAAAAACGATTCAACTTTATGTCATTTTAAAGGAAATTGTAGTACCTGTGGGACTATGAAATAAAAAGTTTAATGTTATTGTTCGTTCGATTAATTGCAATAAAGTATCCTCAGCATTTTTTGTTCGAAGATGGACATATTTTTCAGAAATTCAATCTTATAAATTGCTCTATAATCGTCATTTTGATATCACAGTCCCACAGATATTAAAATTTCCTTTAAAATGACATAAAGATGAATCTTTTTCGACCTATATTAAAGGCATAGAGGACGTTTCAAATTTAACATTAGTCTTAAAGGAATAAAATCCAAGGTGGCAGGTATTGCAGACTCTTTAAGTTTCAGAAAATGAATCTTTTGGTAGAGTTTATAACAAAATAAGTTTAATGTGTATATTTCATAGAGGGAACATTTTTCATACAACAAAAGGTATTTTTTAATTAAACCGACCAATAGCCCAAGTTAGATTAGGGGAAAGAAAGTTGTTTGGTCAGGCTGTTGTAATGGTTCTAGTACTCTATATTTAGCTCAGTTTTACAGTTTTAATAACTTTGTCGAGCTTCACTTCATTTTTGTGTCTAAAGAAAATAGTGTTCCATCGTTTGCCAAACAAAGATGGACTTTTGCTCCATTATAAGCAAGCTAAAAGTATATATATATATATATATATATACAAACGGTACAAATTAAAAATAATTAAAAAAAAATTATTATTAAAAAGTTTTTATTTGGGTTAAACTAACTTCATATATTCTGCTATATGATAACATTAGCGATTGAAACAACCTGACAACCATCGAAACTCTACCTTTCCTCACACTTCTACATAGTTGGCAACTCTTTTCACTCACCATAGTGGTACTTCCTATCCCGGATGACGTAGAGGTGCCGCAAAAGTTGCAGCACATCCTCGACGGTGCACGATGACGACGGGACGGGCGTCGCGGGCGACATGACACTGGAGGCGCACGCGTGCGTGTGCGACATGAGAGAGGCGACTGGCGTTGAGTCTCCTCCTTCTTCCGGGCTCTCCTTCTGCTCCCGGTAAATGATTCTGCAGAAGAGAGAGAGGAAAGATATAGCAGACTTATAAACATAGCATTTTAAGTCAAATAGCAGACTTACAAAACTCATTTAAGTTTGTTACTTTTTAGTTTTAACGTCTTCAATCCCAAAGTTTGCAAGGTCAGGATTTAGCAACAACTTGGATTGCTGGGCCAACATCACTACATAATAAATACACCTCATCATCAGGTCATAAAGAAGATCCACTCCCGAAACATCACTTAAATTGTCATTACCTAAATTTTTACAAATCTCGTCATCCCTGAGCACATGATTCATTGTTTACAAACAACTCACAACGAACAAGGTAGTAAAGAATAGCAAGAAATTCGGCTGAGTATTAGCATGCATTGATGTCATTGGAAATATTGTATAACAAAATATATCTTGAGAAAGTGCCGAATATTGTGTAGCTTTCTTAAAATAGCGAAGGGAGAGCCAGAATGACTTTTAACAATCTCTTCACAGTGAAACTTTCTCAACACCAGACGGATTAGAGGGAAGGACCATATTTTGAAATAGGCGGGGTTAAATAATATTACAAGATATTGAATGGGTTACTCATGCAGTTTACTCGAACAGGGTGACTACCGGGAACCCATTGACAATCGGATCGTGGAAAGCGTTCGCTAGCGATGGACCTGCATTAAATATCAGAAACTACAGATGGAACATGGTAATTAAGTTTGTCAATAACAATCAAACACATAAAAGCAGCTGCAATACTGACGGAATCATGTCAAAATAACCTCAAACATAACAGTAACTGTCGCTTATGTATAACAAACAAATACCAAATATGCACAGTAAAAAAATAATACAATTTTTTTTTTTAAATCGTTAATGTTGATTTCACGGTGTCCATTACAGCTGTCTAGTATGCAGCTGCAATAGGTACCTACTTGTTATATGCTTCAGTTCGCTTTAAAATATGTGTACAAGAATCTTAAAAATTTAAGGCAATATAAATAAATTCACAGAACTCAAGGAGGCAATACCAACATTCACAAAAAATTCAAGGACATTTCAAGAACCATACGAAATTTGTCTGTATTTTTCAAAGTCTTCAAGACCAGGATGTAAATTTCAAGGACTTTCAAGGACTGTAAGATCCCCGTTGTAACTTACGTGTACGTGGGTTCCCATATCCTTCTCAGTTTCTCCTGCCTACTGCCGAGGTCCGCCAGCTGGATCAGTTCCTGGACAGCGTGGAATATCGTCCAGTTGGGGTCGGTGAGGGCAATCTCCACATCTTGCACCTGCAAACGTGTATTAAGAATATGTTTCAAGTAGCTGACGAACAAGTAGATGTTTACAATGAAGCAGGTCGGTGCCAAGGTGACTGTAGGCCAGGGCCAGGTGAGCTACATCCCCTTAAGAGCAATGGTGTCACTTTCTGCGACATCCGTGGATGTCGCCACAGAGGTTTTGTTGGTTAAAAAAATGTTAAAAAAACCAACATTTTACTCTTTGTTACCTGCAAGTGTTGCCAACACTGCAGGAAACAACAATCGTTCTCGTTTGCGTTGGGGATTTTTTGTCTCAACTGTTACCAAAATAAGGAATTTCAAAGCAAACTAGGAAAGAATTTATGGTTTTAAATTTACCTAGATTGATAATTGTTAATTTGGTCATTACCAAATGGTTTGTTATTAACTAATAATCCAAATGTAAAATAGAGTAATATAGTGTCGTTACGATAAATATGGTACCCGTGGCAAGACTGCTTCATTCTCTTTTTTAATCAGCTGTGTAATGGTAAATATTATAACGTCCGTTTTAGTTTAGACGCTTCATATCCGGAACACAAAAAAAAAGCTATTCAGCTGACCTGAGAAGAAGTTATGCTTCTTCCTCTACAGACCTTGGGCCGGTACAATAGTGGCAACGCTTGACAGTAAAATCAACGGGAGAAAACATAAAATAATATAGATGCGAATTAAAGCCACTGAAAATTTTATAGGTTTGGTTTTGATTTGGTTTTTTATCAACGCTGGATGTCGATTTCCAGCAGTAGTGAATACTTGAGGAAAATGTTACCCTCTAGGGTTACTAAGCGGATTTATCCCTTTTAAGTGAATTTTTATTTTCACACGACTTTACTATTTTGAGATTAATCGCACGGCCCATCCACGTAAGCCCAACACTGTAAAACAATAATAGGCAACCCTGTCCAGACTTTTGCTGTCAACATTATTAAGTCTTGTGCTGGATGAAACTCAGATGAATTCTCCGAGATCGTGTAGGGATAGCCAGGATGATTCCTTCGCAAAGCAAGAGGTGACATTTGAAAATTTAAGTCACTGGATGTTAAAGCTCATTTGAAATCGCCTATGTTAACCCAATACAGTGTTATAACAGTTACAAATTTAAACACTATGTAATCCATATTTGTATTGAATTTTTGAATAGAACCGGGTGTCCACAAAAGAAGTAATCAAGTTTGTTTAAAAAATACAGTGAAGTTTTAATAATTTATAAAGAGTAATACTACACACCATTAGAAAGATAAAAACTTCAAGTTTTTTCCTGTATATTACAAATGTTCAATATGTGAACCACGGCTTGCTCTGTAGAGATAATCCTAAGTAAAGACTAATTCTGACCAAACATGAGCATCAGACATCGCTGGTCTTCCAGAGCTCTTCCCTTTCCTCAAGCAACCACTCGTTTCGAATTTTCGATGTCAATCGTATATTTATTTTCTATTAGGAGGGGTTTTACGATAATTTCTTTGAAAATGACGTTGCACAATTGTAAGAGATAGAGTCCTTTCAAATTCTAACACACAGAAATCAGTAAGTGTATATTGTGCATAACACACAATACTAGCGATATTCATATCTTATATTTTCATCCAAATCACTAAACAGCTACTTTTGCGAAATTGTTGGCATTATTGACAACAGTCAGCTTTGTGGAAAAACTTGAGGTGTTTTCCGAACTACTGAAACCAACCGCAGCGATATCGGATACGCAGTTCTAGTCAAATTGACGTACAAAGTTGTTTACTTCTTTTGTGGACACCCGGTATTTTGAATTTTCTGATGATACTAAGTTAAGATATTAAAAAACAATACTCAAGTTTTTAACGTTGATTTGTTTCCAGATACTTTTGTTTATATCCTGATGAAGGTCACTGTTTGGTACCGCACTCACCCCGGGAATGTTGGGTCCGCGCAACGTGAGCTGCAGCCTGGGCTGAGGGGTGGCGTCTGTGGCAGCTGTGCTGGTCGAGCTTTCCTCCTCCCCTCCCGGCGCGGGGATCTCCAGATCCGTCGTCTGCAACAACACAAACAGGTGGTGAGAAGATGATAGAGTCATGCAAAATCGCAGAGTCAAACATTGAGGAGGGCTTTACAGTTGACTCACTATAATCCAACAGCTACAGATTATGGGTGTTGGATTATGGAAAATGTCGGATTAAGAAAGATTAGTTTTATTCTATCTAACAAATTTTAACTATTGGCTACAGAGTACACAGCTGGCAAGTGAGCCGTCACTAGCACTACAAGCCACCACTAAGCTTGTTACTGGTATGTCTGATGGTTTTGGCAAACACCTGAAGTGACCGAGTATCATGACTGTTTCCCAATTACCTACATATTTGACTCGATTGTATGGAAGAGCCTTGCATGTAGTACAAAGGAATAAATATTAATCTTAAAGTAGAATTTCTACACATTTCTAACAAAAAGTAGGCTAACTGTGGGTGGAGGAGCAATAGTCCCCTGTTTTGGTAATAATGCAAACAAAAAACCAATATTTATTTGGTTTTTATTTACTTGAGATAAAAAAAAATGATAAACGGAAAATTAACTGTAAAGAAGAAATCACGATGCAGTAGCGTAGTTTTTGTAATTATGTCACAGCCCCCTTCCACCAAACAGCAAACCCCATCCAACTAGACCCATTTGGTTGCCTGTTACAGAAAGCGATCTCAAAACGTTCAGCGGTAAAAAAAAACCTCACAGGAAACAACACATGGTTTGATATGTTTCATCCCTTTGTTTGCAGGGGACAAAAGAAACAAAATTGCTACTGGTTACTTTCTGTTACCTCTTGAATTAATATTGGATATATGAAATATCTAAGGATTATATAATATTCTAGGGGTGTGCGATGCATCGAAATTGCATTGAAATTTTGATTCGATTCGATTCGAGGCATCGAATCGCGATTTGATGCTGCGGTATTCGAAATTGCGATGCATCGAGTACGTCCGATGCGGCTCAAGAGGTGCAAGAACGTGCCGAATTTTCATGTTATTTTAAAGAAATTAAAATGTTTTCTGTGTTTGTGTTTCATTTTCATTGAAACCTAATCCCAATTTCCACTATTTAATTTGAAATCAAAACTCGTTCTCGAAAACAACAACGCAGTTTTGGTGGCAGTTTTGGTGATGGCTGACGACGACAAAGAAATGTAAGCGGGTGAAAGGATACTGCGCAATAATTTTCAACGTTCATTTGAAAAGTAGTTCCGTTATTAAAACATAACTTGTTTGCATTTATTGTAGTTTGAAAGACCAATTGACCCTTAAAAACTCATTGTTACGAAATTTGATTTGTTTTGAAGTGTCAAGAAAGATTTAATTTACCTCCGCGAGTAACAACAACTCAACGGCGCGTAGGGATATCATGGTGGTGCGGGATGGGATGGGGGAGGGGTGGGATGGGGCATTGAGCGTGGTAATGACCTTCACTGCTGGAGACTCATGCACACACGCACTCTCTCTCTCACACACTCACACTAATTGCTCGGCCGGCAAAGGATGTTCTAAAAATAGAAACCAAAACAGGTGGGGTTTTGTTTGTTGTGATCCCATCCCAGTGCCGGGGGCTGCCGGATTCCTTTAAAATAGAGAGACCTTTTCAGTTTTTTGTCAACCTCAATGTTCAGTCAACTGGAAGAGTTGTTTAAAGTTTGGTGGTTAAAAAATAATGAATTTATAATTTACCCGGAAATGCTCATATCCCAAGTTAAAACTTGTTTAGTTCATGCTATACTTTTTCATTCATTTTTAACTTAGTTGATTAAATTAGTTGACTAATAGCCTAAATGTATTTGTTATATTTCATTAAATATATTTAATGGGGTTTGAAGTTTTAAAATTAAAAAATTATATTAAATTATAATAAGATGTTTACGGGGTATTCCGTAAATTTTGATTTTGGCTACAAAAATGGACGCCATTTTGAAACGAATAAAGATAACTGAATTCTGTTTTCACCAAAATGTTTCTATTAAATAGACCTTTCTAATGATGTATAATATGACATATGTTTGTACTTGAAATTTCCAAGATTCGAACCTGTGACCCCCAGTTTTTGGTACACCCTGTATTTATACAACGTTAAAAATATTTTTAAATTATTCCTTGGGGTGGATTTAGAGGGAAATAATTTTATTTGAAGGATGTAGGGCAAAGCGTTCGTCTGTAATCCATTTAGGACACCTTACGAGATTCACCCTGTACATACATATATATTATATTTTATCAGATGTCAAGTGATTTTAAAGGTGATATTTTATGGTTTTATTTTTAGTGGGATTGGGAAACTCTAAGATTTGTAAATTTCAAGATAAGTAAAAAGTAAATTTAAAAAATCGTGTTACTTTGCATCGCATCGAATTTGAATCGATTCAAATCGAAATTCTGTGAATCGAATCGTTGCATCGAATCGAAAACAATTTGCTGCATCGCACACCCCTATAATATTCCCTTTACACTCTAAAGCCAACAGCATGATTTTCTCAGGTATCTAGTTAGACCCATGCCTACTTATCATACAGATAAAACCAATCAAAGTCTTCGGTACACAAAACTGATGGATGGCAAAATATTCCAAAACAAACCACAAGGGAAATCACTTTTGATTCAATGATCAAGTGACAATGAGTCATATCTCTCCTATTACTAAAGCCAGCAAGTCTGCGGGAGCGGTATATCCCCCCGTACCTGGTTGACGTTTGTGCGGCCGGGCCGAGGGTCGAATGCGGGTATCAGCGCAGAGAACTGCCGCTTCAACACGTATTCGTCATCCCACGACCTCCGCTTGCCACTGCCGCCGCTGGTGCTGCCTCCCGCGTTGCGAGACTCGTACCCCTCCTCCTCCTGGCCACAAATTGGTTGTAACAACTACAATTGACAGCGAGACATTAAAACTCATATAAAATAGTTTTAAAACACTTATGTAAAAATAAATAAAAATGGTCCTACTTTGAACTTCTTATGAACAAATTATATGTATTTTTAATAAAAAAAAAACTTTAATCATATCTTACAATTTATATTTATATAAATTACTTGCTTTGTTGATAATATTCTTCATTCTGGGTGTTATGGATAGTGACAAAGTCTCATTTAATTATTGAACAACCAATAAATATTGTCTATCATGATGCTTCAACCTGAGGTTTTTGATCCCGTAAATTGCCATGTGTGACATAAGTTGTGCAAGTTGCTCTCATCTTATCAAATTAGTTGGTTCTTATGAAAACATAATAAGAATCAGACTAGTTTACACGTAATAATTATTCCTTCAAGAATTCAACTGCGTAGCAAAGAAATTTAACGTTAATCCATTAAAACTACAGAATAAAGGATAAAGATAAAAAAGCAATCAAAGTAATTTTTACTTAAAAAAAAACAATTTATTTCTTAATTACAGCGTTACCAATGTGATAAAAGCTTAAATTTACCACAGAAAAACTACAAGCATTAAATAAATTTAAATTAATAAATAACAAATTTACTCATGACACCAAATGCATTACACTAAACTACATAGCATCACTTAAAAGTAAACACCTTACACGAGGGATATATTGCAAACTACCACAGTGGTAATTTGAAATGCCTAGACTAAATAGTGAAAAACAAGTATGTACCATAAAGGAAAGCAAGTTTCTGCTAACCATGACCTCTTCGTAGTCATCATCATCATCCTCATTCTCATCATCGTTCTCGTCCTCATCAGGCAATTCATCATCGTCTTCCAACTCGGCGAGAAGCGTTGGCGCTCGACAGCTCTCCAGGAAGTCCTGTAACATTCACAACAATTATTTGTATATTAAGGGAGTAATGCACATTGTCTCCCTGAGTCAACGCTATTGTGCTAGTTATTTAACCTTGAAACGACAATTGTTGCCAGTTTATAATCAGCTAGTGTAGAGTTAGAATTGTCAGATTTCACAGCAATGTTTTGCTAGTTTATTTTCTCTCCCTTGGGAAGGAGAGTAAAGTTCGACTTTATATCCTAACAGTTATACAACCCATCACGTAATTTGTGTTAAATTTAGGGGTGTGAGAATAGTGAACGATTTTTCTGGTCAAGCCAGAGCTGAGCAAGGCAGAGCCGAGCTGGGGATAAAATACTTGAGTTTCGGGCCAAGCCGAGCCAAAGTAAACCAAGCCCAAACAGAAAAATAAATAAATAAATAAATAATTATTTTGGTAAAAGTACCAGGTTTTATCTGCCCAAAGGGCTATTTTTTGGCCATTAAAAATTATGACATGAAATAAACATTTAGTTTTAATTGGAAATATGAGGATTTCTGGGTAAATTATAAATTCATTATTTTTTAGCCTCCAAACTTCAATGGAATGAGTAAAAAGCTCTTCCACTTGACTGAGCATTGAGGTGGACAAAAAACTAAAAGGATCTCTATCTCTATTGTTATCAATTCCGCAGCCCGGCACTGGGATGGGTAGGAGGGTCACAGCCCTCCCCCCCCCCCTGTGGCAAGGGGGCAGGGTGAGGGGGGAAGTTTGCGATGGGTGAGGGGGAGGGGGGATCCTCTGTATAATTTACTCAAGATAAAAGCCATTTATCCGTTTCTAAACTAATTGTACAAAAATAAATGGCTCATATTATTGATTAATTATCAGGGAGTCTAGTATATTTCTCTTTCAAAATTCACGACTAATTCCAGACTTTTTTAGTTTTTTTTTTCAAGACTATCGCATTACTCAACATATTAATTCCTATTTTAAATTTGACAAAATTATCTATATAGTAGTCACTAACATAATTGTTTTAAAATTGCAACTAATTTTTTTTTATACAATCACTACATGTTTGGCTGTTAATATGACACTGTCAAGTGATACAAGAACATACTATCCATCAAAGGATTGGTCAAGGATTAAAATAGATAAACTGAAATGTGTTTGTGCTGTGTTTTGTTCATTTTAATCCTTGACCAATCCTTCGATCGTATGTTCTTGTATCACTTGTCAATGCCATATTCTCAGTGAAAAATGTCGTGATAATATCCAACAACAAAATTTGAGCTGCTCGACACAAGGGCACTATTTTAGTCTTCAATAGCAGTTCAGGGGCTAATACATTGAATTTTAATAATTCTTAACTTACAACTTTGATTTATTATTGAAAAAAGGTCATTAATTATACTACTACAATTAAAGGTGAAATTCAGTATGAGTTGACCATCCCAAGATTAGCCTGACCTACTCATATCTTTTCTTATAGACATCAGGAATAATAGTGTATGTTCAATAAAAACATATTTCTCTGTTTTGATCAAATGAACATAACTTATCAGCTACTTGACCCACCTCGAGACTGACTTGCTCGCTGTCGCTGCTCGTGGACGTGAGACTCATGGTGAGTGCCTGGCTGAGACACTGGGGCCCGCTGGCTGCGGTGGTGGGGATGCCGCAACTCCCGGTGCCCGTTGGTCCGCTGGAGGTGAGACTCGGGTAGCTCTGCGCCGTGCTCAACAGCCCGCCTACAACATAACGACGGTCACAGTTACAATTAACAGTTGCGAATGAGTAACCAGTTACCACTGCTATCTTTACAACTGTGTATTGGTCACTTTATACCCGTAGCGATACCTGGATCGCCTCGTTGTGAAGGTAGTGGTGGGCTTATATTTCAGAAGTAATGGCCTACTGTTTATATCTATGCCGGGTGTCACAGAAGTTCCTTATTGGCTATAAAAATGTTGTAAATATAAGGTAAATCTAAAACCCCATGGAATAAAAGCATAAAGTACATGAGATTTTTCTTCTGGAAAGACGTAATTTTACAATATTTATTCTTTAAACCAGAATATCATTGTTTAGATATCATCATATACACATATCATATAACATCATTCGACCACCAGTGACCATTCGAGAAGCATGTCTGATATCTACAAGCAAATGGCAGAGCGAACCTTTGGAGCAGCAGCGGGGAAGAGGAAGACTGCCCCGGCATCTGAGACTTCACCGCCTGCGAAGAAGACGAGAGACGCCACGAATGGCCTTTCTCAAGGCTCCCAAACTCAACCTGCTTCCACGGAGAAATCGCCACCGCCGTTCTTCCTGGAGAGGTCTACGGAGTGGCAAGAGATAGCGGAGAAGCTCAAGACCCTCGTCGACGGCGACTTTGTGGCCAAGTTTTTCCGGGTTCGGACCTCTACCGTGGCCAACTTCAGGAAGATACAGCGTCACCTGCTTGCGGAGAAGATCCCATTCCACACCTTCACCGTGAAGGGCGGGCTCAACCTCTGGGTGGTCCTCTCCGGACCACCTGCTGGATCTCAAAGGACGACCTGCTGACTGCACTGTGCGATGTGAACTTCGACGTGCAGGACACATCCAGACTCCGCTCCCGCAGCGGCTCTTCCAACCGGTGGATGGTGGTCTTCACCAGGGACTGCGAGCGGGAGGAAGGCTGCCGACCTGCCAGCGAGATCTGGCGATGCAACGAGCTGCTCCACGTCAGAGTGTCTACGTCGACCTACAGGAGACCGCCCGGCCCGTCTCAGTGCTACCACTGTCAGCGGTTCGGCCACGGCTCCAGTAACTGCGGTTACCCGGCTCGCTGCGTCCGATGCGGAGGACACCACAAGGCCTGGCCAAGGGGTGTACTGCCGCCAAACGATGCTGCAACTGTGGCTCCGATCAGCACCAGGCCAACTGTCTCGGATGCCTGACCTTCGAGGAGGTTAAAGCTGAGTTCCGGCAAAAGCCTCCGAAGCCAACAGAGCCCGCCCGGCCCTGCAAGCAGCCGGCAACCACCAGCGACCCAGCGGAGGAGCCAGAGCCCCGAGACAACTCGTCAACGGATGAAGAAGGTTTCAGCGAGGTGAAGAAGCGACGCCGCCGCCAACCCCGCAGCAAGGCCAATCGCCTGAAGCGGGACACCGGAGTTTCTACGACCACGGAGAAGGATTCAATTCAAATTGAATTGAAGAAACCACCGGAAACCACCTTCTCCAAGAAACCACCTGAGAAGCCGCCGCCGCCGAAGGTGCAGAAGGCCCAGCCCCCCGCTAAGCCTGAGCCCAGAAGCGGCAAGCCACTCCGAAGCCCGCTGAAGCCACGGCCCCAGCGGCGACGACCGAGCAGCCTGCGCCCCCAGCTGACAACATTGATGGCTCGACGATCCTGGCAGCCATCCACGACCTGGCGAAACTGATGAGGGAGATGCTCGGCCTCATCAGCCAACTGCTTGGCCGCTAAGCCGACACCGGGACTACCACCAGTCCACAGTGACCGGCCGTAACGCTACGTGGAAGAGCGACCCGGCCAAGAGATGGGGGGCAATAGTGGAGCCCCCCGGCTCCGGCGGAGGACGTAGGACTTGTCCAAACCTCCCCCCCCCCCCCAAAAAAGAGAAAAAAAATCATTGTTTAGATACTTAAAATTTCATATATATTTTTTTAATATGTGATATTCAAATAGTATTAAATGATAATAATTTTGAAAATCTAAATTTTATATGATTAAAACAACAAAATAAAATTTTGGTTCTTGAATTAAATGGACGACCTTTCAATAGATAAGCTTTCATCTTCAGCTGTACCGTGAACTAAAACAATATTGAATGACAAGGATTTCAAAATTTGAAAAGAGAACATTTTGGAAGAAGAAAAATCAAGATTTTAAAACATTCCATGTGCAAAACTCCCCTATGAAGGTTATATTGGACAAACAAGAAGGGACTTAAACTTGATTCAAGGAATAATTTTTATGACTTAAAATTAGATAAAAACCCGAAAAAGTAAAGTTGCAAATCACTATGTATTGAACCATTAAGTTCAAAATTAATAAAACATGTAACAAATTCAAACAAGTTAAACGCATGGGAATCAATAAAAATTTTTAATGAACATTAAGAACAAACTGACCAATTCTCAACTTCTTAACTTTATTGCAAAATAATTGAATATTTATATAATATTGACATTTAAAATTCAAAATTTTTCATTATAATATCATATGTTGTAATTTTGTATCTATATTTACAACATTTATTTACAAATGTGGTTTTAGTTAACGGTGCGGCCGAAGATGATTGAAAGAAGTTCCGTTTCATTAAAAAACTTAAGGTATATTGGTGTTTAAATAACTTAAATTTAGATTTTATACCCATATAGAGCTCTGAAATCACCAGAAAAATATTTGTAAGGCAAGTATATTTAAATAATTTAAATTTCCCAACAGACCCAAAGCTTGAAAGATCAAGCTTTATGTAAGCTTTGATCTTTCCTTTTTGGCATTGGTAATTTCCTCTGTTGCATGTCCAAGTTCCATTACAACATTCAAAGTATAACACTAAATCAATTTGGGAAGCTCTTCTTATTGGAATATATATAGTAATTTCAAATTAAAACCCCGAATATCCAATACATTTTTAATAATTTTTTGTTAGGCCTTTCATTATTAAAGCTAACATCTTCAGACCATGTCTGAACATTATCAGTCTGAAGATGTTATCTTTGATAATGAAAGGCCCAAGAAAAAAACTATAAAATTTATTGGATATCTGGAGTTTTAATTTAAAATTACTATATAACACCAAAGTATAACTATTGCAACAGTCACCTTGAACTTAAGCTGTACAACAATATTCACAATTCCATCACTGAATGACCACCGTTAACACAAAATAGAGAAAATGATTTATTATCAAGCACCAAAACAAGAGAAAAAGACTAACTGATCTATGTGCAAAAAAAGGCTTAAATTAAATATTTGTTAAAGAAGTGGGTTTTAGCTAGGGATGTCAATCCTGAACTGAAGTTTCCTAATTTCCTGATTGATTAATGACTGACTGGATTAATGAATTATAGAAAAACATATGTTATTCACCTATGAAATATCAAAACTTAAGAAATTTTTTTCTGAGTTTCCAATAAATTACACACTAAGTGCTCACAATCTTGTGTATCTCGACATGACACTCTGGAAAACTCTAATATTAATTATCTAGCATCCGGTCAGTTTATTTTTAACTTGACTTTTTTTGTAATACACCTCTGTTGGTTCTAGTTTGAAGTCGGTAATTTCGGTGCTGTCATACCTCAAGCGCCTCTGATGTTGCTACACGTATGTAAGTCATTAGAAAGCCCTATACTTTAACAATATTTCTTTAAACTAAAAATTAATAAATCCAAATTGTATCACTTTGTGTTGCGACACTGCATTGTATTTCAAATTAGTGGTTTACATTAATTGAAGTAATATGAAACTACTCCAAGATCAAGACTTTCATACCGAAATTTATTTGTTTTATACAATTTATGCATTTTGTAAACAACTTGACATAATTTATTGACATCATATCGTCAAATCCGTACATTTCTTCACAGGAGCCTGATAGCAACAGAAAATATTGTGACTCTGACTAAAATAATCCATAAAAATATACTCAACCTTGGGAAGGATGTTCATCAGATATTCAAAACGGCAAGAAATTAATTATTATGCAGCCGATGTGAGCAATTTCAAACTTTAAACACTATAAAACTTAAAATATCACACAAAAAACTATTTCTGACAATCTTACTAATCCCAGGACTAACACCCCTAGTTTTAGTATTTTAAGGCTTCATTCAACCATCATGAAAATAGAAACCCACAAGAAATTAAGTTTAACACAACACTTAAGAGTTATTTTATTGTGAGCAAAAGGTAAGGTTATAACCCATAGGCGTGCCCACGGGTGGTGCCACTGGTGCCGCGGCACCACCACTAGATTGAGATTTGGTATGTGTAAAATGTGATTTCAACGTTGTAGAAACCGGGAAACAGGAGATTCAAAAGTTTGAATTTGCTTGCATCATCGGCCGCATTCGCATTCATACCTGGCAGATTCCGGGAGCTAACAATAATTTCTTGTCTCTCAATACGTCTGGCGCGCTCCTTAATTCCCATAGTCGCCATAGTGGATTCCATTAAATGGATTTATTTAGTTTGTGCCACAATATCATTAGTTTCTATCAGGCTTTTGTTAAAATCATAAGGATTTTATTATTAGATTAAAATAAATTACGATTGATTATTACAGTAACCAGATGTATGAATATTACTTTCACATAAATAAATTAATAACCGTGTAATTATCATGACTCTTGTAGTAGTTTTGTAGCATGTTCTCCTAAACCATAGTCCTACCGGAAAACCCTGTTGTCTAATTTTGCTTTATGTTTAGTGTTTTTTTTTTTTTTTTTTTTTTTGTTTTTTTTCAGGATATCAAGTATTATTTGAATACTTGGGATTAATTTTGAAGGGGATTTCATGGGAATTACCATTATCCTAATTTAACAACACAAACTTTATATAATGTGGATTTATTTGTACTTAGTTTTAGGAAATATTGTTGAATGAGCTAGGGTTATCAAACAAACAACAGGTTGATACTGGTAGATTCCAACATCACATTGCTCGCAGGGTAGGTCTACGGCAGCAACGAAATTGCCGTCTTCAGAATATAAACTATTTAGCTTACAAACGAAAGCTATCTTCAGTTGTAAAAGAAATTAAGGATTTGGTAGATAAAATACAGTATACAAATGTCTTAAACTTTGTTATAATATTCTATAGAATGAAACTGAATATTCTGTATATCTATGATAGACGAAAAATGGGATTGATCCTCAGATCGTCGTTAATCAATCCCGATTAGTGCACACCTAGATGTTTACTTTTTTTTAATTCAGGGCAATTTCCTCTCCTCTTCAAAACAACCAATTAGGTGTAGTGTATTACTTATTAATTTCATATATACCATACAAACATATATGTATATCATTTATAAAGATTCAACCTTCCTCAGTTGGCACCACCACTACTGAAGAGCTGGGCATGCCTATGGTTATAACCACCAATTAAAACCATTTTAATGTGAATTACTGTGAATTCAGATGATAAGCAGGTGTTTAATGGAAATACATTCATTTCAGGATTGTTTAGGTTTGTTAGTATCATGTGGATGAAACAATACAGATTAACAGTCTGCAGTACCGGCCACCTTGGATTTTTGTTCCCATAAGACTAGTGTTAAATTTCAAACATCCGCGTCGCTTTTGATATTGATAAGCAAAATTCATCTTTATGTCATTGGAAAGGAAATTGTAATGCCTAGGACCCTATGATATCGAAAGTTTAAATTATTTATTCTTTGATTAATAAACAACAAAGTATTCTAAACAGTTTTTGTTCAAAAATGGACGCTTTTTTCAATAGTTTAATCTTGCAAATAATTCTATAATCATAATTTTTATTTCAAAGTGTCCTACATATTAAAATTTCCTTTAAAAATCATAAAGATGAATCTTTTTAGACCAATATTAAAGGTGTAGCGTGTTTGAAATTTAACTTTAGGGAGTAAAAATCCAAGGCAGTTGGAACTGAAGACTCTTAATGGCCAACAAGAAATGAATGAAAATGACAACTCCAGGCCAATGTAAACTTATGATGGTGGGAAATAACTTAGAGGAAAGAATATAATAACACATTAGATAGGATAATTTAATACCCGTTACACGCCCATTTCTTAAAATGAATGAATTACACAATATCTTATTGTGTTAAACATTTAATAATAGTAAGTTTAAAAAAAAATCATTATATCAGTACAGTATGTGATTTAAATATATAAAAGAAATGTATTTGACCACTGCCTTACAGTAGAACACCCTATATTATGTTTTTAAATGTCTATAGATAAAAATTTTATGTTGCACTGGAGCATATTTAGCAATGTAAATTTAATTCTGGAAAAAATTCGATTAAATTAGAATACCATGAGCCTTCTTTCATTATGATCCACCCTAACATTTAAACCATAGGTGAGACTTGATTACTGACTCATGACTCATTGCTACTTTTCACTGAACAACCTTATAATACAATAATAATAATTAAGTTCCGTCGACCACCAACTCTCCCCACCCCGCCACTTCTCTGCAACTCTGGTAGTAAACACATCTATTGCACAAAGACACAGGAATACACAGCAACGCTACGAGTACACATGGTGTAGTACCATTTCTTTGTCACTTCTGTTTTCTTCCACACTGGAATAGTTGTATGAAAAACAAAAATAAAGGTGTCTACAAATACCCAAGCTTTCTAGATTTATTTTTTGTGATTTGTGCATATTTTTAATCCTTAGTAAAGTAGTATTATATAGGTTAGGTGCATTAAGCTAAGCAAAAAGTTTGTTACCGTATATCCTTAAGCCAAACAAAAATATTCACTCTGTTCACCCAGTGAGCCTGTGTTCTATTCTCGACTCAGAACAGTAAGATTGATCGGCGGCTTGCGTAGTTTATAAGTCAAGCGTGCATGGCAAAAAAAGTCCAGGTTTCTGAGACAGAGAGATTTCTTCAGTTAATCTTCCTCTCCTAAAAGCCTCAGGGTACCCAATTTTCCTTAAAATAAAAAATTCCAAATTTTCAACATTTTTTGGTTTATTCTAATTATTTTAACTCCCTATACTTTTTACCTTTCCCACTTTGGTAGACACCCTTAACAAAACCCTAAACGCATCAGAAAACTCCATTAAAATCCCTTTCTCTTCAAGTGCAATCCAATGTGCAAGAAAAAAAGTTGACCAAGCCATTGTTGACTTCGACAGCGGCTGACGCACACAACTAACCTGGGAAGTTGGACGAGAGCGCAAGCCTGACCAGACTGGTCACGCTGCTCGGCGCGCGCGGGAACACGGCGTTGGAGGGGGAGGAAGTGGCAGGGGCGTTGGTGGAGGGGGAGGGGTGGTTGCCCCCCGCGCCGCCACCGTTACTCTGTGCGTTGCTGGTGCGACGTCGCGCCATGGCCGCGAACGTCTCCAGCAGCCCGGCAGGGTTGGACTGTTCCATCGTCGTCGAGTTGGTGGCCGAAGTTAGGTTGGGTACACTGACGCTCATGGATGACGGGCCTCTGCCGTTATCCTTCTCTTTGTTTTCTCTTTCTCTGTCCGTTTTCTTGGCTGGGAATCAGAATCGAGCGTCAGGGTACACATCTTGTTTGGGACAGGTTTTTGAAAGCAAATTCTTTTCACTCATTAACTACACAACAAACTTGGCTCGACAAAACTAATAAAACAAAGAGATAATAAAGAATTTAAGGCTTAAAAAATTATATGCAAAATTAAATCACAAAATTTGTACTGTTGAGATATTATAACAAAGACATATATCTACCACAATTTCTGAAAGGTTCTTGATTACAAATATTAATAAATTTAGTTTAACATTGTTAAAAACTCACAAAAAACTAAACTACATTTTTTACAGTTACTTTCATAGCCATTATAAAAATCAACAAATGTGTTTTAATTGTGAAGTATAATGTATACATACATTTGTATCATGTTATTTTTATTTTTGACGCCATTTCTTGTAATTTCATGTGTACAAGAAAAAAAAAGTTGATCAATTGATTGTAAAGAGAGATAGGTTACAAAAAGGTAAAACAGAAGGATTCACAACTAAATATAACTACTCTAACTTATAAATAAAATTGAACATTTCCAATTGCTAAGTTTTATTACAGCTTCTACTGTACGTATACTAAAATCTACGCTCCATATTATCATTAGGAAAATTCTTATTACACAAAGGGATTCTAGCAATACATAGGATCTAACAGAACATAGATGTTCATTAAGACTAACTCCTGTGTCATGAATGTTAAAACTAAAGAAAAAAATACAGTACATTTTAGAAGCTTAAGTAGCTTTCCAACCACTAATGAGTTTTTTTTTAGTTGCTGATTCCAATGCAATTGCTTTCAAAGTTTTAGGGCCTATAAATAGTAATCTTTGTAATGCTTCTATTTACCAAGTTATAAACTAAAGGACCAGCTCAGGAATCCAAACTTCAATTTTATGGTTTGTCAGTACAGAAAACTATTATGGAAAGTAAATTTCACAAAATTTCAAGAGTATAATAAGTTTTATCAGTCAAAAAATTTAATACATCCTTTATAAAAATACTAGTTTATAAAGGGAAAATATAATTAAGATTTCTATTCTTAACAATATAAAATTTTATTTTATATTGTTTTTTGCACTCTTGTTTTTATAATTCCTAGAGAAGGTACCCAACAGACTTGTTGTATAAAGGCTTTTTTTGTACAGCGCGTAGGTTAAGTTTCCTGTGCAAAACTTACGCCATGTATGCTTTTTGAAGAAAGTAAAGTGCTTTTTCATTCATTCTTCAATTCCTAGAGAGGATGATTTTAATGACTTATTATATTTAACTGATAAATCCAATAGCCTAAGTTTTTAATTTTTGTTTAAAACCTCTCTCACTTCTATCAGACTTGAAATAAAGGCACAAAATGGGAGCAGGTGAAGCACTGCACGATGAATTTTGGACCTGCGAGACCTCTCTACCGAGCATTTGGGTTGTGCAACAATGCGAACTGTATTCAGGTTGTTCCCACACAACAATATAATGCATTGACGAGTTTTTTATTGATTGAAGAAAGCCCAAAATGACGAATACAGTGCAGCAGTGCTGGTAGTGGGGAGATCCACAAGTCTAAATTATATACTCCCGAATGTGTAACTCACTCATCGGGGTATCAGAAATTCGTCAAATGTCGGTAAAGTAGATCTCCTATATATCACTTACTACAGAACGATTCCCAAGCGAGAACTAAACTTACCGACCTGTATTACTGAGAAAATTGCCAACATACTGGAAGTCGCGGATTACCGAAACACCCTTTTTAAGAAATTTTATAACATTAACCAATTGTGCCTTTATAGGAAAAGCGGTCTATTCACCGAGAGTAATTTCAATGTACAGGGTGTATCTGAAATTACCTCTCCAGACCGGAAGTCACTGATGTCAAATACAAACTCTCACTTTAAATAATTTTTTTAGTTTTACACGGTTTTTAAGAAAACTTAACAATTTGATCTTTTACGCGTAATTTTAGCAGTTTATTGAATATTTGAGGCTGAAATTTAGATTTTAAGCAAATATGTCTCGGCACAAAAATGACTTAGACTCTTTTAAATACGTTTCCAACAAAATTGTCAGTTTGGTCCAAAATGTTTTTTTATTAAATTTACAACATGACGGAGATTAATAAACATGTATTAAAATGTTTAGAAAACTAATCACGTGATAATTGATGTTTTATGATGGCATATTATTTTAAATGAGGTTCTTAGACATTTACATGTTTGGTAAGTTCTGTTATATGTAAAATGTTCAGACATAATATATGTTAAATTTCCCCCAGTTTTTTACCTACAACGGCACTATTTGTTTTTTTTTTTGTACAATTTTAAAAGAGGTGCAAGGTTGGTATGGGACACCCTGTAAGACAGTATCATATTTGCACGATAGTCCTCCCAAAAATTGGTTCTTTATTTGGGATGGCACTTAATTTCTAACAAACTCATTAGGAAGTATCATTGACTTTAGCATGCTAATTTAAATTTTACAATTCAACAAAAATTTTAACTAAAATAGCAGATTACAAAATTGATTTATCTTTTAGTGCGTACTAAGTTAATGTTTAATTTAAAAAGGTGGCAGTACAGTATTTTCATTTAAAATAAAAAAAAGCTTTTTTATTTCCTGCCCCAGAAAACTATCTGATTTCAAAATTTAGCGACCAAACATTTTTACCCAAAATAAATATGACATTATTTTTTTCTACTCTAGCGGCCAAATTATAACATCTGAGGCAATCTTCGCGAACATCTTTCAAGTTACTACAAGTTTGGTTCTATGAATTTTTGCCCCCCGGTCCACACAATTAAACATAATTAAATGTTTATTTATTTTTGCGGGGAATTTTACCCCATGTAGATGTAATTTTACAACTACTATAATATTTTACTCAGAACCTTCACTTTGCACATAGACCTATCTTGCACAGTACCAATATCAATTAAATTATCAAACTTAAAAATTATCATGATGATTTTCAATATCACGTATTCTTCTTTTGACTGTGAGTCGGAACGAATTGCTATATCAAGCAACTGATTGTTTTACTTTGATTGTTATTTACTGACCTGGTCCTACGGCTAAAACATACGTCCTTTGGTGTGTATGGTAATTTTAATATTTTAACCATTATTTAACATACTTTTGTTAGTAACTACTGTATTATTGTATTTAGAAGCTTGAAGTTTTTTTTATTTGCCTTGACAGTAATATTTTAGGAAATTAGGTAAATTTTAAAGTTTTACACCACTAAAAACTGAAATGAAGGAATTGTAATGAATGCCAATATATTTATTAAACTACAAACATCGTTCTTTTGCCTTCCTGTTTTATGGTACAACCTACTTCCATCAAAACAGATATTTTTCCCCACTTCCATTCTTTCTGAAATACACTCCAGTCATAAGTTATCATAATAGTATCTCCAAATTTTTTTTACACATACAATTCTGATCGTAATACCTAGAATAATACATAGTTAAGTATTATTTCACAACTCTCAATTTTTTTAATTTTATTTTTTGTATTGAAATGAAGGGAACTAAGAAGGGGATTTAAACGAAGAGCCGTAGGTTATTCAGCGAACACAATGAGTGGTATTGGAGTGGAGCCCTTAACTAGCCTCATTGCATGAGAGTTTTATAGTAATTTTTATAGTAATTACGGAATTGGGGTAACCAATTAGGGGGTGGACCCTACATCCAGCATAACCTAGAAATATTTACCTAGAATATTTACATATATTACGTAAATTATTATCATTTCGCAGTTAAAATCTTGTTAGCGAATTTTAATTACAAAGGGGTACTAAAACCGATTCATAGGAGTTTTTCCAAAGCTTTTTTTACTAGTATTGATTGTGAATTTTGTGTATTAAACCGTTTTGCTAATGTCTTCAACGTATAGCTCTTCCGTGGAACTAACTTATTACATACTTGACTTTAAATTATTCTACAAATTTAGGGCAACCCCTAAGGGGGCATGGGGGCGGAGCCCCCATCGAGCCGTAGGCGAGTAATAGCTCTATCCCTTTAACCCCAAGTTAAGAAGGAAATGTGTGAAACCTGTGCTTTATCATAAACGCCTATTCTTGTTTACTCATAACAATTATTGTCTTTGATGTATCACAAAATATTTTTTACTAACACTACAAGGAGCTCCTTAAGTATAAAATTGAATTGAAGTATAAAATTGAAATAAAATTGTCATATTGATTTTAGAAATCAATGAAAACAGTAGAACAATTATTAACTTCTATCTCTCAAGAAAAGTTAAGGCATTCTTAGACATTTTTATTTCCTTATTGCACTTCTTTATTGGTTCAAAAACAATCTTTGATTATTAGTTTATAAGCTTAAGTTGTATTTGATTTACTGAAAATTTAAGGATTACTTCAACATTACTACAACATGTATTTGGTGGTAAAAGATCTCATAAATCACAAGTTACAAATTACAAACTAGATGTTCACAATGATAATATATTGTATTGAATGAAATTTATAAGATTTATAAAAAAAACTTTATTTACCAAGAGAATCATATAAACTGGAAACAAATGGTAACATAAAATAGACTTATAAGCTTCACACTAACAATAAGAAACAATTTCAAATAGTTTTATGTAGATTTATCTATGAGGATAATGAGGATAGGTTTTGGTTTCAATACAGAAAGAAATATTGCAAGATTAAATTTATCATCCACCGAACCACGTTAGTTACAAAAAACAATGAATGTTAACAACATTTTTATGTATGCCAATTTAGTGATAAGTGAAAAACTTACTGATGTTTTAAATCTTAAATAAAACCAATGTTACACACACTAAAATGTTGGAACGGGCACCCCAATCCAAGCAGTTTACTCCATGCATATAAAATTCCACTTCTTTGGCATTAAAACTACTTACACTTTTGATAAACCATGTCAATCTACACTCATCAATATACAGGGTGTCTAGCTTCAACCTTCACAAGCTTTTCCAGGTTATTCAGCAAGCACAAATAAACAAAAAAGTTCATATAAACATATGTCCTAAAATGCTTTGTTAAGCCGCTAGCTGCCATTTTGTTTTTTACACTTAATAATTTTTATTTCTGTTACAAGTAGTTGAAAAGAGTTCATGTTTGGCATGTACCATAATCACACCAATGTTCATTTCCAGGAAGAAAAAATATTTTTAAAAGGTGTGTATTTTCAAAATAGTGACAGTTTTAACTTTTTAAACTCAAATATTTTAAAACGGTAACTTTTATCAAAATTTTACATGTGACAAAAAAGTTGAAAAATTGATTTTTCTGTAGATAAACATTCAGTTTGCATAATAATAATGCAAATTTAGGTTATTTTAATAGAAAACTCGCAATATCGTTGTTATTGGTTATCAGATCTTTGCAGACTTTGGTATCATTGTTTAGAAATTTTCATTTGTTAACTTTTTAGTCTCTTGTAAAATTTTGATAAAATGTCCTGCTTTTTTTACTTTTTTTAGTTCAAAAATTTAAAATGGCTGCAATTTTAAAAATAAATACACACAGGGGAAAAATTATTTTTTCTGAAAATGAACATTGGTGTTATACCAAATATGAACTCAATACAACAACCCATTACGAAAATAAAAATTATTAAGTGTAAAAAACAAAAAGGCGGTTATCGGCTTAACAAAGCATTTTAGGACGTATGTTAATATCAACTCTTCTTGTTTATTTGTGCTTGCTGAATAACCTGCAAAAGTTTGTAAAGGTTGAAGGTTAGCTATCAACCCATATACAGGAGACTCTCGATTAAATGGATCAACCAAATCCAAATAGGATAATGTAGCCTGATGATCTGGATTATTTCAAATAAAAAATAAAGAAAGCTTCTGTTACTTCTTTTTACTGTTATGCGGTTTACCAAAGTATTAATGTCAAGTAATTAGCATCATCAATCCATGATTCAAGATCTACAGTCGTAAGTTGCATTCAATGAATGTTGGAGCAATGAATACGGGTGCAAAATGATGTAGCTTCCGCTTTTGAACATTCAGTTTCTAACAGTTCAGTGGACGATCCACCGGTACACCCTTTTTAAAATCTACAGAATTATTTTTTTTTTTTTAACAAACTGGGCCATTATAGGAAAACCACTTGCGCTCTATCCATTGATGATAATTTCAATGTACAGGGTCTACCAAAAGTAACTTAGCCAGACCGGAATTTTTTAATTTTAAATACAAACCCCTACTTTAATGGTATTTTTGGATTCTACACATAATTTTAAGTCTACTTCACAATTTAATGTGTATCCTTAATTCTAATGGTTAAGGAGATAATGGCGGTGAAGTTTTGTTTTTTCGCATAAGAATAACATGGGGAAAATTTTTACATCCACTATCTCTGAAAATTTCCTGTTAAACAAAAGAGTCATAGGACAAAAATACCTTAGAACCTCTTTATAAATAATATTTCATAAAATACAGATTATCATGTAATTAATTTTATTACTCCACACATTTTTAATAATCTTTGCAATATTGTCAAATTAATGTAAAAATAAAATAATGTATGACAAAAATAATAATTTATGGTGCCAAAGTGTTTAAGAGAAGATTATCTAAGGTATTTTTATCCTGGGACTTTTTAGTTTAACGGGAAATTTACAGAGATAGAGGATGTAAAACTTTCCCCATGTTATTCTTTAAGTTAGGCCAAAACGTTCATACGAACGGTTAAGCGGAACTGTTATTGGATAACGAACTACGAGAAACGTCCTTCGAAAAAGATGTTTTTAACATCTCCATTTATGAAAAGTAACGAAGTAACAGTTAACGAAAAGTAACGTTTTAGCTCATCACTATCAACCATATAATCGAGAGCTGTATCCCTCGACTCCGAGTTAAAGGTAATTACCTGAGGGTGAGTTGTCGGCCAGTAGACAGCCGGCCGCCAGTTCCCCACTGAGGTAGCTGTTGGTGTTGTTACGCAAAAGGTCGGCACCTTCTCTAATCTTGTCCAGCGCCTCGACGGCTTCTGACGTCAGCATCGAGTGGTCCTCGGAACTCAGCATCGAGTTTGACGACCCCACCAGCTGCGAGAACGATACCAAAGGTTAAGTATGTATGTTCAACACTTTTTGCCTTGAAAGAGCTACACGTAATTATTGCAAGCGATTGTGCCCTTTTTAAAGGCACATAAAAAATTACCATCACAATGTTACTAACCCGATTTTATTACGGCATTGTATTTCCGAGATATTTCAATTCTTCAATGACATTTTCAATAGAATTAATTACAAAATTATGTAACTTAGTAGTGTTTTACTGAGTTCTATTTCAATTTCAAAACACGTTATTCACAAAATTCCGCCCACAGGACTTCAAATTTACTATGAAGCCTATATACATGGTTGAATTTTGATGTGGATGTTCCTCTTTGCTCATACGTACACATTAAGAAACAGTTTTGCAAATATAGTTTTTGAAGTCCTTTTAGGGCTCTGCCCCACTGGACTTCAAAATTACTATTGAGTATACGGGGTTTAATTTGATGTGGATGTTTCTCTTTACTCAAATGTACTCACTTAGAAATGGTTTGGAAATATAGTTTTTGAAGTCCTTTAGGGCTCTGTCCCATACTGGACTTCAAAATTGCTCGACGGTATACGGTGTTGAAATTTGATGTGGACGTTCCTTTTTACTCATATGTACTCAATAAGAAACGGTTTTGCAAATATAGATTCCTGTAGAGCTCTGCCACACTGTACTACAAAATATCTCTGGGGCCTACAAGGTTGAAATTTGACATGTACATATAGGAGCTCACTTAGAAACGGTCTTGCAAATATAGTTTTTGAAGTCCTTTAGGCCCCCCTCCCTACAGGTCTTCAAAATTACTATATGGTTTATGGGGTTGAAATTAGACAACAGATTCGGCAAAATAGTGCTCTGCTTACACTTCTTCAATGTTTTAATATAACTCATTAAGGATTGAGATTTTGTTTCTCTTTAAAGAGATTTTATCACATATGAAATAAATTCAATCACGGGCGAAGCCGTGACGGGCAACAGCTAGTATGTATTATATTTTGAAAACGTAAAAGAATAATGGTATAAAAATACCTTGTTAGCTCTGAAGAGGGATTTCCCAGATGACCCGAGAGGGTTCTTGCTTCCTTCAGAAGACGTGGACTTGTTTTCCTCAGACTTTTGTTGTGGCTGGTTATTAGCTTGTGTATTACCTGTAAAATTACAAGGAAAATATAAAATTGTTATGCATTTTTTATGTATGCTATTATTCTAGATTTGTATCTATTTAAAACTTTCAAATAGGGTAATTTATATTCATTGTGTGGAAAGAAATGTTATAAAAATTAATAAGTGATGCAGTAAAAGTATTAAATGAATAAAAATAAGTAAATCTCTTGAACTTTGAATAAATTTTGATACACGGCTTAAGACATCAGAGTATCCATTTAATTTGACTAAACATCAATATCGCTACAATGGTCCATTCAAAATTAATAATGTTTGGTAAAGCTGAGGATTTCAATTCCTCCGAGTTTCCCATTTTTCTACTGTCAAGAATTTGACCAATCATTATCACTGAAAAATTATTAAAAATATTGGCTACTGGACAAAAAATTTTACTTTCACTTATATGTAATCCAATTTTGAAGCTCTAGAGAGCAAATTATCACTGAATATTTTAATACACCGAATATGTTTAATGTCTCATTTCACTTTATGCCATTTTTTTGCTTTATTGGAATTAAAAGTGCGTTTTTCAATATATTTTAAAAAGACCCAGCAGTATTTTAAAAAGGCTAGGAGGAGTAACATGATCATCAGCATCATTGTCTATATTCTGATCTATTGTACATACTATTTCATATTTATTTGTGTGTTTATGGAATATTATCATTATATCATTATGTCTAATTTCTTGAGCAAAGATTTCAAAATTTTTTATACTAGTTCATTATGAAATGGTTACGCCATATGTAAATAAATAAATAAGTACTTCAAGGGCAGAATAACAAGTTGATGAAAATATTTAAGTAGAATATTAATATTAAAGCAAAATAATAGCTGATAATGAAGAAAAATAGGGGAAATTAGGACGGTGGGAAGGGTATTTTTCCAGTGGTGAGAAATTAACTTAGGTATTTTGACAACACATTGTTATGAATGGGGTATTCCATCTGGTATATTGGACCTTGTAATTTTTTACATCTATCAATGTAATGTCCGCCATGATGCTGAGGTTAGTGGCGAATGAAGAGACACTGGCCAAACCGCTAAGCACATCTGCCTCTAATGGGCACTTTGCACGAGTTCTAAGGAGGATAGGATATTGAAGGAAAGGGTGCACAGGGGGTCAACTTCCGTGCTCTTATGCGCACTGATTTTTATGCTTAAACAGGTATCCTCTGCTCTCTTACTGGCAAACCAACCTATGTGCATTCATGGGCTGAAGAACCCATGTTCTTCAGCTAGGGGTTTCTATGCACGAGATTGATATCAAGTACCTCCTGAACATGAATGGATGATAAGGGAAGGGGGATATCGTCATTGTGGACAGCTAAAGGCTCACCACATGTTTTGAGAACTTCGTTTACGACAAAACACCAACTTCCTAACTTAGAAAACAATTTTGAAGTTGTCCTAGGCCATATGACACACTCACCAGTGTTGAGCCGCTGCGTCTCTTCAAGTGCCAGAGTCTCCACGATGGTGGCCAGGTCGCTGGCGGTGGCATGCGAATCACGCAGCGTGTGCACCACCACGCTCAGCTCGTTGGCCGGTGTGGAGCAGCACTGGGAGTCGTTGGTGACGGCGACGATCGCCTCCGCCCGCGCCACCGACAACACGCTCTCGGCCAGCGCCTGCGCCGCTTGCTGTTGGGGTGAAAATAGATAGTTATTGACGGTTGTATTGTACCTCAGATAACATAAAACTCCGGCAATACAAGGGACAGACTTTCCTTGCCTATTTGTCTGCTTCCCTTTCCCTGACTTTACCCAACTATTGGTCGGTTTCCCTGACTGTTAATCTGGTTCCCAATGACTATAAGTCTCTTTCCCTAACTAACGGTCTGTTTCCCTTCTTCCCTGACTTCCCCTGACCGTATAGAACGCTGCCTCACCTTGGCTGCCAGATTGTCGGCTGACGCCGCCTGTTCTGTGCTGGCAACCGAGTTCTTTGACTGGTTCTCCGTTGCGTCCGGCAGGCTTGGCGTAGAGCTAGACTTGCGACTTGTCAACACGCTACTCTTGCTCTCATTGCTCGAGTTGAAGTTCTTGCACCACTTGCCTGCGTTTTGGGAGAGAAAACCAAGTGTTAGTCGTAGATGTGGTCCATGATGAGATTTTCAATATAGATGATTTAGACTATAAAAAATGTTGTAATGAAGCTAAAAAATATTGTTTTGACAAATATTGTGAGCAGCAACTGAAAAGGATATATCTATTTGCATATTTCAGTTTAAATCAAATTTTTGTCATACTGACAAACTTCTTCGATTATTTTTATTGACTACAAAACTTTGCTGCAATAAATGCATTGTAATTAAAACCATGACTCTTAAGTGGTGTAAGAAAATTTAAAGAGGAAAATGGCTTAGGAATTAGGACATTAGCTCTTTGGGGGGTAAATAAATGGGGTATTGGAAGGGTTTTAGATGTACTAGTTAAGGGGTTAAAATATCTGTAAACATTTAGAGACATAACCTTAATTCTATATCAGAATTATTTGATCATTAAGTAAATTACAACTAAACACAAAAAAAATCCAGTCCTATTTTGACTGATTTGTGTGGCTCAAAACCAATAAAAAGACAATTTGCAGTCTCCAAACCTGATCAACTCTAAGTACAACTAAAAAGGAAACTATTAAAGGTAAAATTACATTAGCTGTTAAGACATTTTCAATTGAATATTCGGTTTCACAGACATAGAAACCTCCTAATTCAAGTTGAGAGATCTCTTGTCAAATTTAGGCGTAAAGGTAACGATGTTTGGGGTATTTTTACCTGTCGGGGTTGCGGGCTTGGCGCCAGTGGCACT
The DNA here is from genome assembly GCA_030545055.2 of Neoaliturus tenellus. NCBI lineage: Eukaryota > Metazoa > Arthropoda > Insecta > Hemiptera > Cicadellidae > Neoaliturus > Neoaliturus tenellus. The sequence continues at coordinate 42,996,658 of CM061537.1, forward strand.
GGTGTCTGCGTCTGACGCTAATTTCAAATCGTATTTCCCCTCGGCACCCATTCGGTACGAATTAGAACCCCCATGATCCCATGTGACATCAATCCAACCTGTCCACAGACAGTTATGTCACTTTTCCACGCAATTCTACATCGAGGAGGAATTTAATCACCAAAAACCAAGCAGAGGGTTACTAGCTACGTTAGCGCCATGCAAAATGTGGGGATTGTTATGATCTGAGTAGAGTTGGTTGGTGTTCGGTTGTAGAATTTAATCTTAAATCAGTCATTAGATCTCAGTAAACTCTGTTCTCAGCTTACTGCTGATTGAATTTAATATGTTGAGGTTATTTTTATATCTTCATTCATCTCTGGTTGCTGGAAATGCCAATTTGATCCTAATCAAATGAATACAAACATATATTGATTGTGTAATTAAATACAAGCTTTATTTAACTGGTGGGATTTGAAAAAAATGTCTTTTGTTTAAATTATATAATATTAAATTTAACACATTGTGGTGAACTTGGAGATTCATTAACCTTGGTATAAAAAACCACATTAGTTTTATATTGAAAAAATTCTTCTTTATAAATATTAATTTGATAGAGGTTATTTCTTACTAACATACTAATCAAATATTCTTCTTTATACAGGAAGATTTTTATTTATTGAATTAACTTTTGGGAAGGGGGTGCACACAAGACGCAAGCAGGTTATACGAGGGGGCTTGTTACATGCTGGGTGCGAAGGAGAGAATACAAAAAATGAGCCGGGAAACTCAAATTATAAACTACCTCTACACACAAAAAAATTTTAGAAGGCGAATCGCAACTGTAATAGTTAGTGTCAAAATAAAAGAATGAAAATGAATTAATTAACATTGACAAAATAAATCATAAAGCGAAAACCAAGTGCCACTGCGACAAACCCAAATGCATTGTCTTTGTGAAAGCAAACACCTGGTAACTACGTGCTAACATAAAAAATAAAAATAAAAATATTTTGTACAGTTTATACAACACACAACATCTAATCGTCTCTCACACATGCACTCTCTTATCACTCACAATGATACACATTATAATGTATTTACATGACAGACAAATGTAACCTCATAATAAATCTGAAAAAATGCTGATATTTTCTTAAATTTAGAAATTTCTGACGAGAAAAGTGAGGTGATATGGCTAACTCAGCTTAAGGTGAATAGAGGAGTTGGATGAAAATACTAAAAAAGTTTCATTTAACAATTTAGGAATCATTAGGAATGAGGTTATATGTGTGCTAACAAGGCTGAACTAAAGATCAAAAGAAAAGAAAATTAGGATTGACGAAACATGTTAACAATGTTGTACAAACCTTTAGTGGGTAAAACAAACTCTTACAATGACTTATCAAGCTATTGTCTTTTTTTTAAACGGCCTATACAAAATAGGTAAGAATTAAGAATGGTCTATTGAACATTTATTTTAAATTTGAACTTAGGAAAAATCATATGAGAAAAAACACCAGTTGAATGAAAAAATACATTTTTTTATCCAAGAAGGTACCAAACAGTAATATAAAACTTTGTTTCAAGGAAAATGCAAAATATGTGAAGGGTTAATACAGTAATGGCCCAAAAATACTGACAATAAACATAAAAAATTATTGCCAGCAAAATTTAAATATACAATTGCTCATTTCTTAAAAACACTAACTAGGTGTTTGAAAAAGGACTTGACAACTTTGATAGTTGAAATAACTTTATAGCCTTGAGAGACCTAAATTCAAACCACAGATTCAACAAATTTCAACAAGAGAACAGATTCAATTAGAAGGGTAACACACAACGGTTTGACACATGTTCTTTGCTAATTCCAAATAACACCGGAAAAGCGCTAGTGGCTGTTGCGTTTAAGATGCTGCATTCACTGGGTCCCAGTTGACTATTGATTCCAAATCAATTATACTAGAGACCCTCCTTCAAATCGCTAGCAAGACCTCTAATTTACAAGTGACACGAATGTTTTTTATAACTTTAGCTTCTTTAAAACCAAATGCAGAATTAATTGTCCATTGGGTGGCACTGTTTTCCCTGACAGTGCTTTTGGTGGCTTGCAACTGTAAACTGCTACTAGGGATGTCCGTGAAGCGTCTTATATAGGAGGGAATGTACTCTGGAACCATCTCTGTACTCTGGAACTCTGGAAGGTGGTGGGTCTCAAAACACTGAGGAATTTGGGTAAGATGATGAATGTGATGGTGTGAGGGTGGTGGGTAAGGGTGTGATGGTGAATGTGTGTGGTTTGTTCTCGTGCCAGGACCTAGAGGAATGAACTTTCCAGATTTCAACATTGCGGATTAGAAAACAATTTCATTGGTTTTAATTTTTAATGTGATTTTTATAGTATTTGGAACGTTTTCGTTTATTAATTATCTCTTTAATTATGTTCTTTCTTTTGTTTTCTATTTTTATGGTAAGATTTTCAAATAAATCAATTTTTTTCTTTTAACTTATAGTTATCAATACCTATTTCTTAATAGGTAAAAGCGCCAAAAGCGCTTCTGCAACTCAAAAAACAAGTGCAGCCCAATGGACAGTGAACTCCCCGAATTGTTGAATGCTGGTGTGCGGGCCACCATGACATCTTCGCTTACGTCTAATGTAGTAATGAGTTAAAACGTTTTCTTAACTATTACTTTTCATTAACATGTTTGTCATTTTCTATCATTAACATGTTTGTTATTTTCTAACAGTTAAGAACAGTGTTCTCAGAAAAAGTTTCTCATAAACTGTTACCGAACAACAGTTCTGACAAACCATAGCATAACTGTAAATGCTAGTCGTTCCTAAGAAAGTTGTAGTCTAACATGTTACTGAGGAACTGTAGTGAATAATATCACACGTTTGATAGCATTTGTATTTAATGTTATCATGTTTGTTTATATTAATATTGTTTTCATTTTATAACTAAGTTTTGAGATGATTACAATCCATTGTTCTGTTTAACTTTATTTGGGTTCACTCATTACAGGAACTATTTATCGACACACTTAAGAAGAACATAAATATGTTATTTTTTTATAAAACAAACACACCATAATCATAACATAAGTTGTTATTCCAAGGATGGAAATTGATAAAATGTTGGCCAATTGACCAAGTCCAGTAAAATAATACGAGTGAAGGAGTCAGGACGTCCGATCAGGAGTTATTCTTCTTTATCGCAGTTCCTAAACGTGCTGAAATATCGTTATCAGCCATATAGTTAATCCGTTCCTACAGAACTATTTAGATAATAATCATTCAACTTCCCAGTTGTTACCCCAAGAACGGTCAGTTATACCGTTATTAAGGAACTGTCTGATAATCATTTCTGTACTCTAAGCCGTTGTCGGAGAATTGATAACATTTAATACAATAATTGTTTCTTTGAAAATCCGTTAACTGTTATAACAATTATTTTTCTTTAAGTGTTACTTAGTAACAGATAATGAAAATACGCTCATCACTTGTCCAACGCCACTCACCGTTGTGCAGCTCGCCGGTGACTGTGCCCTCCCCAGGTGGCGTGCCGTCCTGGTCGCGCCACTTCCAGTCGAGCCCGCGCACCACGCGTGTCCCCACCACCAGCTGCTTCAGCACGTGCGTGCGCATAAGCCGCCTTTGCTTGCGGAGATTCGCTTCCGCCTCCTTCGCCGCCTTGCCTGTTGGGCCAAGCACACTCGTTAACGATATGTTCGCTATTTTACATTTTATGTCCCATTTGTAATTTAATTCAATAGAAAGGCATTTCAGTATGCGTTTACAATTGGGTTAAAAATTGAGTTTAAAAATAGTTAGGGGTTTAGTGCTATCAGTTAAAAATAATCAAGAGTGAGATATTTGTAAAAGTGCTTATGAAGAAAAATATTTCATAATACTAAATTTTAAATGTGATGACTCACAATAATCACAAAATGTGATATTTTTAAACACATATTCACTATCAATCATTGAGATATTCTCACTAGTAAGCGAACCAAATTTTAGGAACCATTTTTACTCCAGGAATATAAACTGTGGTCCTTTTAACCAAGTTTAAGACTCAAACCACTTAGTTTACCAAGCTTTCCTGCAATTGCTGGTGTACAAGTTATCTCATATGTAATGGAAAATAATCTGATACAGGCTCATACTCATCCTCACTTCACCAGAAACAGAAATGTAAACCCATCAATACAACACAACTTGAAACTTTTTGAAACAAAACCTGGCTATGCAGGAGTTAATTTTTTCACACAACTGCCTCAGGAAATAAAAGACATTAAGCAAATCAACAAATTCAAAAAATTTTTGAAACAATATCTTCTGGATGAGTTCTTTACAATGTTCCTGGTTTTCCCTAAACCTTCCTAAACAAATGATCCTCATCACCCAACTCGACCTTACCAAACTTGACACCATGATTGAATATGAAGATAGGCCTACGTATAATAGAGGACGGGTCTCATGCCGAAATGGTCTAAGGGACAGACTCTGGAGGTAACAGGTAACAGGTAAGTGTACAAACCACCCTGCACTCTACAACCCTTTAGAATTACAATACTTAATTCCATATACATAGAGTACAGAATAGGTGTCAAGAATAAAATAAAATAAACAAATTGTAGTTACAAGTAAACACCCAAGTTACCCACCGAGGTCCTCACAGACACCCGTCACTGTCCCGTACAGCTCCAGACCGGATACGCTGAGGTAGTGTGTCTGCCCGCTGGCGTTCTTGCCTGTCTGCTGTATCCGCACATGACGGTAGCCCTGCGTCTCGTCCGCCGGTGCCTCAAGAGGCCATGACGCTGTGCTGCCAGGCTCATTGAGCGAACAGTCGTCCAGGTGGGTGTAGAGCGTTGTCCAGTTGGTGCCGTCCTTCGACACCTGCAGGAGAAACGGGTTCCGGTGAGAAGACGGAAAACATTTTTACCAGAGGTGCAGAAAATGTATTGATTCCAAGAAAATTTCCCGCAATTCTCCTGTTACGGATCAAAGATTTCCCCCAAAGATACGCGACATATATGACTCTGCCTTAAAACCCAACAGCTTACAATGGGGCATTGAAATGAAAAAGGATTTTTTATTCATTTGAGTTTATTATGTTAAAACACAAGTAAGCCTATTTAAAATCAAATCAAAACTACTTTGAGTACCTGTATATCGTATATTCAAACGATATGTTCAAACAATATATTCAAACGATATGTCGTATATTCAACTCTTATGAAGAGTTAAAAAAATGCCACTGGTGTGGTCTTGATACACAAAAAGATTCATTTCACCCCAGACACCAGGAAATTTTCTTTGATCCTAGATCGCCGGATGAAACATATTTTGCAACCCTGATTTTTACAAAGATCTATCTTTTTTTTTAATTCTAAGAAAAAAAATTAATGCTTTACTTGAACACTTGACATTAGAATCTAAAACTTCCTTCCCTCTAGCAAATTCCTTCAACACAGAAAATCAACAATGAATCAGATCAAATTGCGCCATTAAGACAACTAAAGATTCTTGGCAAAAGAGGTTGGATCTACCAAACATTTGTGACTGACTTTCCTGAAACTTAATATTCTGCAGAAATTTGTTTATGATTGCTGGAATAAATGGAGGGCAATTGTTGGGAGAGCAAAAGGTTTTTAGGAGTAAGAGTAAGTACATAAAACCACTCACTTGGAACAGCCAGTTGCGCAGCGCCGACCGGCCGTAGCCCCTCGCGTGACGCAGCGTGTAGCACGACGGTATCAGCCAGACGCCGAGATCAACGCTGAACCATGCGCGCTTGTCGTCGTTGGTGTGACAGTTCAGCGCGGACGAGTCTCGGCTGAGGATGTCCTCGAGGCGGCCGTACGGGAGGTTGCGGCCGTCCGAGGAGCTCACAGCCACGAGGCCGTACTGGCCAGGGTTCACCCACTCCGGGCAAGTCCTACAATCAATCAAAATAACTTTATTCAAAGAAGTACATGTCAAGCACAGAATGGTGTTTTACATATTTACAAATAAAACATAGTATGAACCCTAACCAAATCGTTTTTTATTGTAATTTTAAGTTTAAGCTTTTTATAATGCATTACTACTTGGAATATTAATCTAAGTTGTAGGATACTAGGATGGGATGACTTATTTTTTAAACAAGTTTTTGTCTCCTCTCTTGAATATTTCTGGAAAGAAATTGAAAAGGGTTTTTGTGTAAATATTTTAATTGTGTCGATTGCATGCCAGTTGGTTACCTTTTCTTTGATCATAAATGTAAAAAGAATTTAAAGTTTGAAATTGTTCTAAATTTGATTTAATATGCAAAAACTAATTTATTGAACTGTCATGATTCTTGTCTCCTGAAATTTCTTTTAAACTTACTCTTTTGTTTTCAATTTGAACATTATTCTAAGTGCTTTTTTTCTTCTATTCAAGAAAGCGATTTCTAGGTTACTGTTTGACGTGCAACCAATTGGGTATCTTAGGTCTGTCAAGGTGCTAAATTTTGACATTTGCCTCGGAGCACAAAGCCCTGAAGATATTTTTTATACACTGAATCCCAATTAAACTAGTGCAAATAAAAGCACTAGTTGAATAGTAATATAAAAAATTATTATTGCACACTATCTGAATCCTATACTATAATACGAGCAATGTCTGAAGAGATGTTCCACAATCTCAAAATCTAGCGGTTAGATTTTGCTTAAATTTTGCATTTAAGATTTTTTTTGCCCAAAAATAAAAGTTAGAAACAGCCTCAATCCCAGGAAAAATCAAATTTAATAAAAATTTAAGTTTTTAAATCGTAATTTTTAACATTGGTCTTATGGGTTGCTATTTTAGTAACGAAATAACAACGAAAGGTAAACAAAAATAAAGGAACATAATTTTAAGCAGTCTTTTTCAACAGCTGTTAACTGAGTTGGTTGTTGGTTTAAATTTAACAACTTTATTATCATGACACTATAACAAAAATGAATTAAAACCAACGAGCTAAGCTTGGTAAACCTGGTACTTTAAACCTGAATAAAAGAAAGATGTCCAGAAAATCACCCAATCACTTACTTTCCATTTGTGCCGATCCAATAAATGAGACCATTATCGTCAAAGTCGTGCTGGTGTCGGAATGTGATTTTGACTCCTGGCTCCTTGAGTCTTCGCACAAAAGCGAATGTGGATCGCTCATAGTCATACCTGTAGAATGAAAAACGGATGAGATCACAAAGTTAACAAATTGCAATTCAGTGAGTAAATGGGGCATGGAGGAGAATTATAACATGTAGGAGTATTCATAAGTCATTATAAGTCTTAAAAAAAACTTATTGTTTATAAATTTACATTATTTTATGTAAGCAAAAATTATCCTTTACAGATTCTGAATAAAGACCTTATCGAGGTTATCATACAACCTCTGCATCTAAATGTTGATTGACAAACTTGAGAGGTGGCATTGGGAACATGAACGTACCACTGCTTGGCGACCATCTTGAGCAGATATCGCTCGAGCTGCGACACGGTGGCCAGAGGCTCCATCTTGAGGGAGCGGCCGGTGCGGTCGATCAGCGAAGACTCACTCGATGCCTTCTCCAAACGGAACCGCAGTCTGCGCGTCAGGATCTAGGGACAAACCATTAGCTACTGACTGAAAATTTAAACCTTCTACAATGAGCTTACTTTTCTACAACGTATTCTGTTTTTAACATTGTGAAATGAAAATTTTTTGTCTGAATCAAGAGCAACTGTAATTTTTATTAGTTTCATGGACTAACTAATAGATTTTTCATATTTCACCCAGATAAAATGCTTGATGTTTCATTAAGCTACCAAAATCTTCTTTACTGTTATAGGCCATAACAAAAAACAATTTCAATAAAGACATTAGTGTCTCAGATCCGTGACATAATGGGTTTTTATAACATTCCTCAAACTCTGTGCTGCTTGACATTTGAATTAATTGGGAGATCTTCTGGAAAGTTACCGTTCTTATCGGTAACCTTTGTTACGTTTATGTTAGTTACGTTTATTGTAGTAGTTAGGTTATGAGGTCAAAATTGTGGTTCAGATCAAACGTTAAACTGAAAGTCCCTAGATACCATTGGCTGTTGGGCTTATAACAGTCCTGTCTAAGGAGAATGTCAGCCTTAGTCAGCAACAAGACTACAAGATCGTGCCACAATCATCCTACCCTCATCTCTCATTCATATTCAGGTTAAAATACCCACAATGTGAAGTCCCTATCTCAAAATAGTAATATAGTGATACAGTGATATAAGTTAATCTAATTTAGATGATAAAGTTACCTTAGCGAAGAGTAACCTACATGATGGACAGTGAAATCCATCTCGCTGGTAACTGTACCCACCAGAAAAGTTGCCTTCCAGAAGGGGTCCCATTAAAATATGCAATACTTATGATTTCCAAAAAATTTTAAGAATGAATAGATTCTTACAAAGACAAATTATGAACTTAATATATTCTAATTTGTTACAAATGCAGTAATAGGTAGAAATAATGAAATATTATTTCGTCACAACGTCATTAAAATATTTTTAAACAAATCACAAACAAATAATAAAATTATAGGCTTGTACTGAAACATCACAAAAACAGTACAACAATACACAAACAATTATTTTAAGACTACTGGTTTCTTTATCCACATTCACTTTTTTGTTGAGTAGGGATGGACGGGAATGGATTTTTAGTTCGGGACGGGACAGGACGGGAATTTTTATTTCCCATCCAATTTCGGGACGGGATCGGGACGGGATTGCTCTTCTCGACGCTATCGGGAAATATTCGTTTTGATTTTTATCTGAGTGTCGTATACAGACAAATTAATGTTAAATATCAACTAGTTCTCCTTCCAACTTGTTCCACTTGTTTTTGTTTAAGTTACAATGAATGTCCTTTTGTTGAAAAAATTCAATAGTTTTGATATTTTAAGGATGCAATAAGATCATGGGAAAGTATAAATTTTATTGTAACCAAATAAATTTAAGTCGAATCACTAAACACACATAAAGAAATGTTGCCCATGTCTTATTTAATACAACTTTTGTTTAATGAAATATTAAACGTTAGGTACGAAGAATGAAAATAAACATTATGTACGGTACCGGTACAAAAAAAAAAGATTTAAAAAATTGGAAAAATTGTAAAAATACAATACTATATTACAATAACTAAGGCCTGCTCAGATAAAAAAGAACAAAAAACACAAATTTAAATTAGAATGAATATTAACACTCAGAAAAGAAGTTGTTCAAAAAGCCAATGCCATTTGTAAACCTAAGAAATATTTTGCCATTTTTTTTTATATTCATTGATTTTACTGAGACAGTTTCTTCCTTGAAGAATATAAATAAGAAAATTGAACTAAGAAATAATAAACTATTAGACATTATACTTTTATTGTTATTTAAATGAATACATTTAACTATTTTTTGCTACATCAGAAAAAAAATTAAGGAGTGTATGATGAAAAAAATTATAACAATGTAAATTTAAAGCTATAAACCCTAAAATCTAATTAATATAAGCCATAGCTAAGCCGTGTTTTTCTCGTTAGCGAGATTGTCGGCCGCGATCGCCGTCCTCGTTAGAGAGATCGTCGGCCGCGATCGCCGTCCTCGTTAGCGAGATGGTCAGCCGCGATCGCCGTCCTCGTTAGCGAGATCGTCGGCCGCAATCGCCGTCCTCGTTAGCGAGATCGTCGGCCGCGATCGCCGGCCACCGTTCGGCAGTTCCCGTCCCGATAAATTCCCGAGTATAAAAAAATCCCGCCCGATGATCGGAACGAAAATTTCCCGAAAACTTTCCCGAAATTTCGGGACCCGTCCATTTCTATTGTTGAGATAGCGGCTCTTTCCTTGCAGTATTCATTTTAGCGAATTTCCCTATAGGGAATATGCTATTACGGTAGTACTCACGGTAAGACCTAAGCCCGGGACCATGATACTTTTTCGTTTTGAGGTCCCTAGAAGCCAAAAACACCGTTCGTTCAAATTGATATATATGTATATATATATTCTATATATATATCTATGTGTCCGTGAACACGATAACTTTTGAAAGGAACGTCCGAGTTTGATGAAATTTGGTACAGGGGTGTAAGCCAACATCTACTAGGTTGAGTTCGCGAACCAGAATGATCGGACCATGGGAACGGGGTTTTATAGGGTTTCAAAAGGGTCAAAAATGGGTTTTTGGCTTTTTTTACTTTTATTTGTAAAATTCAACAATTTTAACTTAAACCATTTAAAAGAGCTTAAAAAAACAAACAGTCTAGTATTTTGAATTTTTTACCTAGCTTAAATGGTTATGGAGAGAACCCAAAAACTATGTTTTCCATGTTATTCTTATGGGAAATCAAGAAAACCTTCTATCTTGCTTATTTATTAACATATCTTGATAAAATTTGTAAGTACATTCACTCGGAAGCGTTTAACTTATATTTGCTTAGAAAACCCATATGGCGGCACACCTACGTACTCACCCCTATGGGGTTTATGGGGAAAATAAAAAGAACACTATAACCTGATAAATTTGGTATGTACATTCACTAGGTAGGGTTTAACTTATATTTACCAACAAACCCCATATGGCGGCAAACCTACATACTCTCATTGCCATGGATTTTATGGGGAAATAGAAAATACCAAAATTCCATTGGAAATTCGCTGAGTACGCAGGGCTGCGACGGGGGTATTATGGGTATTGTTGTCTTTTGTGATTTTCAGTACGATAATTGCTTGTCCTCAACGTGGTAATATTTGTGTTACCTGAAGGCCATAGTACGAGCCAGGTGAATCATAAAGGTAGATCGGCATTTTCTCGATGGATTCCAACACAGAGACTAACTTGTGCACCAGGATCATCGCAGTGTTTACGTTTTCGTTTTCACCAGCTTTGTCCTGAAAAGAAAATAATACGACTTGAAACAGTTATTAACAGAAGATTTAAAAGACGTGCTGAAGCTAATGTACCTTGTTTCCTTTTTTGCTTGCTAACATTATTTAAGAGACTAGGGGTTAAAAGGATAGATTGGTTATTTTGCCTGCACAATCAAGTGGTGTTGCGGAAACTATCTGAATACGACTTGCAATGTTACACAACCGAAGGCAAGACACAATATAAAGTAATAGGTGTAAAAACTGTGGCCAAAGAAACAGCTACTGCTGCACTTTAGCATGTGTGAAACTAGATTATGGTGAGGGAGGGGATTTCGCCTTAGAATGTATGTCTAGATGCATTCATTGACTACATCTATAGCCTGCATGCCCTGCGGTTTTAACGGCTGCCGCTAGAGCCTGTCAAGTATCTGGGGTTTTGCGGATCAAAAATTAATCTTGCAGTGCTTTGCTCGCTCCAATTTGATCTTATTATTTATAGTTGAATTATTTGAGAGAGGTGTCAAATGAAAGATAAAGGCTTGCACTATTCAAGTTGCTTTGCTTTTTTTTATATTAATTCAAATATAAGCTATAATGGTATTAAATTGATCAACTTTGAACCACTGTAGCTTAATATGGATTAAAAATATATAAAAAATCCAAAGGCAAACTATCAAAACCAAGTGTTTATCTTTTATTTCAAACCCCTCACACTTTTTACAGACTTTAAATAAAGGCGCTAAATGAAAGCGGACGAAGCACTGCATGATGTTCCAAGTTCTGAGAGGAGCTCTTTCACTCCCCCCCCCCCCCCCCCAAGAGATTTGTTTCCTAACTCATGTTTTCTTGAAGTTTATGTTGAATGAACATAACAAATTAGTTAATCATTTGGACAAAAAATATTTAACTGGCCATTACACTTCAATGTCCAAGCACGAATTACAATAGGCTTACTTTAAGTCGATTACACAAACTTGACTTTTCTTTACCTTGAAGCAGTTCTTGAAGACGGACACCCGCTGTTTCTGCAGCTTGTTGGTCTTGGTGGGTGTGCTGGCCTGGTCCCACGGGCTGGTGGCCACCACACTGAGCAGCGCCTGCACAAGCCCCGAGCTGTGGATCTCGTACGACGACACCAGTCCCTCCTCCTGCAGCAGTCCCGTCAGCTCCTGCAGCGCGTTCTGCAGTATCTCACGCCAGCTGGAGCCGTTCTCACGGTTGCTCATGTACTGCAATGGAAACCGATGGTTAACTATATATGATGTTTCTATAACTATATATTTCTGTAACTATATATGTAGTTTGTGGTCTAAAGGATACGTTGTTTCCCAAGATTGCTTACTCCAGAAGGAGTGGATTTAGATTACTCTGCAACCAGTTGTGCATGAATAGTATAAATGAATAGTAGCAAAGACAATTAAGGCCTGATTAATGACGAGTGAAATATTAAATAACAGGAAAAGTAACTTGTTGACATTTTGACGGATCATCTACAGCAATTTACTACTGAAGATTCAAAGATAATATAACTCCTTTCAAACAAACCATCTTTCAATAGTTTTCCTAAAAAAAAACCTTAAGTAATTTTAAACCACCAATTCAGTCAATCTTGTTAGCTAAATCGTGATGTACATTAATGTAGATTAACTTTGCATGAAAATAAACTAAACATAAAAGAAATACAAACAAAAACTGTTAGGCTTTGTTAAAATAGGCCTAATTTTTATTAAAAAGAATTTAATTTATAAAAACAGGCTTATGATGACAACAATTACGCCACAACGTCATCAATCTCGTTAGTGTAGCGCATTATTTCCTAAAAATAATTAAGAGCATTTTTCCACATTATGCATAACTCAAAAAGAAAATATGTCAAGGGTGAATATATTTTATTAAAACGGATACAGGCCCTAAGTAACACAATATCAGGGTACTATCATTAAATTAAACAGAACTTAACAATTGCTTTGTGTCAATCCAATGCTAGAGAAAAGTCAACAATGACTTGAGGTTTAAATTACCTGTTTCTGGCAGGCGCGTTCTATTTGTGCCACGATGGCCCCCAGCTTGGCCACAACGCCGCGTGGCTGCGCCTGAGCTGCCTTGAAGTATTTGTCGTAAATATCCTGCGCCTGCACTTTCACCTGCAACCAACAGAATGTTTACTCTTCTAGTCTTTCAACAGCAAGTGAAGATAAAAAATACTAATCCACATAATTTACTGACTATACTTTGGATTAAAGTGAAATTTTAACAATAAATTCTACGATAAAGTCCAAAAAGAGAAAGTTCTTCAGTTTATTTTTATAGTAAAATCAAACAAACTCAAACCCCCGATACCTTGACACTCCATATATTCCGACACTCGGGATATCCCGACACTCAGGATATTCTTACATTCTGGATATCTCGAAACTCCCGATGTAACAACACACAGGATTTAACGACACTCAAGATATGACGACACTCCGGATATACAAAAACTCCGGATATCTCGACACTCCAGATAACTTGACAACTCCATACTACTAAGTCGCTACTATGGAAATTATGTGACTCGCTAATTGTAACTTTCACATTTTTCAGATCGCGCACCAACATTAGACGTAATTCACAGGCTTGAGAAGCAATTTTGGTGCGTTTATGGCCGCTTTTCTAAGTTATGAAGGTTGTTGACAGATAACTTTGCAATTTCCCACCAGTATTTTCAACTTAAAACATGATTTCATCGCCAAAAACTGTTTTTTTCGGAGTTCAATCACAGTTGAGAGCCAATATTACACAATCTGAATGGCCAGAGTAAAAGAGATTTCAAGGAAATCGACTTTTACCAAACTAGAGAGTGCCTAAGTTTGCAGTGCGTCAAGTTTGTAGGGTTTTAACCCTTAGGAGACCAACTTCCGATATATCGGCAGTTGGTATTTTATGCTAAAAAGACGAACTGCCGATATATCGGAAGTTACGCAAATTTATTATTTTAAAATTATTAATTGTTCATTACTTCATACCAATGCGTTATATCTTCCTAAAAACGTCTAAATATATGAAAATACATCCCTTTAGTCACCAAAATTGGCTAAAGTGTTTTATTTTCACTTAGAAACAACAACAAAGCAACAGCTGATCGGGTGCTTGTTGACCGCCAGACAGCTGTCTGCTACTAGTGCTACTGCGTAGTTAGTTACGAGCCGTGTTTTGGTTGCGTGTTTGTTTACGTTCGTTTTTCTTTTTGAAAACATTTTTTAGTACGTTTACAGTAATTTATATGTAGTGTGAATATTATAAATCAATGATAGGCCAAGTGAAAACGCTTCTACGATTTCACAGCATCCTCGTTTGGTGAGTTTTATATTACATAAAATAAATTGTTACTATATTTTCAGGGTAATTTACTTCATTTATAGGATATTTGTGGTAGAAATATGTATGACTAAGTGTTTCAAAATAATTGTAGAGGGAAAATAATAAGTCATATGTCACAAATCGGTACGTTTACATGCAACTGTAATATTCTAATAAAACGTGTATAATACTTACAAAAAATTTTTTACTGGGCTAATTATTTGTTTACTTATACATAAATAAATGGCTAACACAAAAATGAGGATTTCAGGTCCCAAATATTTTTTTGGGTGTCAAATATATTTCAGGAAACAGTAAAAACATATTTATTTTTTTATACGTATACATTATATGTTATATCACTCTGTAAAAAATTTTTGTTTTCAATAGTTTTTAGTATTCATAAATAAAAAGGGATAAAAAAGAAAAAAAATGATGCAAATTTCATCACTCTAGGTTGATATTTTGTGAAGTTATAGCATTTTTCCCGAAACATTGCAAAACCTGGCAAAATAACCCCGGTCCCAAGCAGCATGCCATATATATTCGGGCCGGTCTCCAAAGGGTTAATAGCAATTTTCAGTTAAGAGCAAAGAGTTGATAGGAACAAAAGTATAAAAACTAAATTCAATTCTTGCATATATTAAAAGTACATTTTGAGGATCTGAAAATTTATGAAAATCTGAAAAAATACTGTCACAGTTTACCTTCTGTTTCATAGCCTCGATTTTGGATCGCAGCCTCTTGCCGCGTTTGCCCGTCCATCCGGCGGCGAATTCTGGTCCGAGAGATGTCTCGGCGGTGAAGGAATGTTTTGTGCCTCTATTGGACTCGAAGATAAAACCCGGCAAGTCCTCTCTGAGGATTGTGGCTTGCTGTAACAAATATTTATACATTTTAGGACTTCGATCACTGCCTTGATGTGAGGCATTTGCATCAATTGATTTGTGCACTGAGACCATAGTCATTTTTTTAAACATTTCAATCATATAACATTCAACTTGACTAAAGAACCCAAGCAGTCAGGAAGAACAATTTGGAAATGAGTAAAGCGTTTAATTCTAGATACTCCTTCACGGTGGGATTTGTAGTAGGCTACATGATATAATTAAAATAAAACTAAAACCAATATAGAAGATATACACATGTCTATCTTCAGCAGCTATAATGTAATAACTTTTGGTATGAACATATTCAATAATTTACATATTCAAAAATGTTTGGTCTGCTATATTGTAAATGATAATATTCGATAATGGACCTTATCCATCAACATACAAGAAATGCACTAACACATATACTGATTATTAAATAAGGCCGACTGTTTAAATATGAGCAGTCAATTTTCTTAGCACAGCTTAGCAGCTCACATGTGAGGACCTTCCATATAACTCACATACAGCTCCTCAAAATAACCATAGGTTCAACTAAGTATTTGGTTGTGAGATATACACCGGTCTATTTTACAGAATCAACTCTGTTGTAGCGGTATAGACGGAAACAATCTAACAAGACAATCTCCTTCACAAATAGCCCCGTCCACAGGATTGGGTTTTATCTAGAACTGTGGGCAATACCGGTAAATAATCAAAACAAATTGGGATTTAACAGATATTTTCTGGCATTAACAAGTGAAGTACAAATCAAGGGACGAGAGAAGGGTCTTATTACAGATTTATATATTGACTGTAAAAATACTATACTTTTTAATCCTGCAACTATGAGGGGGGTTTGTAAGTAGGGTTTTCAAATACAGGCTAACTTCCTTGTATCGGGGCAGAGGAGCACCTGGAAACAAGAGTGGTTGAGTGAGTAGCCATCTTGAGTGTTTTTGGGGATTAGGCCCTGTTGAAAAACTCTTGGTAATTTTTGTTTAAAAAGTAAAAGAGATTTTAAGTAAATTGTCTTTTATACGTTTCTAGGGAAGACTTTGCATTTAAAGAATTATATGAGAAGAGTTTGTTAGCAGGACTGTACTGCATCCAGGACATTTGTAGCCGCACAGCCGGGGTAAAGCAAATATTTTGTTTTGTTTGAATAAGACAACAGAGTAGCTAATTAAAAGAAACGTTTATTCAGCATCAATCATATGTTCTTCGGTAGTGGAAATCATCACACTAACACTCATTAATGGCTACCCTCCTGGAGTTACACAATAAGTGTTGTGTCATTACTCATGGCTGTCTGGAAACGGGTGAGATTCGTGCACGTCACACAACATTAGCTGTACCTGCTGGCCATCAGAGTTGTGTATGACCAGCTCGCCCTCCTTGTGGCTGCTCAGCGCCCAGTTGCCGACCACGATGCGCGCCGGCCCCGGCCGCGACAGTATCGGCTGGCTCGTCGAGTTGGGCTTCACCTGTGCCCTGGCGCGCTGCAGCTTGTCTAGGAACTCCCCGCGGTTCTCTGCAAAGCAAAGACAAAATTTATAAACAAATTTAGCAAAGGGGATTTGGAAAATTAAAATGTTACAAAAATTTAGTTTTATTGTTTATATACAGAGTTAACAAACAATAACTGATGGGACACACAACTTGTTGATAATTAGATTTTCTGAATTATACTTCCAAGGCAAAGTATGGGGTATAGCAGCTAGTTTGCAGTAAAGCAGTTGACAATGGTACCTAAAAGACACTCTGTCCTTTAAAATTAGAAATAGTTACAGGAAAATATCGTTCATATAGACGACACATATTTTTTCAGTACCATAATAAAAATTACCAATTTAAAAACGTTTGTCAATTATCACAAAAGTCATGCACACCCCTAATTTAAGCAACAAAAAAAAAAAAAAAATTAAAAAATAGGGATAGGATTATTGTTATAGAAAAAGAAAAACCAATACTCAGTATCACTATATCACAAAGACGCTGAAGGTGTCGAGGAGTATTTTAATGTGAAAATGAATGTGAGACTGGAATGAATGAAGTATAGAAGGAATGTGATGACTTGGGTGGTTTAACTTGTATACTTACTAGGATCCGTCATTACAGAAAATAAACTTTTTGGACAGCAGAGATAATGGTTATTAAAAGAAACCTCCTTTGTAATATATATGTATATCATCAAGATTTGGGTTTTGAGTATGAAGATGCATGGTATTTCTTCTGTAGCGGAATAATACTTTGTTGTAAATTGCAAAGTTAATTGTATTAAATGTAATATTCTATATTCTGATCAATGTATAAATGGGAGATCCGTTTGATTTGAAATAAATAAACACAAAAGGTGAATCAAGAATACTTTAACCTTCAAAGTGAATATATTGCCCCACATAGTTTGTGTTATTATCATTTGCAAATACTATTTTTACCTCACCCAAATATAAGTTTTCAGGAGAAAATTTAAAATCTGCTGTAGTGAAAGCAGTTTGTTTTGCAGGTCTGAATAATCAATAAGAACCTTGTTATACTTTTTAAACAATACTACCTATAAACCCAAAAAGATCATTAAAAAATTATTAACAAAATTTAAAATGAATAGTAAATTTATTACTAAAAAATTTCATCAAGAGTAAACTTACCGTCAGAAGCCAATGTTTCAGAATTTCTTGTCTTCCCTGAAATTGTCAAACACAAGCACATTAGTCAGTTAACGAGTTAATCACACCATCAAGCATAGAAATGATGTGATGACATGAATAATTAGAATTTTATTAGTACCATGAAAGCTCAACATTATTGACATAAAAATAACAATTGATAAAACTCATTAAGACACTCAAACAACTAAAACAAATGAATATTTAACACCGTGACAACATGCTATTATAAAACTGCTATCATAGCTTGACACTGAAAATGATCTAATTAGATGAATACTATACAACAGAATGCAAACACTATATTTACTTACGTAAAGTTATTGCTTGTCAAACTAAACTGCTTTTGCCTATTTTAAAACAAAATATTTGAAGAAGAATTATATTTTAAAATTACTAAAATACAGTTGTTGCAAACCTAATGTTTTTCAATGTTTAGATAATTTTATTTACTAATGGGTGATTTAAAAACATTTTTACAAGAAAGACTCAAGACAAAATAGATATTAGCCTACGCACCAGTGGAGTCTGTCCCTCCCTCCGGGCTGCCCGATGAGTACATCGTGGCCAGTTTTCCATCGAGGATGAACCTGAACCATCCGTTGCTGCCGTTGGAGAGTTCTAGCGCGGCCGCGTCCGACCAGACGTACAAACAGTCGCGGCCGCGGCACAGACACCAGTCCCGCCAGTGGTACGCCTTGCCTGGCAGGATCTCCTTGGTGTCTTCCATCAGTTCGCACTGCTCCTGGGGGTCAAACAGCTGATTAGCGGAGAGAAGTAACAGCTGATGTCATCAATGAGAGCACTTAAGAGTCATCTTCACCCCTGGGTCAGTAGCCCATTGTTGCGCAATCGGCAATGTTAATCATACGGCTTTTATGCTAAAACATGGTTTTGTATTCCCCTGTTTCGGACGCCGTTTTTCAACCGATTTTCTTGAAAGTTGGTAAGTGTTTAGTTGAATACTTATATTAGGTTTCTCATACCTCGAAATTTTGAAAATTTTACTAAATTAACTAAGGAACTAGAACTAGAAATATTAACTAAGGAAAATCGAGTTACTTTGTGACGTCACAGAGAGTAATATTTGTTAAATTTTCAAAATTCCGAGGTATGAGAAACCTAATATGACTCTTCAACCAAATACTTACCAAGTTTCAAGAAAATCGGTTGAAAAACGGTGTCCGAAGCAGGGGAATACAAGACCATGTTTTAGCATAAAAGCCGTATGATTAACATTGCCGACTGCGCAACAATGGGTTACTGGCCCAGGGGTGAAGATGACTCTTAATGGGGATAGGATCAGATTTGCCGGTTGTCTGTCCATTTGACAGAGAGAGTGGAGAGTGGGGTAAATCCGGGTGGCTAAGCTTTAGTGACATGTAGATGCCATATTTTTATACAACAAATTTTAAATGATGGGGCTCAGTTAATCTTGTATTTATTTGCTTTTAAACTGCTTTAAAAAAAAAATTATAAGTCTTACTTTTTTTTGTAGAACTGGGTGCACATGTTAAGTTATTTATTTATTTATTTCAGAAAAACAGATACATTACAATAACTCATTACATACTAGCTACGAAAGCCAAACTTGGCTTGTCAGTAGCTCATTTTTCAATAGCATTTTATTTTAATATTCATTTCTCTGCAACAGTCAGTCCATTTTCAAAGATCCTTGAGCGGTTATACAGGGCGATTCAAAAAGAATGACCTGATTTTAAATTTTGATATTATTGATAGTATTACATTACCACCACTGAAACTGCAGTATCTACAACAAGGGTGGTCTAGAGTTTTAGAAAATCACCACTAGATGTCTAATTAAGCGCTAACTGTGGTTGTGGCGTCAGTCATAAACTTTGGTCACGTTTAGTCAGACGTTGGATAGGGCGCACAGGACCGCGAGACACGGCTTTGCATTCTTGGCCTATAAAGGTCACCTTACATAACACCGTGCGACTTTTTCCTGTGGGGGTACGTATATGGGAAATAGAAAAAACAAAGTTTTTAACCAAGATTTTATTACTAAATACATACGATTAAGTCAAATAGTATCAAAGATCAAATATTCAGTTAATGTATGACCAAAAAATCAAATTTCAAATATTTAGACATTTTTTATGATTTTTTAACATTAAAAAAATTAATTTTTTGTTAAGTTTATTTTTTGTTTTGTTTTATTTAGTTTTCATAAAACTCGATAATTTTATTTCTGATGAAGCCAGAAAAATTTTAATGAATACATATAGATAACAATAAAACTAGGGAGTTGTAAGTTGGATAGACACTAAGTCAATAGATTCACTCAATATATGAAGCCTTTTTAATACAAATACCCCCCTTCGCAGCAGACCTGCGTACTCAGCGAATTTCCAAATTAGTAATATTAATTTTGACCAGATAAACCTGTAAACCAAATATCATCACTTGTTCATAAATAGGGAAATAAATGTTTATTATCCTTATGATAAATATAGGAAAAGAGTATGCAGGTATGCTGCCATGGGGAACACTAAAAGTAGGTTTTTAGCAAAAAAAAAAAAAAAAAAAAAAAAAAAAATTTCGACCATATAAAGCCATATACTAAGTTTAATCAATATCTTCTGTCCATTGCTATAAAGGAGTTTGCCTATTCTCCATATGATTAACATGGGAAAAGAGCATGCAGGTTTGCTGCCATGATTAGCACAAAAAACAAGTTTTTTTACCATAAATGGATGAATCTCAACTAAATGAAGCTGAATACCAAGTTTCATCCAAAAGTATTGGTTAATGAGTGAAATATTAACACATCCTTATTCTCCATAAGATTAACATTGGGGCCTCAAAATACAATGTACTGTCTTTAGACTTTTTAATATCTCGGTAACCAATGGAGATAGAGCAAAGCTTCAAAATACTAAATTGTGTGTTTTTTTGAGCTAAATCCAGTGGTAAAAATAAAAATTAAAAATTTTTAATAATTACATATGAAAAATGCAAAAAACCCATTTTTGGGGTACAAAACCCCCCAAAACTACCCCCTCCGGTAGGTCGATATGTCTGGTTTACGAACTCATCCGAATAATGGTAGGATTACACATCTCTACCAAATTTGGTGTCGATTGGACCATTTTTACGAGAGTTATCGTGTCTAGGGACACATATATACATATATACATATATACAGGGTGTCCAGCTTCCACCTTTACAAACTTTTCCAGGTTATTAAGCATGCCAAAACAAACAGAAAAGTCATATAAACATATGTCCGGAAATGCTTCGTTAAGCCGCTAGCCGCCATTTTGTTTTTTACACTTAAGAATTTTTCTTTCCGTAACGGGTTGTTGTATGAAGTTCATATTTGGCATGTACCTTAATCACACCAATGCTCATTTTTAGAAAAAATATTATTTTTTTCCGATGTATATTTTCAAAATGGCGGCCATTTTAAGTTTTTAAACTCAAATATCTAAAAAACTGTAAATTTTATAAAAATTTTACTTGACACAAAAAAGTTGACAAATTAAATTATCTAAACAGTGATACTAAGTTTGTAAGGATTCGGCAACAAATAACGGAGTTATGGTGGTTTTTCTGTAGAAAAACACTGATTTTGCATTATGATTAATGCCAATTTAGGTTATTTTAAGAGAAAAATCTCAATAACTCCGTTATTTGTTGTCGGATCCTTACAAACTTGGTATCAATGTTTAGATAATTTAATTTGTCAACTTTTTTGTGTCTAATAAAATGTTTATAAAATTTACGGTTTTTAAGATATTTGAGTTTAAAAATTTAAAATGGCCGCCATTTTAAAAATATTGATAGGAAAAAAATAATATTTTTTCTAAAAATGAGCATTGGTGTGATTAAGGTACATGCCAAATATGAACTCCATACAACAACCCGTTACGGAAAGAAAAATTCTTAAGTGTAAAAAACAAAATGGCGGCTAGCGGCTTAACGAAGCATTTCCGGACATATGTTTATATGATTTTTCTGTTTGTTTTGGCATGCTTAATAACCTGGAAAAGTTTGTAAAGGTGGAAGCTGGACACCCTGTATATATAAAAATTTTAATGACTATTATTTTTGGTCTCTGGGCACCTCAAAACGAAAAAGTAACATGGTCCCGGGCTTAGGTCTTACCATGAGACCTACGGTAATAGCTTATTTCCTATGTGAAATTCGCTAAAATCTACAGATAGTCGAAATATCACCCAACATACTATGTGTCTCTACTTCAACACATTATTCTAACTTGAGTTGAGTTATCGGTGTCTCTTTTATAGATTTTCTCCTATGAAAATTATTATTAGAATCTATCTGAGAGCAAGTTTAATAAATAAGTAGGTTTATTTTAAATAAGTTTAAAATAAGTTTAATTTCATAGCATTTAATGACTTTTAATTTGTTAAGATAAAATCAAGATTGGTTTGGATAGAGACCAATTAATCCACCAATTCAGTTTTTTATTAGATGGAGGATTATTGTAGCAATACTTGCAATAGTTTATACGTTTACACAATTACAGGTAATGCCTCAAACATAAAAAAGTTTTACAAATGGTGAAATGAATACTTTCAACTTACCATATCGTCTTTTTTACAAATAGACTGAGTTTCATTCATGGATGAGTCCTGGGGACCTGCTAACTGAAGCACTTTAGAGAAAACTCCCAATCTGGCAAAGTGATCCAGGAAAATGTCTTGCGCTTTCGTCATCAAATCCTCGATGATTTGCAGAACTACAAGATGGCCATCTTCGTCGTCCTGCAATAAAGCAAAAAATCAGGGATTAGGTTGATGATCCCGGTATGTAGGACATTTCTAAATCAAGCAAAACTTTCATAGGTGTCGATTGCCAATAAAAACTGTAGTTTTCAAGTGAAATAGCAAAATCTTTCAACTTGACTGGTATGTTAAGATAAATTCATAACTGTGGACAAATTTAGTTGAAAAATTAAAGAGCATAATGATTTAAAAGTGCAATATCATGTTTAAATGGTAAAAATAAAATCAATAGTTGATGATTAACTATGGCTGAGATTTTGCTACTTTTCTATAGGTTGCTCCACAAAAAAACGAAAATCACACATGGAAAACCCAAAGCACAAAGCAAAGTTGGTTTCAAAAGCATAACAAATCTTATGAGGAAATTTATAGAAAAAACGGTGTTTTAAAAATTTTTGAAACATTCAATGATCTAATTTAATTAATATATGTTAGTTATTTTCCTCATTGTCACTGCAATTTCACATCCAAGAAACTAAAGAGATAAACTATTTTATTATGTTAGTTTGATGTAATAAAATTACACTCCTACCATTGCAGACCAAACAAATATTTTAAAGTGAGAAGTTAATTGGTGATTTTTTAATAAAGTGCAAAAGTAACTACAAAATGTTATTTAATCAATACCAACAATGACAAGGACGTTAATCCAAAAACGGACAATACAAACACAGCACAACTCGCGGGGAATCCACATTTGCCCAGAGTCCGGCGATTTTAAAAATCAGTGAAAACATTGCAAAATGGGAAGCGATATGGTGGCAGATCTAATGTCGTGTCACTTTTTCTCTATGGAAAAAAAAAATGAGGCCATGTAGAATTTTGAGAAATGAATGAGTCTAAAAAATTTGAAATGGGGAAAAACCATGATATGAGAGGCTTTGCCAAATATCTGGAGAGGCGAATGACTTGTATGTTAAACACCAAATAAATATGTTAATTGGCTTACATTTCTTAAAACAAAAAATAAAAAAAAAATATTAAAATCACCGAAATGTTTACCCAAAGCATTAATGTTCAGTAAAAATGAAATGCAATGCGAAATTGACTTGCTTGTATGGCAATAATTTTTTATTTATTTTTTTTTTTTTGCAAATAAATTAATCTCTTTGACTTTTCTGTTTTCCAAAAAAAAAAAAAAAAAAAAAAAAAATCATTATATTTAGCATTTACAGGGAAACTGTGTATGAAATATTTTAAGAAATAGCCTGACTCTACGCTGGATATACATTAACATTAATTAATACAATGTTTGTGATCACAATCAAATTAATTATTACAATGTGTTAGAGATCAATTAGTAACCTGTTGAATACAATAGCACTTTGACAATTTCCCACAAAGTACTCTTACTCTTATGTTATAAATAGATTTGTTTTTAAGGGTAAACACTATGAATCTGCTTGGTTGGTTGGATTAAAAAGGAAAACGTAAAGAAGTCGTTTACTGAGGATTTTTTGAATGCGTTTGTTTCAGGAAATAATTCATATATACTGAGTGTTACTGTACTGAGTGTAATATTAAATTTTAAATAGATAATCGGAGTACAACTACAGGTTAATTGTTTACTTAATTGGAGGTGAAGCGTTACAAAAAAAGACTACCAGTTACGTTTCATGTATAAATTTATGCGGCTAACAATTTTCCGGACAAAAAACCCCCGAGGAGTATGGACATATGCAGTTCCCCAGTTTCATGTCATGATATCATTCAGTTTACCGTGTTTTTATCGATTATAAACTTGGCCTTTGGGTCCCATTGGAGCACCAGCCGGCCCAACTTGGGGGCCCAACACGGTTTGGCCTCCGCGACGGCCACTACGCTACACGGCCAACTGTATGAGATCTGCAACCACATGCTTGCTGTACCCTTCCGCACTTACCGCTCAACCGTACTGCGCTACTTGCATTGCGTAAAACAGCTTACGGCCACAAACGCTACGCATTATTGTTGCACAATTTGTAATGCAGTAGTTTTAAAAAATTTTTATGTTCTCTAAAAGCAATAATAAAACATTGAATTGAAACAATTGTTCAATCAACACGTGTTTGGAGTTTTAGATCATTTTGGAGATAATCCATTGACTTACAAAAATGTCTTATTGATAAAAAAAAATCTGTGCAACAAAATTGCCTGGAGTGACTTGGTTTACCAATACAATTTAAGGTTACATTAGGTTGAGTGCATTAAAATATCTGATGTCTCATGGCTAAAGAATTAAAATTGTGATACAGAGTCTGAGTTTCGGGTCATGTTCGAAGCTGTTTTACACAATGAAACTCCAAAGCCCAAGTAAATTACTAGTTGTATTAAAGTACTTCCAATGGTTGGAAGGATTGTAAAAAAAAAACTACTTATCTTCTAAATATTTATCAACATTAAATTAAAAATAATCATTGTAAAATTATCATAGAGATTTTTTGCATTAAATTATTTCTTCTTATTTCAGTAATGGTGTCCTTAAAAAAGTTATCTAAAAAAAATTAAATCTCTTGAATATTCTTGAAAATTAATTAATCTTAATATTACCTTAATTTAGACTAGAAAGTAACTTAATAGTTCAAATTTGCCACATTAGCAAAGATTAAAATAATCAAGAACTTTAAAAGATAAAACAATCAGGACTGATTTAAAATTAAAACTAAAATTTAAAATGATTGCCCACGTTACAAAAAAATCTTTGACGTTTTTTGACAATGCCTCTTCAAGTTGAATAAGCTCCATATTTTAATAAAGAATTAGAGCTTTAGTACATATTAAGAATTAAAAAAAAAGTTTTAGGCCAAAAAGTCGTTTCATTTAACCTGTTAAGTATACAGTGTGTTTGTGACTTACTTCATTGTCCAGTACGGTGGCGATGACTTCCACAAGCATGG
Source organism: Neoaliturus tenellus (assembly GCA_030545055.2). Lineage (NCBI taxonomy): Eukaryota > Metazoa > Arthropoda > Insecta > Hemiptera > Cicadellidae > Neoaliturus > Neoaliturus tenellus. The sequence continues at coordinate 43,022,066 of CM061537.1, forward strand.
TGCCGAGGTTGTAGGTCGACGACTCAGGACTGCATGCCTCCACCAGCAGCGACGGCTGGATGTAGTGGACCATCTTCTTGATCAGGCTCAGGCTGGCTTTCCTGCGATAAATATTAAAATTTATAACAATAGCCAATGATTTAAAGACCATGATCGGCTGCCTACTGCATTTATTGCCTTTTTCCAAATTTGTCTGAGAATTTATTATTATAATGAAAATTGATATTTTACAGTAATTTGAAATTTGTTGGCTTTTTGGGATAGGAGTGTTAATGCATGAAAACACACTGGAAATACAGACTAACCTTGTTAATGGGCGTAATTGTTTGCTAAAAGCGTTTCGGTTATTAAAATGTTTAGGTTTATGAAAATTTTAAAATGACTACTACAAACTTGGTAAATATAATTACATATAAAAATATATGAAAATTACAAATAGAGCATAAACAATGCTTAATTTTTAAGTTCCAATTACACAGAGGCCTGAATGTTTTAGTTAAAATTTTAAAATCTATAAAACAGACTGATGACAACACCTGAAGTACGTTCCTATTGCAGATAAGTTAGACTATCTTATATTTAAGTTAGACTTTGTCCGTAGAAGTTTGTTTCTATTAATTCAAAATTTAGGCACATTTTAATTTAGTTTTTACCCTGGATTTCTTGATTTTTTTTCATATTTAAAGCAATCTTTAAGGCCTTTTTTAATACATCGCTTGTCAGGCGCACTCCCGACCCGCTTACCTTGAAAAGATACCTGAGATGATGAGCGGTGGGTGACCGTCGGACGCAGACTATAAAAGCTGATATATAGTGTAATGCAGTTAGGTTATGCATTTTTTTTTTTTTTGACGCACGCTGGAATTCGTTTTGTATAAAAGGGACTTAAAGCAACTATTGAGGTTGGGCTCTTCAACTTTACATACCCTTATAGTCTAATTATATTAAATTAGGCTTCCCCGTAAAATACAATCAAATTTTCACAGCTACCTGACACTGGCGAGCATTGTGGACTGAAACGTGTTACAAAACACTGGGAGGAGTCTTCGCAAGTATATCGGTGACATTTCTGGGTCTCCTTTTGGTTCTGTGCTTTCTTCCGCTTCCACTGTGTCCTGCTTCTTGTCTTTGTCTACCGGTAGCATCCACTCCCCTGCAGATAAGTTTAAAATAATAAAACTTTCTGGCAAGGCACACAACTAAAACCAATGTATATCAAACATCTTTCTGTATTGGAATTTTAGTCAAGTTCAATTCCTGTAAGTATAGTACTTTCTACAGGCCAAAAAGAATGACCACTTTAAAAAGCTGTACATAATGTAACATTCTTTGATCTACAAAACAGTAGATTTTTAATATTGATTATCTAATGGTACAGACGAATTGCAAACAAATACAAATAGGTAGCAGTATTTTAATTTTTTAATTGGTTGTTTATGTTCCTATTAGGATGTTTCAAAAACAAAGGTGCTAAGTTCTCTGGCAATCTATTTCCTTTGTTCCCTTTGCATGTAACCTGGCCTTGAGCTACATTAAGGCTCCGGTCTACCCCTGGCGCGCCACCTAAATGCAAGGGTTTTTGAGAATTGTGTTATCTCCTGCTACATTCAGCGTAGAGCTCAGGTTAATAAGGTGTCATATTATAGAAGAAGAATGGTACTAATTTCCCTCAGTTTTACTTCTTTAATTTTTAAACAAAACTAATTGAAAACTTTAGTTAAAAATCGAGAAAAGCAGATAATTTTAAACAGTTATAACAGAAAATTAGAAATTTTGGTAAAAAGTTCTAAGAACATAGAAGACAAGATACGTCTTTCTTAATTGGTTAATTTTAAAACACGATTCTCGTATATCTATGCAGCCATAAAACTCGCCTAGCGCTAAGGCCGCGAGGTGGCGTTCGGGCTTAGGCACAGTGGATCCTTAACCTCAAATCCGAATACTTTTAATTAATTTGCTGTTTTCTAATTCGCTCACCTGGCGACTGCAGTATGGCGGCAACCTCGCGGTGCCCCTCGTCCACGCGTTCGCGCGCCTTGTCCAGCGGGGTCTTGCCGTCCTCGTCACGCAGGTCGGGGTTGGCGCCGTGCCGCAGCAGCACCTTGGCGATGGCGGGGCGACCGAAGCATGCTGCGTAGTGCAGCGACGACGACCGTTGGCCTGCAGGACAGAGGGTCAGTACAGTTGACTTGCAATAGTCCGACGATAGTCCGATACACTCCGTAGTCCGATGCCACATTTCACTCTGAATTCTTTAACTCTAATAATATCTTGAAAACATATTTGGCCAGAAAATCCACTCCTCAAAATGAAAGATAACAGTTATGAACAATCCCAAGGTAACAACGAAGTGATTATATATAATAATATACTTTTTGATACTATTATTGTCCCACAAGAATCATCGGCAGACTTCAGAAAACGGATCTTAGAAGATGTGCTGACCAAACACATGAAGAAATAGTACCTACAGGAAGTTGCATCTATTATACATGATGACACAACTGAGGAGGGCTTGGAGCCAAAATAGACGATCAGCTATACAAAGTAGAGGTCTGCTGATACCCAAAAATTCGGGTAACTCCGGGTATTAGCGTGAACCCGAATGGTCGGGCGGGTTTGACACGTCACGGGCTTAATTCGGGCGGGCTTTTATTTTAAGCCGGGTCAGGCGAGTACCTAATGCCCGAATTAAATCGGGTAGTAGGTACCTGACATGACTTTAAAAACAAACTCCGGGTTTTAAAAACTATTTTACAGCCAAAGTTTGTAAATTACAACGTTCACGGAATAAATGTGCATCGTTCCACTAACAATATATTAGACTAGTGGTCATAACTGTCAGTCATTACTGAGGTGGATGTGGATGAACTGGAAATACCTTAGTTTACAAGTCGCGACACTCACACAAAAAAATGTGGCTTCTGAAAGAAGCCAGGGGTCTCCGGTGCCTAGAAACGTAAGCACTTTTGTTTAATTGATAATTTGGTGCGCCATATTTCATGTTCCATTTAACGACACCCTCTTGGTCCTGCAACTTTCTGAATATCATGGGTCAACTAACTGTACACCGGGCAGTGAAAGAGGGTAAGACGGGGTCAGGTGAACGTAGAGAGTGACTTATGTGAACTGGACATCTTTAAATGAGCAATATCCTATACTCTTATGTAAGGTATATAAGGAATATAATAGTAAGGTATATATTTATCAGTTGAAAATAGTAACCGAGAATATTGTCATTATTATAAAAATATTTGTGACAAATATTTCATGACCTATGGGAAAACTTTAAGAACATCAAGTCACTTAAGGGTAGGTTTACATGTGAGAGTTTTTCAGCCTCAGAGAGTTTCGCACTCTCAAGAGGTACTCGCAGAGGTGTTTACACAACCAGCGAATTTTTCGAGATGGTTAATCCCAGACAGTTCTCTGCGATTACTATCAACAACTGTCTGAGATTTTTATGAGAATAACTAACTAACTCTCCGAGAGTTAGTTCACTCTCACCTACCTTAAGTTCAAGTTCATAGCAACAAGCTACTGTATATGTTTTTAAAGAATAGAGCAACTAAAAAACTTTTCTTCCATGACAATATTATAAGAGACACAAAAGTTTGGAAAAGAAATGTATTTAAGACTTTGTATGCTAAATAAGGCATAAGACAGAACTAAATGGTAAAATGGGTTGATGAAATTATAACAAGTACACAGAACTGTTTAACGTAAACGACGTAATCTATATCATAGCTAATTACCTTTGTTGACATCAGCTCCCCTCTCACACAAGAATTCAACCATTTCTTGTGTGCCAAAAGCCGAGGCCCAATTCAGCAATGTTTGTCCTACGTCATCCATGAAGTTCACTTCAATTCCTGTAAAACATAATTTCAAATTGATCAATAGTTTTATAGACATATACAGCTGAGTTTATTATTTCATAGCGGTAAAGCAAATAATCAGTCATGTAAACTGCTTGAACGAGGTACTAAATTGCTTAGATTCTATAGAATTTAAAAAATCAAAGACATTATACGGAGAAAAAAGAATTCAGCACTAAGTATCATGACGGACATTAACATTTCACGAGATTGTATTTTGGATAATACCCACGAGATAAGTTTTGACAGTTTGTGTTTTCTCACAATGGCAATCTAAATACATAGGATAATCAAATTACAAAAGGCAAGCAAAATACAAATACAAAAAAGTTTTATTTAAATTTTATTGTTATTGACAGCCAGTGTATTCAATTAGTCAAGAACTGCAGATATTTTTGAAGTGGAATTGGAAAATTATAGTGTATTCAATTAGTCATGAACTGCAGATATTTTCTATAACTGATAAGTGGGCTTGGAAAATTATAACTACTCTCATTTTAAATCGTCTTCAATTAATTAAATTAAATCGTCTCCAACGGTCACTGTTAAATTAAATTCAACATTAGTAAATTTACATATTTTAATAGTTTGAAATTCATGTGTGATTTTAAGGTTAAATGATGAATTATGAACCACTACTGGAAAGCTGGTAGGTTGATGGTCTGGCATTTGGTTCTCACCTGTGTCAATGGCCTCTATGAGCGCATCGGTGTCTTTGCTGCGTATACAATCGATGAGCTGGCGATGGGTCTTCTCGCCCGCGGAGTCCATCCGGCGTAAACGTGGCAGCAGCTGTCCGCTGGCGCCGCCGCCGCTTGCACCGCGCGACAGAGCCTTTCGTCCCTCGAACAGCAGCACCAGCAGCAGGTCTACCAACCGCATTGTGTCTAGCACGCACCTGCGTAGAGAGGCAACATGGTGTTTAACTGTCGCTGATTACATCAAGATACAAGTTTTCTAAACAGTTGGGGAATAAGTAAAAGTTATTATTTTGTTTACTAACTGGTATCCAGCATTGATGTTGGTTTAAAGATATCAATTAACAGTTAACTGAATTTAATTTTATCATAACAAATGATATTTGTTTATATTTTTCCACACATAAATACGACCGAGCTGTTTGTTTTTCATTTGAATTAGTGGTGGTAGGTTTACCGACCAAATTCAAGGTTATTATGCAATATTAATAAACACACATCATATTTATCAAAAATAAAAATCTATTATTTTCAAGCCTTTCTTATTTAATAGAAGCATTACTGACATCCGTCTACATCTATTCATTTCCAGTCTGTTCATTTTTCTGTCCCACGATAGTGACACTTCAACAAATCTTTATCCGCTCATCAGAGTGAGAGAGACAAAAGGGGATACATTCACTTTTTGACTTCTAGATCAATTAAAGTCCTATGATTATCTCAATCTTCAAGTGGGCATAGAAAACTTTTGACAAATATGAAGTGTGGGTACATTAAACCTTACCTTAAAAAAATTATCTACACCTACCAAATATGTGTTTCACTTTAGGAAAAAGGTAGCAGAAAAATGAGAATGTGGAAACAGTTTTTATAGAAGGACTGGTTTAGGTTTTGGTTTTAATCAAAGATAAAGTACTTATGTAATCAAGCATGAGGTAATTTTAAATTCTTCAATGGGGAGGATTACAAATTTAAATGGCAAGGTAACCCTAAAAAAAATTATTAATACAAAATGAGGCATATAACACAAACAGGATGGCTACATAGCTGTAATTTAAAAACACCCACCTTTCATCTCCTTTCAAGGCTTTCTCAATGGCGTCTGGTAACTCTGACCTCAACAAATCCTGTAAAAGAAAATTATTTGATGAGATACAATACAATTCAATTCAATTTATTTTTGCAAGCGCAGTTTGTTTATATAGCAGTGCTCACTTATCCCTCTAGCTTAAATTCTAATTGAGAGAAAAAACAATATTATTTTTACAATAATACTTTAAATCTAACAACATTTATATATTTTGATTAACAATAAGTACATTTTTTGCAATACATTTTTTGATAGATATTACCAGCAATTACTTTAAATAGACCAACATGTTTGTTACAGACTGTATTATATAGGTATCTATATAATTGTTAAATAAGAACATTTATTTTGGCACAGCCCATTCTAAAAAATTTACAGTATGTTAATAAATGTATTTAAATAAATTTTGCACAGAATCTAAACTTAAAACAATTAATCAAAAATGATATGAGCGTCAAACTTTGTTTCAACATCTCCCCAGTGACATTTTTTTAAGATGTTGAAAGTCTTTTAATCCTTACTTTCTCAGGGTGCATTAAATGAAGTAAGGTTTGGTCACTATGATCATGGGATTAGCTCTGAAAAAATTTACAGGACAGGAGGAAGGTTCAACGGCATGACATTGCTGTTGTTCTAAAGCAGCTGTGGGCTTTGACCAGGCAGATTTGCCTTGTCATCATAAACACCTCTGACTGTGACTTAACAGTTAAATTAATTTTAAGTCTCGACATATTCCCACTCAGCAGGAGTGTGGCCGACAGTACTAACATGTGTTATGCTGGGGGAGCCGCGACACAGCGTGGACAGCAGACTGATGATGGTGGACACCGACGCGGGAGACTTGGTCTCCGGAGTCGTCGTACTCGTGTTGGCTCCGGGCGTGCCTACAACATCATAGTCAAGTCTCATTATTTATCACTAACAAGTGGTACAATAAATACCGGTAGCGTCAACAATAGCGTTAGTTCTTATCTATTGTAGCTTAAACTAAATAACATTTTATTCCAGACCTAAAAAATCCATTATATAAATAAACATAAGGCCTACTCTTACTTTTCAGTTTACAACAGTAAAATAGAAAGAGTATGATATAGAGCTTAATTATTTAAATATTCTTTTTATTTGTCAAATGTTAACCATTCTTGTATCTTTTTATTGTTTTAAAATGTACTTTCCATACATGAAAGGCTTCTTCTTAAACATCTTAAGTCTATAATCCTGTGTTAACTGATGGCTCTCTCATATTTTAACAATATTTTTCCTCAATATTTGTATTTAACTTTCTTCCTCATTTTATCTTTCTTCTCAACTAGTCCTAAAAATATTCACAGCGATAATTTTCATATTTAAACTATACAAATCTTGTTAACTTTGAACCTGTGGGTGTCGGATTGCCAAATATGAAATATTACCAAAGATTAGTTTCGTTGATGAAATATAACAATATTGTTTGCTTACAGCGTTTAGTTGTCTAATTAGTGAGGAACCTGCAACATTTCTTGAATGGTAAAAATCTATTTGCAATCTATTGTTTGATGTCCAGTAAAGCCACATTAATTTATTTAAAAATAAGACCCACAATAGTAAGTTAAAATTTATAACCAATTGACAAAAAACAAACATCAGCTTTTTATTATTTGTTCATGAATTAAACAAACTGAGAACCAAAGTTGTGCGGCATTCTGTTCAATACATTCCGTTGACAGAAAAGATGTCACGAGATGTGTGGTCAGACTGTTAAGTGTCTTAGAGTTATCCGTATCGACAATTCTACTAACTTGATCACAACCGTAGCCACTATACTTACTCGGACCGGACACAGTTGCTTGCGATGGCCCCGCGGCATTGGACAAACGAGTCAACAACTCTGAGACAAGACCATGCTCAGCTAGTGGTGCAGGATCAACCCCCCTCCTAGTGCATCTGAAAATAAGTGTACTGCTTAAAACTGTAGGAAAAGTATCTTTAGATACTTTAGATAACTGGTGGAATAGGACATTTCAATATCTTACTAAACCCCATTTTGTTAGCAGATAAGATTCAGTTTGCAAAGCCGTTTGTAGTAAATGAAATTTTAGATGAAGATTTTCGTGTGGAGGAGTAGAAATAGTTTTAAATAAAGTTGCACCCAATGTGTTTTAACAGGGTGTCTACGAAAATCTATTTCAAAATTCCAGTATATTTCCAGTATAACTTTCATAAAATATAAACTTTTTTCATAAAATCCAGTAAAATCCAATTGGCTAACTATTAATCTAAACATGGAGTAAAAATAATAACCATTTATTCATATACACAATTTTAAAATATATTTTGTGTAAAGATGAAACATTTATGATTATGGTTTATAAGTACTTTCTAACAATATGATTTATTAATGATGGAATCCCATCTTCACCTATTATAGCCCTCCTGTTCCTTCCACTTTATTTTTGTTTTCTTAATAGAAAAATGATATATAAAAAGAACAGTTAGCCAAGAAAAGTGATGAAATAGATTATTAGGTATTTAAAAATAAAGAAATACAACAATAAAACATGAATACAATTTAAGAAATAAATTTAAATTTTGAGTACAAAATCAAACATTTTCTAAGCTCCATCTTTACAAAAATGTTTACATTTCTTGATTCTTTATTTGAAGAGAACAACAAATTTTCTGATTTTGATTTTCAAACATACAGAAACAGCAAGAATGACTTGTCAATTATTTTTACATTGGTATTATTTTTATTTGGTATTGGTATTGGGTTAAATGACAAAATCTATTTTTTTTGCATTAAAAATTACAGATTTTAATAAGATTAAAAATTTTAGTATCTATTTTGTAATTCCAGTATAATTCCAGTATTTCAAGTATTTCCAATATCAGTAGACACCCGATTTAATACAGTGGAACCTTGATATATCGAACCTCCATATATCAAAATCCTCGATGTAAAGAAGTTTTCTCGTTCCCCTTGAAACTGCCTATCTATCTAATGTTATTTCTACCTCTATATATCGACGTATTAGCAAGGATAACCTCAATATAACAACCTTTTGGAGTGCTGATGCACGATCTAACTACCTCTACATATATAAGTTTTGACTGAAAGACCTCAACATTTCGAAGTTAAAAGAAGAATAACAAGTTGAATCATTGAACTCATCCATTTTCTTTCACGTTGCAACCTGTCACTCAACAGACGTTGCCTTTTGCCTGGCTTTGTGTTCGCAGCGCTGTTCTTGTTTACCGCACTTGCAGTTACTAATTTATAGTGTTAGTGTTGTTCATTCAATATCCAAAGTGTCCGTTAAGTAGCCGTAAGCATTTTGTTTAAATGCATTTTACCTACCGTACATTATATTCTTGTGAGTAGGGCTACTAATTTTACAACCCTATGGTTACTGCATGTATAAGAGTACAAAGGTTTTCTAATCCCGATCTATGTTTTAAATCAATGTTTGTGTGTTTGCAGCACTGTTCAGTTTTTGCATCACCATTTATAGTCTTTGTCCTGATCAGCTTGTGATGAAAAAGGGTCCATAAACTACTTATAATGTTACAGTGGATTGTTGTATTCGTTTGTGTTATAACTAATTGTTGGTTATGTAATCACAGTAAAGCCCGTATTTATTCCTCAGTTGCTAGGCCTGTTGGAAATATGTAATGGTATTGTGATGTGGTCGTAAACCTCAGTATATTGAAGGCCTTGATATTACGAAGTTTTTACATTCTCCTTCAGGTTCGACATATCGAGGTTCCACTGTAAATTGTTTACAGTCTAATAACATATTTTAAACAAGTATTGTACCACTCTTTCAATTAAACGTCTTTAAAGGAATGCTTTTCATGTAACGTAGATTTTTAGGTTCACTTCTTAACCAGGTTCGCTTAGCTATATTGTAATGCATTACTGTATTCTGCTATGTGATAAATTTGTTGACTATGTGTAAGCTAAGGAATGTCAATTGTTCTTTATTGTTTCAAGTTTTTATTGACCATCTTTATATGCCATCTGTTTTAGATTTAATATAATTGACAAGGTGTGATCAACTAAGTACGGCCTAGCCTATTGAACTAGGTACCAAATGGCAATAAAAGTGTTTGAATTTGATTTTAAAACAAACTAGTGCATAACGATGCTCAATCGGTGTCACCACTCACCTGTCGGAGAGCGAGGCGAAGCAGCGCAGTGCCCCGTCCGCAACATGCGTGTCCTCGTGCCGCAGCAGCGTGGACAGAGCTTGTACGCAGGCGGGCAGCGTTGGATCTGCAGGCTCCATCTTGGTACAAAGCCGAGACACCACGGTCATCGCCGAGTGGAGCGTGTCCTTGTGGACGCGCGATGCGTAGTCACGTATGAACGACAGTACGCACGCCAGGCCGCCCGCCTCGAACACGGCGCCCGCCTCTCGGGAGCATATCAGCTCCAGCACCTGACCAGGAGGGAGAAACGGTATTATAAAAGAGACATAATTACGGTGTGTAAATTGTAGTGCTATGCTATGAAGTGCTTGTAGTGATTTGCTACAGCAAATTTATTTTTCTTCTTAGAATATGTCTTTTTAAGAGGAATACGTATGCACTGCCTTGCCTTCCAACAAAAGCAACTTCAAGCAAGTAATTTCTTGTTGGACAACATCAAAAATATTTTGACCAAAAGAGTTCTCTGTTACGAGGAGATTCCTGTAAAAATTTCATTGTTCCCATAGCAAGATGTCATGCTGGATTTTTTGGCTGTGTAATTCTCTGATAGCAAAGATCAGAATCAGCTATTTAACATGAGATCAAATGGATGAGGCCTACAAAGAAGTGTACTTAATTTGATTGCATGTCAAAAGTTACAACTAGGAAAACACAGCTTTACGATGTCAATCAAAACTCCTCGGACAGTAGAAAACCTTGCCAAAAAAGCAGCTGTGAATGTAATAATTTAATTTAATTAGTTGACAAAATGTAAAAAATATTTTACAACTTATATATAATCGATAATTGTTAAGTTGAATATCTCATAAGCATTTATTCATATTTTATGCACATCTATGCCAGAAGCATTTTCTTCAGAATTTTACAAACGTTTTTAAGGAAATAGGTCCGAGCGCATACTGAGGTTGGGAATTCCGCGGATCGAACCCGTGATCTCTTGAATCAGGGTCCAAGCCTTTAGGCTAGCAAGATGCACGCTGCGCTGAAAGCAATGCAACATGAAAGCATCACAATATCTTGAAAAACTAGCTGAAATAGACCATTTCTTAAGAGTGTAAGGCCATTTAAATGAGCATTTTGAGCAGTCTCAATCACCCTGGGAAATTGCTAAATCTAGACTGTTGATCTTAATAATATTTTTTATAAAAAAAAGAATGTTTTGCACCTTCAATTTTACGTGGCTATCCACCACACTTTTAATTGTGTACCTGACTTCTATTGGTTAGTTTACAATACTCTTAAGAATATCTGATTGCTTTATATTGAGTTTACTTTTTATACCCAAGTTTTAAAATTCTTATAAACCTTTTATTAGAACTCTTTGTTATCTAACAAATATAAATGACGGTCAACTTTTGGAACTAAATGTAGACAGAAATGTAAAAAAAATAATTTACCCGTAAAGCAAGAAATTCGAAAATTTTCCCCAGAAAACATAAAATACTTCCAGCAATTGTTGAAGGAAGAAACATGGCAAGATGTTTATTTTGCATCAGTTGATACAAAATATGATACATTCCACAATTTATTTAGTTTCTATTTTAACAAAGCTTTCCCTAAAAAATTAGTAACTAAGAAAAATAAATCTAATAACTGTTGGATTTCAGATGATCTGAAAAATGAGCGGATGAATATTATTAGACTCACTAAGGAATTTAGAAGAACAAAAAGCTGTGAAATGAAAGGACAGCTTAGTAGGAAAAAGAAAAATTATAAATCCAAATTAAATCAAGCTAAGTCAAAGTATTTTCAATCTAAAATCAATAAATCTACCAATATCCAAAAAACAGTGTGGGAACTGGTAAATTCTGAAGTAGGGGTGAATGAGAGGGAAAAGGTTGACAATATAACCCTATTAGAAGGAGAAAATTATATCACTGACCTAAAACATATTGCAAACAAGTTTATTAATCATTTTGCTGATGTTGTAAAAGACCTCGATGTAAACAGTCAAAACAAGTTTGAAACAATCAACATGTACAACAACTTAAGTAATGAATTCACTGTAAAGCCAAAATTTAGTTTTAGGTCTGTGGACAAGAGGGAGGTGGAAAAAATAATTGAATCTTTTAAGAATAAATATTCCAGCGGTTATGATGAGGTGCCGATTACAGTAATTAAAGCAATAAAAACTAATATAAGTTTAATTTTGAGCCATCTAATTAATTCTTCATTTGTTTCTGGTATCTTTCCTAAACAATTAAAACAAGCTAAAATAATTCCAATTCATAAAAAAGATGACAAACACAATGTTAGTAACTACCGCCCGGTTTCCATTCTTCCATCTATCTCAAAAATATATGAAAAAGCAGTACATTTACAATTTTTATATTTTTTAGAAACATTTAATTTATTGGATGAAGGCCAACATGGCTTTCGGCATGGAAGGTCAGTTGTTAGCGCTGCTGTATCATTTATTGAAACGATCATAGATTCAATAGACAAAGGAAAATATACAATTGGGATTTTTATGGACATATCTAAAGCTTTTGACAGTGTCAATCATTTTAAGCTAATAGAGAAATTAGATACGCTTGGAGTTTCAAAAAATGCCCTTATTTGGTTCACATCCTACCTCACAAATAGAACCCAGTATGTAGAGATAACTAATTTGACAAAAAACAACCAAATTATTAAAACCCCATCACACATTAAAGTTCTCCGGTTTGGTGTTCCCCAAGGTTCTATTTTGGGACCACTACTATTTCTTTGTTATTTGGGAGGGATAGACAAGTCATTATCATACAAAAAAAGTAATAGTGACATTTGTATGTATGCTGATGATGCAAATTTAGTGGTTTCATCAAAATCACTAGAAGAAACAGAAGTCTGCACTTACATTGAATTGGAAAATATTGGAAACCATCTAAATAAACATAATTTGCTTTTAAATGCACAAAAAACTAAGTTCATTAACTTTAAAACTCCTCAAAATAGAATACTAGTCGATCCTTTATTAGCTTATAATACTCAACAAATTGAAAAGAAAAACAACACAAATTTCTTGGGATTAAAGATAGATGAACATCTAAATTGGGGGGAACATGTTCATAAACTATTAACTAAAGTAAACTCCGGGATTTATGCATTATCAAGAATGAAATATTATTGCAATCTTAACACCTTAAAAACTATTTACTTTGCTCACATTCATTCACATATTACATTCGGTATTGCACTTTATGGCTCAACAAATAAAATAAATTTAGACAAAATTTTAAAACAGCAAAAAAAGGCTATTAGGATTATGTTAAATCTGAAATATGATGATTCGGTTAAGGAACATTTTAGGGATCTCAAAATATTCACTGTTTATGGTCAATATATTTTTGAGACTATATTACTTGCCCAAAAAGAACAATCAAACAATGTAAATTCTGAGTTACCTGTAAACCCATATAACACAAGGGGGAGAAATGAAATCATACAGGCCCATAGGCTCAAATTTTTCGAAAAAAAAACCTACATATATGGGTAAAAAGTTTTTGAAACACATTCCACTTAATGTAAAATCAGAAAGTGGGCCAAAATTTAAAAAACTTTTAAAAGATTACTTAATTAACAAATCTTTGTATTCAATGGATGAACTTTCCACCACCCTCTAACATTCTTAAACTTTTTTCATTCTAAGTAATTTGTGGAAACAAATGTTTATAATAATTATTAACTTATTTTTTATATTTTTTAACTATAGAACATTAAGAACAATGATTTTATTTATGTATAATATAAGTTAACAGTGATTTCTATTAATAATATCTCTTATAAAAAAATGTGACGCTATTTACTATGTACTATTTGTACATAAAAATAAATAAAGAGATTTGACTATGACTATGACTATGACTAAAAACACTGGCCACTGGCTTGACAAACTACTCTACAAATTTGAGAAAAATCACTTTCTTTTGCATTACAATAATTATCAGCCATTTTTTCCGATAAGTTTATGAAAGCCTGAAAGAATAGCATCCAATACATTTGTGGCCGCTTACTAAGACTGCTGACTTTAAGGGAATTTCAATATCTTAACCTGACTAGGTAAGCCTATTTCTTTTATGTCCATATATGATCATCATTGATAACCATGCACAATAATAAATACATATTCCTTGAATTAGGATACATCACTAGACAAGTACTGATGAGAGAGTTGCTTTCCAAACTGATATGAGAAGTAATTTCATCCCTCAAAAAGTCCCATAAAAATATGAAAAAGCAAAACAATAACAACAGTTTGAAAAATTTCAACCAATTAGCTTAATATTTTACCAATAAATAAATCGTAGTGCTATATTCATTTTGCCAAGGCAAATTTGTTTTTCTTTCAGAATGAGCCAATTTAAGAAGAATTTGTATACACTACCTTGCCTTTGATCGAAGACTATGTAATATTTCTAGTGAAGATCCACGGAATATTGCAACATAGATTATTGTAGTTAAGATTAAAAGTATCTTGACTGAACGAGCTCCTTCGTGAAAATGTCTACTCACCTTAATGCACTGTTCGGCCAAATCGCGGCTGGTCCTTGATGCCACCTCTGCCACCACCAATCGGTTGCAGATGGCCTTGACTGCGCCATCCATAGCCACGATACGCCGGGTGCACTCGGCGCTCACGTCCAGGTAGTACGTGATGGCGCGCGCCGTCACCTCCAGTACGTTGTCCGGAGCGCACTCATCCAGGAAGATCTGGCAAAGCGCCGGAAGGAACGAGCGTGGCGGACAACTGCGGGCGTGGACATAGACGTTTTAATGTGGAACATATTAGAAACAACAAAACCTACAATAATAACTGATCTCCAATAATGATTATAGTGTTACATTAGGCCTACTTCTTTTTATCATTAAATCTTCAAAAAAAGTTATTCCGTTAATGGTTGTATCGCAGGAACGTGAGCATTACCTACAACTGACTTTGTAATGTTTAGTCGTGGTTATTCAGGTTCTGCAGTGCAAATGGTCAATGCCAAACCATGGAAATGTCATGTCATCTTGGTGCATGTCATGTTGTCTGCACACAACCAATCATATCGATTCTTGCAGAAGAAGCTTTTTAAATAATAAATCAGATGTGAGTAGTAACTTACTAACCGTATATAGGCTGATGAGAAAAGAAGTAACTAGTTAGTAACCAAAAAGGAAGTTGTTATATGTGAGCCAAATATCACTTAACCACAAGGTATTCTGGACTATAATGGTTAGAGAGTGGTAGTTGCCAAATACGTTCCTGGTATACAATTAATGCAATGTAAAGCCGTGGTTTTATAAGGTACCAACCTTTCGAAGCAGCGGTCGACGTTGTCCGACATGAGCAGCAGCATGCACAGCTGTTCGAGCGCGATCAGCTGCATGTCCCGCTCGTCGCCCTGCCCCATCTTGAGCCACTCCAGTAGCGTCTCGGGGTCCACCTCCGCCATCTTGGATCACTCTGCAACAGACGACACCAGACTGGTGAGCGGATGGCAAGGCTTACTTCACAATTGGGATGAGTTGAGGATTACAGCGGGGAAGTGGAATTAAGGACCGGATGGCGAATGACTATCACTATATCACTATTCACTATTTTGAGACATACACCTCACATAATGGGTACAGTATTTAAACCTGAATATGAATGAGAGAAGGGTGTACGATGATTCTGGCGTAGTCGTGTAGTATTGAGACATATTGAAGTACACTTAAAGGGATTGACGGTTTCGATTTCCAGAACTACTTACTTACCAGGCAGATGCCCAGTGTCCTAACAATTGCCAGTATTATTGTAGAAGCTTAAAAAGAGGTTCTTTTGATTGTTTATCATATTTGCAAATTCAGTGGGGCTTGGGTGAAGAAAAATTGTTTTGAGGTCAAATTTTCTAACTATAGGGAGTTTTTAATTTGGGTATTTGACTTTACCCGACAACAGAAAATGGAGATTGCAGACTTTCACCCTCAATGTGCCAAACACACTGGTATTTTTTATTTTAAAGGTAACATTGTTTATAGTGTTCCACCTTACTTGATTGCTCCTTCCTCCATTTCAACTCACACTCTAAGTTAAGCCTTCATAACTCTTCGCAATATTTTTCATTGTATTTAAACTTTACTTCATGGGACTTTCTTTATTATTTCTTTATAATTTTGTGATTACAGCAGGTATCATGAATAAATGTCATGAATATGACATTTGAATATCATGAATGCAAACGTGAGCTATTCGCCTGGATTGACGTCAGTTTGGCTTTACGAAAGGCACCATCTAGGCCTACTGTTGAGTCAACACAGCAGTTGCTGCCACTTGGAATGGGTGGCAGGCAACAAGCCAGATGAAACCACGAGACAAATGTTACAACAACAGAACTGTACAAAACCAGGTGGCCCAACAAAGGAACTGTAAACCATAAACTACCTGAGTAAATTACTGATTGTCTAACAGGTCTTCAGTACTATTTTGTGTTCATCTATTTATTCAATGCATCCATTTAATATACCGTACCTAGTTATTGTCCCAAATTATTTCCTTTAATTAATAGCCTCTTAATGCTGCACTCTCGTAGCGAACTAACTCACTAATGGCTTAAAAGTTTCCGGTAATTATGCAGTTTAGGTGACACCTCTTAAAAATTGAATTTTTTTGTTCTAAACTGTCCAAAATTACACCCTGATTTTGAAAATGATAGTTTTTTTCCGCGGAAAAAGTCGGAAAATACCGGAAAATTGGAAAAACCGGAAAAACATTTTTTTTGCCAAAATAAGTCAAGTGGGTACTTAAAATGACGGGGAAATCGAGCTGAATACAAATGTTCAAGAATTATCGAAATCCGTACATAAATAACGAAGTTATCGCCGGAAAAGCGGTGGAAATGCGGAAACCGGTTAGCCACCATTTTATTCAAAAATACATCAAGTGGGTACTCAAATTAACCGGGATGTTAAGCTGATCACAAATATGTAAAAATTATTTCGATCCGATTTTAAATAAACCGGATATTGCAGGAAAAGTGTTGGAAAAGCCATCAGATGAACTATTTTTTATACTACAGTACTTAAAGTATGCCATGTGGGTACTCAATTGACGCGGAATTTCATGTAGAATACGAATATGTATATATTACTTGAATACAACAATTTAGTAAGGAATAAAAATAGAAATTAAACATTTAGAAATAAAATAAAACCGGACACTGAAACTCATATTCTTGAATGAAATACTAACTGTGGTAAAAGTGGTTGTTATTGATGTATAGCCTAAACTTAGATTAACATATAGGCCTAGTATAAAATATTATGTTATAGGTAACATAACTAACCTAACCTAACCTAACTTAACCTAACCTATCCTAACCTAACTTAACCTAACCTAACCATGTGAGTACTAACTTGGTATGTTTTATTCCATATTAGGTATATATTCGTATTTTACATAAAACTTTGCTCAATAGGACTCATATGATCGTCAGACCTTGGTTAGGTTAGTTTAGTTAGGTTATGTTACCTATAATAACACATTTTATACTAGGCTATATGTAAATATAAGTTTTTAAATTATGCCTATAGTACTCCCTATAAGGCTAACTAGGCCTATAGCACTTTAGGCTACATCAATAACCACTGTTAAAGTTAGTTCGCTAAGTTTGAAGCATATGAGTTTCAGGGTAGTTTTATTTGATTTCTAAATGTTTTTTTTTTCTTTATTCCCTACTAAATTGTTGTATTCAAGTAATATATACATGTTCGTATTCTACATGAAATTCTGCGTCATTTGAGTACCCACATGGCATACTTTAAGTACTGCATAAAAAAAAAAATAGTTAATCTGATGGCTTTTCCAACACTTTTCCTGCAATTTCCGGTTTATTTAAAATCGGATCGAAATAAATTTTACATATTTGTGATCAGCTTAACATCCCAGTTAATTTGAGTACCCACTTGACGTATTTTTGAATAAAATTGTCACTAACCAGTTTCCGAATTTCCACCGCTTTTCCGGCGATAACTTCGTTATTTATGGACGGATTTTGATGTTTCTTGAACGATTGTGTTTAGCTCGATTTTCCGGTCATTTTGAATACCCACTTACCCCATTTTACTAAAAAAATGTTTTTCCGGTTTTTCCGATTTTCCGGCATTTTCCGACTTTTTCCGCGGAAAAAAATTATCATTTTCAAAATTAGGGGGTAATTTGGGATAATTTGACACAAAAAAATTCAATTTTTAAGAGGTGTCACCTAAACTGCATAATTACCAAGTTTCCTGGCTAGGAGCGCACACCATTTGAAACCTTAATACACATATCAAGGCTGCCAGATATCATAGCTCAAATGGCTAAGTCATAGGCACCTTGGCCAAGATGTCTACGACAGTGCGGGTTCGATTCTTTCTCACGTCTAAAGTTTCAACCCTGGTCCCCTTTTGTGCCCTGTGTCCTTGAAATGTTGGGCTTGGCTCTGGGCAGCCCCGGTTACTTGGAATGGTGTGAACTCTGCCTCTTTGAGTGAAAAGTATAGGGTGGGGGCCCGCAGAGTTCCGTACTCGGCCCATTCCTTTTATTGTATCTATCAATGACTTGGGCAGAATTGCTGATATTGTCCTGATTTATCTAGAGGCTGATGACTCTACTCTGTTCTCCTACCACTTAGATTTTTTTTTGTCCCAGAGACGGCTATCCGGGAACTATTTGAAATAGCATTATGATTCCGTGGTACAGTAGAACCACCTTGATAGTTAGACACTCCTTATAATTCGACAGGGTCCATGACAACAAGTCAATAACGACCGATAGTGTCCATGTTGGAGACTGACAAAGGTGAAAATGCAAACAAAGTGGTATATAATTTGAATGTTTGATGTGTTACAGCTCAATTAAATCTGGTTTCCTTAAAATTTTGTGTTCCTAAATTAAAATTATGATTTTTATGCTCCTGGTCTTAAAATTTCCCATATACTTCCTACAGTTCAACATTTTGATAGGTCGACACCCTCTAAGTCCACAAAATGTTGAACTATCGAGGTTCTACTGTAATAAGCTTATACAGCTTATACCTATAATAAGTTTATTGAATAAGGCCAAGACTGAATCCATTACTTGCTAGAGATATTGGAGAAATTGATCATCCTTTTAGGCTGCTGGGCCTAAACACTTGACCCTCAGCTCCATTTTAATAATCATGTTGACTCTATTTGTTGTAAATATAATAGAGTAATTTATCTGTACCGGCAACTAAAAGCAGACATGCCTCTTGAGTTTGTTTATCTTGCTTTTTGGCATTTCTTCAATCACAAGCACAGAATTACATATAAGGCTTTGGGTGACACTCCCTTGCGGTGTGCAAGGTATTACTTTTCCAGAAATGAGCTATCAGAGTCTTGTGTAGAGCCTCACAGCTTGAGCATTGCAAGCCAGGACTGTAGAGACAAGGGCTAGCCCACGAGCGCTCGGAACGCGATCCCGCTCCCCCCTCCACTGTGACTGCTGTGACGTAGTGTTGGGACATCACACTACAGCGCCGCATACTCGCACTGTGTTGGCTCTTGCTCTGTCGCATATTTTGGATTAAATACATTATATTGGTTATCTACGAACATTCATCGTTTATTCCATTACGTTTTTATAGAACTTAACATTCTTGACGACCACGAAATTGCAATATTAAGACTTTTATAAAAAGGGCATTAAAAAGTGGTTAGTATGTAGTATTTTTATTTAGAATCTTAAAAAGGGATTTTAATTTTCCATTGTATAAATATTTTGACTGCACCATCTTATGCATTATATAATCTTATTTTTTCCACAACGGTAACAACAATTATAATACACTTGCTGATTGCATAACTTTGAAATGAAATAACTTTATGATTGAAGAATTTATTAAAGGCAGAGAATACATCAATATACTCATCGATTTAATGGTCTAAAATATTCAAGTAAAAATTAGATTATACTGGACAAATTTCTTGGTAAACTTTAGTTTTTCTTGATTTCACACGCAATTAATTTTTTTCTTATGTTTATCTTAAAAGCGTTATTTACGTTTGTACTTTCTTGAAAGATTAAAGTATGGCATTAAAAAAAAATTGAGTTAGGCGAGTGGAAATAACGTTTTTCAGCAAATTTTTCCAACCCTTTAAATAATTTTTTGACATCCAATAATATTAGAAAGGACTGTTTTCTTGTTAAATATGAGGTTTCCAGGAAGTATGGAAAATAGTAATAGATTATTATAACTAATTACTATGGTTAGGCCTATTTGATAGCTTTTTGTGTGTTTAATAATTTTAGTTCATTTCCTTGTATAATTTGAATTATATTGAACCAATACCAATTATATTATATTGTACCAAATACCAAATTGATTACCAATACCAATGCCAAATCGAAATTACATTGTACCAAACTGAAAGTGTTCTTAGCCTTGGTAATCAGTTAAACTTAAAGCGTCGCATTTCATTATACTACGATTGTTAAATTAATTTAAAGACTTTAAACATGACGCTAAAATAGTAAATACAATAAAATATAAACAGGTTTAATTCCCATGTTTCGTTGTTCATAAAGCCACATTGTTAAAGCCAATTTTAAAGGTAAAAATCTATAGATGTAATTTGTTAAGTTGACAAACTGTTTACCATCCACTGTTATTTAGCTCGTTGCAACATCAGCCTTTTTTGCTTTAGTATACTATTTGACAAATCGTCAGCTTTGTTTACAAAAACAATAATCATAATCGGCAAATGATGTTAAACTTAAATTTTGGACAGTACTAGCAAAGTAATACAATCGACCAGAAATCGCAAACAAATTTATCAATTTGCCAAGTTCAAATTTTTACATCTTTATATAGTATTTACACATATATTTTGAATCATATAGAGAAAAGGAAAAATCTATTAACACCAAAATGACAGAATCCGTTCAGTAGTTTTCACTCGTACGTTTAAAAATGTAATCTCTTATTTTAAATTACAAGTATGATATAATACTGTGTTAAAACAAATACTTAATCACTACGTAAAATTTTTAAACCACCAAAAACATAGCAGAATAGGGAGGTACAACGCTAACAGCGCGGCGCGTACGGCCAGGTTGTCCCAAGTATACGTCACTGGGTGGTGTGGCTAGGCGGGGTGGGGAAGGGGGGTCGGGATCGCGCGGCGAGCGTCAACATCAAAGGAGTGGGCTAGCCCTTGTCTCTACAGTCCTGATTGCAAGCCCTTGCTGATTCTGCATGGGATTAAGTCTGTATGTAATGATACCGATGTCTTTAAGATTTTAAGGTTCAAGCATCCAATATTATTTTGAAGAACAATGTGCAAGAACATGCAACAAGGTATAGGCCTAACCGTTATGTATTTATGCATAGAGTTAGGTTAGACATGTCACTTAATTGCTTTCCTATTGCAGGAATAAGATTCTTCAGCCATGTGGCTCACACAACAGCCTCTGAATATGCTTTTAAAGCACTTTAAAAACCTGGAAGTTGGCAAATCCATTTTACAATTGGCAAGAATTCTGGAGTGCAGATTATTCTGAACTTAAACAGATGTGCTCGGAGGTACCTGTATGCTTGTTGCTTGCTTGTATATTTTTCATTTTTTAAGCTGTTTCTGTGCATGTTTCGTTTCTGTTTCAGTGCTAACAATAGAGTCAACTGATATTCCTGTAGGCTTTATGTCTACGGTGGAATGATATATCATTCCTTAGAAGTCTGCAGCGAATAGACGTACAACAATAACTTACATCGTTACATAGCAGTCTGCGGGAAAAAACGTGGAACAAAATATCGTTCTGTGGCACCGAAAGGGTTAACCTAACAAATGAATCAATGATAACAAGCCAGTCCAAGGCCTGCACTTAACAGCTCATTAAATCCTGTTCCAAAGAAACAAAACAGTCCTGCAAAAAATTAAATATATTAGGACTAGTATATATATGTTTATATGGAACATTCTTAAAAACAAAAAAATAAATTAGATTAGATCTAGGTATTCCAGAAAACTACCTTTATGAGCTCCTGTTTGAGGTTAAGATTTATTTCCTTGAAAAAAGAGACCAACACGAACATTTGCAGTGAAACATTACTGTTTCCGCTTTGACCAAAAGAAATTTAACAACATGGTCAAAAACACACTAGCATTACTATATACTGTAATTAGATTGCTAGTACTGACAGCAACACAATATGCCTCCTCGGTTTACAAAAGACACAACTCACAACCGTCACAACTGAGTCAAACACGCACATGCACACAGAACGATAGCATCACCAATCATCGAATAAAAGCACTACTGCCAACAAACAAAATTTAAAGCATAAAATCCACTTATTTTTATTTCATTCGTCGCGTCGACTTGGAAAATTCCAGAACAAAACACGTCACATGTGATTTGGACGAAACACACTACGCTCACATTTTCAATTCAACCTGAGAAATTACGCTATAAGACGACGACAAAACGAAGGTCAACAAGAAACAGCTGTGATGATTGTTGACGCATGCGCACAATGTTTCGTTTTCGTAGCGTAGCCCAGCTGTTTCCACTTTCTTACAATGCTGCCAACTCTCCTGACACAAAATGAAATGTTGATAACTACCAGTACTACCAGGAAGATATCTTATACTCTAAAACAAGCTCTGTTTGTACGGGCAAAGTTTTTTTCGCTCCTAGGATTTTTGGTGTTTTTTATTGAATATGAGGAAATCGATTGGAGCTGGTCCCATAACTGGGAAACACCCGGTTTTCGCGCTAGAGCACTTCAAAGTTTCCATATTATCCTTATTATGGAGATTTTATTAATTGAACAAAAATCAGCTGATAACAGTTATCTATAATGTTACTGTAGGTATAAACCAATGTGTTACATCTTTAACCTGTGGTTTAGGAAATGTATACCAAAGTGCAGCACCCTTCGGTCTGGCAGGTGAGAGAAGTGAACGAGCTTTGTGTGAGAAACAAAAGTAATAATTTTACCGAGCATGAGCTCGGTTTCCCTCGTATTACTAGATAAAACGAAAGGATGGCGACCTCTTGGTTTTTTTATTATTCAACCAGAGAATACTGAAGGTACATCAATACCAGCCGAAACAGAGAGTCTGAAAGTAATTTGTAACAAATTCCTTTAAACTGAGCAAATAATTATTTGACTTTAAAAGTGGTATTAAAACCTAACACTAACACAGAAGTTAGCCGTAAAAAATATATCCAAAAGCATACATCCTACATACAATACATCCTATATTCAAAAGCATTTGCTTTTTTTAATGTGTTTATTTTTGCTATGTCAACGCCAGTGGCATTTTTATTTGGCACTTCTTAATTTGCTTTGAGATTAATCATCATAAACAAAAAATGCTATTCTGTTTACAATATTGAACACTAAAAACAAAAACAAAGGGCAAATTACGAACTGTGACCTACTTTGAATCTTATTTGAAAGTCAAACTGATGAATATGTGGTATTGTTTATATTGATTGAATGACGAGGAGAGATTTTCATTTCCGGTTAGTGTGCAACAAAGTGATAATTACACTGCTTTTTATTGATGAAAAACGTTATGAAACGTTCTAATTGAATAAACGAAACAATAAACGTAGTAAGAATTTTAATTATGAGGAAACTACAACTGGAAATAGTCACTGAAATTATCTTTTCTCTTTGACAAAATTAAATCGGACCTATAGAAGCTTTAGTCGTAGTTGAAATTCGCACTCTTCAAGCGTTTGGGAAAATCCTATGGTAGGCCTGTCACGAAATTGCGAGCCAGAGTTCACAACAGTGTGCCGACTCATCCAGCTGTTGGAATGTTTTCGACCATTGCGAAAGTGAGTGAAAAATCAAAACAAAATAAAAACGGTAACTTAACTTGGCTAGGTAATAATCAATTGTAGAAATCAGGACTGTGGAAAACTGTTGTAATGTAATTGACAAGGTCTGTTTTATTAGCGGGTAAAACGATGTAAAAAATAGTACACAAAAAGTCACTAACCTGATAACAAAAAACAGCGGGTGCATGTTACTCTTATTGACATCAGATGGATTACGTCACCGGCATGAAACAAAGGCGACATTTTCCAACATCAAAGGAATGAAACAGCCCTTCTTTTGTTTGTATTTTCTCCGCAGTCCTGAGTAGATATCAGCTTCAACTACCACTAGTATACGTTTTGCTCGAAATCGAGCAATTTATTTGAATACAGTACAAAAGTTACTTTAGCTCTAAATCAATGACATCCGACCAATCCAATAATGTGAATATCTTCAATCGCCAATAACTACACGTATTTACAGCTGATTATTAACAGATGTTTCAAATGCTTTATTCAGTCCCAATGTTATTTAAATGGGAAATTTTGAGATTTTAATATTTTCAGTCCGATTCTCATAAATTTTTGGCGGAAACAACTACAGACCAAGCCCTATCCAACGACACCAAAAACTTGAAAATCGGTTGAAAATTGTAGGAGGAGTTGTCAAGACAAAACCCCTTAGCGTATTAAATAAAAGTATAGATTTGTTTGAATATAGAAACTCGCAATTTCTTGACGCCTATAGAATCTCCAGACGTCGGACAGTGTTTTTTCTTTTTTATATATTCATGATCATATTTTATACATGAAATGATTTTACCTTGCATATATTTCATTCGTATTTGGTCTTAAATCAAATATACGCTTGAAAGCATCGGAATTTCATAAAAATCCTATTACGTTTCATTTAAGGATGAGTACCATGCTCGAAGAATCTCACCGCGTGGGACTGAAAGGCAACCCGAGAGAGGGTATAAGAATTCCACTCCAGTAATCCGATTACATAATATTACTCATCCGTTATATAACTGGTAAATAACCTGGAGGGGTCGGTTTTTACCGACTGCATTTGTAGCTAAATTATTAAACCGTATTATCAAAAGTATTACACAAGATTTATTTCTTTGTGGATCCATGACATAAAACCGAGGGACGTTAAAAATATTGATTTACTTATGGACACTTAAAACTCAGAATAAAGTTTAAACGTGTCACATTGGCGCTGTTGGTGTCATGATCGGCCAGATTAGGAAGTTTGGCCAAACTGTGAAGTTTATCAATATACCAACTTGAGACCTGCCACTCTCGACGCCTGTGAAACTTGCGCCGCTTGCGAATAGCAAACTTGGGTAAACTTGGCCGTTCGCGTCTTGCAAGTTTATCAGATCGCGGTTGCGATGCGACAGCGAGGAAAAGGTCGATTATTGATTGCTCTGTCACTACTTGGCTGTTTTGAAAGCGTGCAAAACTATTGGATTTTAATGACTATAGAAGTATAATCAGATAGAGATTTATCAATATTTATGGACAGTTTATCTAATATCTTTCGACTACCCATTAGTGTTCAATTATCCTACAGCTGCCTCAGTATACGAGTCTTAAGAGAATAATGGAACGTTTGTAATGTTAAACGTTGTAATGTTAAATTGTACATAGTCAGTGGAGTCGTTGTTGTTGTTATTGGTGGATAAGGAGACCCCAGCCGAACCGTAAACACGTCTGCCTCAATTAACGAGCATTTTGCGCAAGCCACCGGAAGGATGGGATATTGAAGGAAGAGAAAGGGTGAGAGACGGGACATCAGACTGCCGTTTGGCCATTCAGAGGGCCTACTCCCGTGCTCCTGTGACAACTGATTTTCAGGCTCAAACAGGAGGTCCTCTCTGCCCTCTAAATGGCCAACCAACCGACTGTCATGTTCCAGCTCGGAGTTTCCATGCCCGCAGCATTCACCCCGCAGTCTAGAACACGAACGGATCATGAAAGAAAGGAAATAGTCATAGTTGACATCAGTCAAAGACTTACCATAGTGTTGTGACAACTTCGTTTGCTGTATCCAATGTCAACTTCGCAACTAGTATAAACCAGTTCAAATGGCAAAACTTCAATGATTCAATACAGTCTTTTGTTTCAATAATCTTTTTAAGTGGAATCCGACTCTGTGGCCGCCCACACCAATTAACCCCTATGAAAAGTTACATCGACTCTCGCTGACTCGAACCTAGGTAACACGAAATACTCTGTATCTTGAATTATTTTAAATCCCCTATAAAACACCTGTCTAAGTCAAGATAAACCGCAGAACTCGAATTAATTTTACGGTTAAATTTTACCTCTATAAGCTGAATAGATACAAGTACTAGGGTAACTCTATAACCCGTATTTCAGTGGACAAGTCGGATTCTCATTTGACCTTTCCTTCATAAGTAGAATTTTACCTCTATATCCCGAATTTTTCTCAAAGGCATTTTTCCACCGTCACTCTAAAATATTACAAATTTGTTTAATCCGACAAACATAAGTTAAAAATTACGATTCGCGGCTGAGCTTTGCATAAAAAATAAACACAAACTAAACAAATAAACTTAAAAATTACGCACCTTTCAATAAATACAGCAATTACTGTTATCGTTCTTGCAAAGTTGAAGTGGAAAACTTGATCGTTTATTCTTTATATTTATTGAAGGTAATCGACATGACTGCGGGGGGGGATCTACGGAGTTGCGATTTTTATTGGCGAGTACATTTTCGATTGCTAAGTTATCGATCTTCAATTCTAATCGATTTTATTACGGTAACTGTAGTTTTAGTTTTATAGCTGAATATGGTTTAAATTATAAACCAAAATAACTCTTTCTGAAGATTAATAGAATTAAGTGAAGAGTGAACAATTAAACTGAAGGAACTTGCGTCAAGAAAAAACATACTAAACATAATGAAATGAAGTTATACACGAGTACACTATCGATTAGTAATCGATCGATTGTCGATCGTAATCACAATCGAATATCTCTGCAGGGCATCGGCATGGCGGGCGGGTTGTGAGTTTCGACTATCAACACTGACTGAATAATCGATCTCGGCGACCTTGAACGTTCAATGGAGCGACGCGACGCCGAACTTCGAGCGCCACTGCCAATAAACCCGGCATCGCTATGGGCATCGCTCCTGTACTGAACTATACCCATATGCTTGCCATAATTTTTAAGGGCCAAACCATAACTACAAGGGTCCGTGCCCCCCAGTCCCCTATCAAAAGTAGGAAGATTTGGATCAAAATGTTGGTGCATTTAAATTTAAGGTCAAATAAAACAATAAATTGTAAAGTTTATTTTACTCGTAATTCGTAAAACTCAATCGAAATATTATTTTAGGTAGAAAAGTTAAAATATATCTACGTGCATAAATCAAAGAGGTTTAATTCAATAAAACTGAATTAAATAACCAGGTTCATATATTTTTTTAAATTCTAAAAAGCTGCGTCCGCGCACTAGCAGAACATGTTCGCTGAACAGTGTTCTGCCGAAAAGTTGTTTGTTTGTAGAGATGTTACGTAAATCATATGGTCAGTAATTGTTTGTTAGAAATGTTTGTCAATTTTTGTGTTAGCCACGAATGTTCGGCCCGTGCGGACGCGGGTTAAAAAGTACTAGAGATCGCCTCCTAATCGAAATTCGATCAAAATTATTTCAGTTGATCTGCACCCAAGAAGCTTAAGGCCCATTCTATACGGACCGATTGTCGGCGGCGGGGGCACATCCAAGAAGAGCTAATCCTTCGGGTCATTTTCGGGGCGTTGTAAAATCTCCCCCTTCCAACTGGTAGGAAGAGCTAGCTCCAGCCAGCCGTGTTAATTGTGTAATCAGGCAGACATAATAGGATTATCCCAGTGCACCTGAGCAGGATTCGTTGTCGCCAGCACAGGCCACCAAGTTAGGCCTACATGGAGTACTGCTCAACCCAAACAGTTCCTTGTAGTCATAGTAATGTCGGTCACAGACTGCGCTAAAATGCCAAGCCCGAAAGGCTCTTTTCTATAAGAAGAGCTCATTCGCTCCACTCACTCGCCTCCTCGACAAGCTCGTGCATTTATTATTTTGTTCAGCGACAGTTAATGGATGTTGTGGAAACTTTAACGATTCATTAGTCTAATCTGGGCAACTTTAAAATACGACAAAATAAACGGTATCAGATAACTGACCCATACTTTCAGCTTTGTCTATAGGCCTATACACTAGGGTGAATTCTCATAGTATAGGCGAGTTTTAAACCGGTTCGAGCCGGTGGTGCGATCTTCTGCGGCGTAGGCCTACATGAAGTACAAGTGGCTTATCCTATACTATAATACGAGGAATTTCTGAAGGGATGTGTGTTCTACGATCTCGAAATCTAGCTGTTAGATTTTGCTTAAACTTTGCATTTGAGAGTGTTTTTTCCCAAAAATAAGTTTAGAAACAGCCTCAATTCCAGGAAAAATCGAATTTGGTCTAAATTTAAGTTTAAAAATCGTAATTTTTAACATTGGTCTTATGGTTTGCTATTTTGGTAACGAAATAACAACGAAAGGTATACAAAAATAAAAGAACACTAATGTTAAGCAGACCTTTTGAAACAGCTGTTATCTATGAAGAGGTATAGTTGGTTGTTGGGAGAAATTTAATAGCTTTATTACCATGACACTATATCAAAACTGAATTAAAACCAACGAGCAAGGCTCGGTTAACCAGGTACTAATAGATAAATCAGTAGAGAGTTTTTGCAACATACGTTAAATCTTATGGTACTTGTATGTTTTATGTATTTAATTTTTCAATTTTACGTTATATACATTTTTTAATTTTGCTAGTCAATAATTACGTCTCTGTATGTTTGTGTTTATGTATTAAAGTGATAATGGCAACAGCGAAATCAAGTTTTAATTTATTTGTTCCTTGAAATTTAATTTTTATGTATTTTTTAAGGGTTTTTTTTTTTACTTTTAAAGTTTGCTATAAAAACGCCCAATTTGCCTTTAGTGCATTGGAATGTTCAACATATTCCATATTATTCTTATTATATTGGCTACTCATCACTATTGGTACTAAAAATTAGTCAAATTTTTTAAATCCTGAATATTTCAACTTCTTGTCTATTCGGAATATTTAGTTCTATCTTGAACTAAATATGCCGTATTGTTAAAATATAGTTCTTAATATTATTATTAATAGTGCAACATTAGATTCGTTATATTAGTGAATATAACATTCAATATAAAATCAAACACAGTAAATGTGGAATAGGCTTGTAAACTTCTGCTTCAGTGATTTCAAGGGTTGAATAGCTAGCTCTTTTTGGATGTGGTCCGGGGGGCCAGTCTTAAGCCTCTAGCTCATTTTGGATGTGTTTGGAATGCGGTGCAGGTGGATTAGCTCATTTTGCCAGAGCCCGGCGGCGGATCTGCTCATGCGAAATCTGCCGTCCGCCGGCCATTCTATACGAGCGGTTAATCGGCGCAACAGTGTTGCCAACCATTCAGTTAATGTAAAAAAATACAACATTTAAAATTGACCTTGCTAAAATTGTTTCCACTTATACTATCATGCTTTACAAATTATGTAAGACAAGAAAATACTCAATTGCGATCAATTAAAATTATAAAATGATTTATAAATAATTATAAAATTACTAAAACATAAATATTGTATAAACATACGACATTACAATTCAAATTAGAAAGGAAAAAGTCTTTTTCCAATTAAGTGATGACGTATTTATGTTTTAAAAAATGACTTTATATGATTTCAATATTTCCAAAATACTGAAAATATTAAAAAGTTATAATAAAAAGGGATAATGTAAGGGACAAACTCCTACGAAACATGTATACTAAAACACAAGATTGGTCAATATTCCATAGTTATTTTTTTAGAGAGGAATAAAGGTAGAGATGACTAAATAATACAATTAACTTTAAGAAAGAAAATAATAGATATAGGTAGGATTTATATACCTTTAAATAATTGAAAGGGCCTGATACATTTTGACCAGTATTATGTAACAACTTGACATGACGCTTGAACTGTATAACCGTCGGTCGAGGCCTATAGCAATCATTTAAACTTATTTTGTCATGTGATCAGTAAGTGACAAATTACACTAAGGTAGGCCTACCGGTATGTAATTAAAATGAATAACCTCTTCGTCATTGAGATAAATATAGTTATATTAATTTGTTTGTTTTCGTGAATAGTGAATGCAGGCAAAAACTAACTGTGCATTGAATTTTTACCTCAATCCAACTTTGAGATTTTTAACCTTGTGTGCGTAATCTTTAGATGTCACTTCGTATAATTTAGGATGTTTTTCAATTTCTAGAAAAATGAGTTTTTCATTTCAAACATGTTTTCTAAAAACAAAACAAAACAAACTGGAGAACGGTGAGGACAAAAGGGATCAAAAAAGGCAGTGGACGAGAAATGGCGAGAACGAGAGAGAAATTACGAGATTTGGCGTGAGGTTGCGAGATCGGCGGCCGAAGCAGAATATACCGCGTCATAGCGCGTTTAAAATCTGCCCGTATAGAAGCTCCCATTTAAACTCCATTGTTCGGTAAAATATCAGCTGATCGACGCCAACAATCGGCGGCAGACAATCGGTCCGTATAGAATGGGCCTAAAAACATTTAAGAACTAAAACATATGTTCTTTCTAATTTTCTAGCTGTTATTTTTACAACAGCTGTCAAATGATTCATTCAATTCTCCTTTCTCCATAAGATTAACATTGGAACTTTGAAAGCCTGTGGGGCGTAGTCCTGGAGAGCGATGTGAATTAGAATGTGATTCTGCTCATCTACCTTTCTAACGGTATGCGCGGATTTATCGTACGATGCACACGAGCTGAGAAAAAAGGAGGAAATGAAACATGCTTGCGTATTAATATATAGAAGATAGCAATTAAAATTTACCTTCCAAGAAGAAAATAATTAAAGTCCCTATAGCGACTGTTTCCTAAATACTGTAATAATTTTAAACTTGAATTAACATATTCTGTTTCAAGGTGTGTTTTATCTTTTTGATATTTCTCAAAAAATTATATAAAATTAATTTTACATTCAATGATTTTGCAGTCATCTCGGAACGCAACTATATCTTTTCACTACAAAGGAAATGTTGAAAACAGTTGATTGAACTGTCAAAGTACGAATTACATGATATCTGTTATTAATCGTACTTTTCATATGAAATTGTATTGTTTAGATAAATAAAGTATAAAACGGTTATTTTTTTCAATACTCAATTTCTGATAAAAATAAAAGAATATTTATCAATAGTAGGATTAGCTGATAACTGAATAAGTAAACCCACTTGTACAGTTTCAACATGTACTTCGAAAAATTTACACTAGAGTGCAGCACCCTTGGCCTGCATTACAATATTCAGAAAGGTGAGCGAGCGAAGCGAACGAGGCAAATGAGTGGAGCAATGGAGCGAACGAGCTCTACTTGAAAAGAAACCAGCAGCCTTTTTGAGAGAGTACCGTCTGTGACTGATATCTACAAAGAATTGTTTGAGTTTACCGAGTAAATTCTCAGCCCCTAGGTAATAATCATGTGATGATCTAATAATCAAGTGTCCGGCAACTAGTAGCTGCCACTTAGCCGCCAGTCTTTTGATAGTTACATGTTGACAAGAAGTTACCCGCAGGACTGTAGTATTTTATCGCGTCGCCTTGTCTCCATGGAGACTCAGGGTTCGATCCGGTGTTTGTTTGAGCTTGAGCAACATTCAGCTTTTGGCACTTTGTACGAACATGTTTTACATACATTTCAAGAAAAATTAATTACAAATAGCTTGGATTAAAAATCACGCTTGTCTTACATAAACCATTAGAATGTTGAATACCCCCGTTGTAAGACACCTGTGTACTAAGAAAATTTAAAATGGGATTCGGTTTTCACTATAAATACTATATGGGGTTGAGTATGAAGGGTTGCTGCCGTGGAAGGGATGGAAGCATGTTTAAGTCAATCCCTACCTAGCAAAAGTACAAATTAAATAGATTTTTATCAAGTTATAGTACATTTTTTTATTTCGATCCAAAAATGGGGGAAGTAGATTTGTCACCTAGGGATCGAAGTAGATCCGTGCTATGACCAAACTGACGGATCAGCATTTCCATCAGATGGCGTGGCTGAAAATTTGATTATTTGAGTATTTAGGGAGCGCGAGGAAAAATAGTTATCTGCTTTACGCTTTAAAATAAATTGCCTTCCACGCCATGGCATTGTTTTTTGTTCCATTTTTTGCCTTCTTTTGACAGTAAGATAAAAAACAAACATTGTTGTCGAAACTATACACTATGGGCACATTTGAAAATAATCTAAACGTCGGGCGACTAATTCGAAAATATGGAGCCGACTAAAAATAATAGACTAGGACGGTTTTGCGACGTAGCCATCGCTGTTATTAGGTTGTCAGGGGACGCCATGGAGGAGAAAGTCCTGGTTTCACCTTAGCCAAGCCTTGCGCTCGAGCTCTCGTGCGGTAACGGTATTGGCCTTGCAATCAGCTCAGATGTACGGAGGCACTTCCTGCACGCGAAACGGGCGAATCCTTCCGTCGGGATATGACAAAAACTTACCAATAGGCCTACAGGATGGATACTCACTGTTTATACACTATTGTATGTATGTTATGGAACTACTGTTTTCCTCCAGTTACATGTATAGACCATAGACTTAGTAATAGTTAGATTTGCAGAGGTAGCCTCGACCTTCAGAGGTAACGTACAGTAGAGTGGGAGTGGACAATAGATTTTGTAGCCTAATGGATGTGTCATGTCATCGACTTGTGCGCAGGAGATTCGACTAACATACGCCCAAGGGAAAACTTCACGATATAGAGATCAAACTTGACTCTCAAAAGCGCAATATCTAATCCGACTTATGGACTGAATTTCAAGTTAAAGAGGTAGTATTTGTATTTATTTGGCTTATATAGGTAAAATATAAACGTAAAATTAATTCAAGTTATGGAAAAACTAACCTTTTGACATAGAGAGATGTTTTCCAGGCGATTGAAAATAATTCGAGATACTGTACAGAATATTTCGTGTAATCGTGGTTCGAGTTATAGCGACAGTCGTCTATAGATGTGGTGATGAGAGTTACAGATTATCGTTCAATTTTCTTAGGGGACATATTTTCAAAATTTAGTCTCATGCCTAATTGGATTACCGGTTATTTTTAAAGTGTGCTGCAAACACGAATGAAAACCGCTTAATTAATACACAGGAAAAACTAAACATTTTTTCCATACAAGAAATATTTATCGAAAAGTTTAGATTACCTAAGTATAATTACAAAAATAAATATCTAAGACAGTAGTGATAGGGTAGACGAGTGAAAAACTATGGATTCATCAAATTTCGATTAAAAACCTGCCTGTGTATATATCCTATTCGAAATCCTATCCTATCCTATATCCCATACGAGCACTGTCTGAAAGGATGTGTGTTCCACGATCTCGAAATCTAGCGGGTAGCTTTTGCTTTAACTTTGCATTTAAGAGGTGTTTGGGGGTGTTTTGAAAAGGGGGGTGCAAAGGGGGGTGTGTTGGGGGTGCAAAAGGGGTGTGTGTTTTGGGCCAAAAATAAATTTAGAAACAGTCTCAATCCCCGGAAAATCGAATTTGGTCTAAATTTGGGTATAAAAATCGTAGTTTTTAACATTGGTTTTATAAAATAACAACAAAATGTATACAAAAATAAAGGAACATTAATGTTCAGCAGACTTTTTGAAACAGCTATTAACTGTGAAAAGGTTCAGCTATTAAGGTGAAAAGATTATAATAATTAACTTGATTGTTGGTAGAAATATCAAAACCGAATCAAAACCAACGAGAAAGGCTCGGTTAACCTGGTACTATATTTTTGTCCCACAAAAAATAGTAAAAACTAGTATTTTCTATATATTTTTGAATAGATGAAAAAGCTATTTTAACTTTACACGAATCGAACTAAAACTATTTAGTATTTAATTGAGGGGAATCTTTCGCAAAATATACAGTATGCAAAATAAGGTCCTGCGACAATAGAGCCCGTCGGCGAAGGGCGTAAAGCAGTAATGATTGAGGCACTGCAAGGCAATGGCGATGCCGACCCACCCTTTACACCACCCTCGTCACCCTCTGTAACCTTCCCCCCACCCCCACCCCCTCACCAACCCTCATTGTGGTTGCTGGGATTAGAGGTTTCACTCTGACTAAACCCGTGGCAAAGGTAGCTTTCACTCCAAAACTCGTCAGTATAAGGGTTGACATTTTTCGACATATGTCTACGTAACGGTTGATATTTTAAATGTAAAGCAACGTTTTGAACAGAGTATTTATTAATGTTTTTTTGAGAATTTTTTTTATTAGTACTAGGGGGACCGAGCTTAACCTCGGTAAAATTATTACTTTCCTTCTCACACAAAGCTCGTTCGCTCCGCTCACTCGCCCTATTCCTTTTTAAGAGGAGCTCGTTCGCTTCGCTCACTTGCCAGGCCAGAGGGTGCTGCACTTTGATATAATTTTCCTAAACTACAGATTAAAGATGTAACACATTGGATACATTGGTTTATATCTACAGTTATCAGCTGATTTTTGTTCAATTTAAAAATCTCCATAAGGATAACATGGAAACTTTAAAGAGCTCTAGCGCGAAAAATGGATTTTTTTCCAGCTATGGGACCAGCTCCAATCGATTTCTGGTGGCCAAAACCCCCATATTCAATAAAAAATAAAAATCCTTAGAGCGAAAAAAAACTTTGCCCGGAGAAATGGAGCTTGTTTTAGAGTATAAGATAAAGGTCAATTACATAATTGACAATTACAAAGTCGTCATCATGTTTAGTTTGAAAATTGAAAAATAAAAAAGTTATAAAAATTTGGAAACATTAAAATGTGAAATTTAGAAGAGACTGACAAAAAGTGACATTAGTTTAATAATTGAACTATTCTAATTCTAAACTTTAGTTCGGTGGTTCAGTTCAATAACTGGTTCAACTTTTCAAGACTTTATATAAGTCTCAAGGACATAGCATTATGTTCACATTAAATTTTGTTTTAGTAAATGCGGTACAATGTGAGCAAAACATAAGCGTTTATTGGCACTGTAGATGAAAACGTTGGCTGTACATGAAAACAAAAACTATTTAATTCATTAAAACGCAATAAAATAGGTTCCATTTTCATCATGATATACATCTATATACAAAATTTAACCAATAAAAACGACTCGATTATTAACATTCATTAAGTATTAATTTTATTTCGGTAAAATTGTGCACACTGCAATGGCAAACAATTCAAAAATGTTGTTTGGAATGAAACGCAAATGAAAAATTTACTAGTGAAGGCATAGGATTGTTTTAATATTAACAAACAAGATTACAACAATTAATTCTTTCATGACAAAGAACCACTTGAACAAACTTAATTAAGAGTAGCGTAGGCTACTCACGTAGCCGTATAGGCCTTTTGTGTTGCTTTTTGATGAGTTACTGATTTTAACGTTTGAGGTGTAAAAAAAATCTGTCTCCTTTGGTAGTTTTGCTATAATGTTTTGGGTGTTCGTTATTTCTATTCTGAAGGACTCTGGCATCCCTAAATTTCATTTTTGCCCATAAGATTAACGTGGGGAATGATTTTAATTGAGTTAAGAATTTAACGAGCTGTTGATAGTAAGTAATCAAGAATTATTATTTATCAATTGACATTATAGCCTACAATGCATGCGATAGTCAGACAAATTGAGCATGCTAAGCAATTATCAGAAACCAGGAAAATGTCTCTAAGTTCACTAGTCTTTTCTTCTTGCACTCTTCAGAAATTATGTGTTACGCTAAATAGCAGATTATAATTTCAATTGAACACTCATCTATATATATAATTCTGTAAGCGATATTTCTTGAGCAATATTGTGAACGTCATACAGATCGCAGAAAGATGGGAGGGGTCTCAAATTAAAGGTCTCGGTCCCATGCACGAGGGAAACTATCGGCGTGTCCATAATGTTAACAGGAAATGAGAAATCACGTAAAACGTCCTCCATAAGAATAGCATGGGGATTTAAAAAAACGTCTGCTTTGTATACATTAAAACATGTGTTAAGGTTTAATTTCAAAATGAGACACAGATGATAACATTGAGTGAAGATAACATAATAATTCACACCAAGAAAAGCAATCTATGTAATAATTCTGTAAGCAAAATTTCTTGGGCAAAATTTTGAGCGTTTTACAATTTACAGGAAGATGGTAGGAGTCTCAAATTAAAGGTTTCAGTCCCATAAAGCGTATCCATAAGTTACAAGGAAATGAGAAATATAGTAAAACATCCTCCTTAAGAATAGCATGGGGATTCGAAAAATGTTTTTTTTGTGCACATTGAAACATATGTTTTAGTTTTATTTTAAACGAGAGACAGATCATAAAATTGAGTAAAGAACTATTCCTAACCAAATGACAAAAATTAACCCTAGAGCGGTAATACTATAATAAGACGTTTTGTTGCTTTGAGCTACTAAAAATTGTACTAGAGGGTTAACCTTACATACTATTACAAATTGGCTGCTGATTTTACTGTTGTTACTATAATTTAAATTGTAAAAAAAAAAAAAAAAAAAAAAAAAAAAAAAAACTGAGCGTGTATGCAAATTATAAAATGCTTTCTGACCAATGATAGAGATGCAATGGGCGATGAATTGTGGTTTGAGAAACACCAACATTATTTCCTTTGTTTTGATTTTATTTTAATACGAAAAGTGTCAAATGATCATATTGAATGACAATGACAAATTGATTGATACTTAAAGTGTATCAGTCAGTGAAGTTTTGGTATTCTGTTAGCTGAATTTTCCGAGAAACCTTTTAGTCATTTCATAGATTGTAGGATTATAGGAGACGAGTTAAAATCAAAGTCATTTGTCCTACATACTAGAGGAAAATGCAGCAGGTAAAAAACTTTACAACAAAATGGGAAATATATAAGAATGATTATTTTCTGAAAGGTTCTCCTTAAAGACTCTCCATGTAGTGATTAAAAAAGAAGAAAAAAACTGCTTTGTTTACAGAAAATTAAGAGTTTTGATTAGGAGGGATGAATATTCACAGCAAGTGAAGATGCACTTTGAGATGCTGTGTTAAAATTTAATTTTGTGACTAAAACATAAAAAATAAAAATAAAACTGACAGGAGCTAAAAAATCAATGTTTTTTTCATTGCCGCTTTTCTATGTTATATTAAAAAGCTGTCACAGCTCAATTAAGGGACTACGATTTCTCCAAAAATTATTTTCCATAGATCGATATGAGTTTAACAACAGACAAAATAGAGCATCTAAAAACGGGTGACATAATAGTACAGGATTGATAAGAGTACTTGAGGGTGAATGGTCTGTTCAAACGGTATTGTTAAAATATTTGACCTATATACCTCAAATTAAAATTAAATTTTCTGGAAACCTTCGTTGTGGAAGAAATGGTAATACGTTATGGTTCATGCTATTTTAATTTTATGATTAGGGGCTTTTGCCCCTATGAGCCACTAGTAATTTCATAATTGAATTCATTAAGTGCATAATTTCAATTTAAACGATGAAAAGTTGAACCAGTTATTTTCTCCAATTTTTGACTTTGATAATAATTAGAATGATGTTGATTTGACAGGCAATTTACATCCAACAGTATCATAACAATTACCATAAAGTATATACATATCAGGAGTTAACATCTCAAATAGAATAGGAGAAATCGAAATACTGAAATGTTAAACCAATTTTATTTAATGCAGCGCATTGCTCTGCAAAGGCAACCCTATAGTTTCTCCATAAGCTGCGATAAAAACTAACTTATTGTACTGAACCTGATTCCTTTTTACAATATATAATTATCAGGTCTACCAAGGTGATAGTGACGAACTTGATGCATCACGGTTGTTTACGCTATTTCTTCTCGTGCGAACATCTTTTTTATCAATAAGTAGAGCGCCATTGGGGCGAAGAATTTCTTAAAACCCGTATCATGATCATAATTGGACAGTGGAGTGAAAACCCAGTTGGGAAGCGAGGATTCTTGTACACGGATCCGGCGATTTCCCCTTCCTCTGATAAACCGGAAGCGGCGGATCTGTGACGGACCGGATATCTACAGCCAGCGTAACTACCACGCAGGATAACTGAGTTAGCCGGATATGGTTATGCCCGGGGGCGGAATGACGGTACCGTAAGGAACAGCTGCATGACAGGGGACTAACGTCATTTTTATGAGGCTAAAAGTTACCTCATTTGTAAAATTTCATATCGCAAACCTATACATACTAGCGATCGCCTACTGGTCGAAATTAGACCAAAAATTCAGTTGATCTTGAGCAAATTAATTTTAAAATGTTTTATAAATTAAACATCCGTTCTTCCTTATTTGCTAGCATTTGTTATTACAACAGCTGCCCTATCATGATTCAATCAATTATTATCCTTCTCCCATAAGATTAACATAGAAACTTTGAAAGCCTGTAGGGCGTAGCCCCGTGGTCCAATGTGAATTTCTGCTCATCTACAGCACAATACCTTTCTAACGGTATGCGTGGATTTCTCCTACGATGCACACAAGCTGAGAAAATAGGAGGAAACGAAACATGCTTGCCTATTAATATGTAGAAGATGGGTCATTCGTGTAGTTTCAAATCGCACCTCTTATTGCAAATGATTAACAAATAGTGTTTAAGAGAAAAACTAAAAACTTCTCCGTTCTGTGTGCATTTGATGGAATGTGCCCCCAACACGGCGACGTAGAACGTGAATACCACAAGGCCACATCACCTGTCTGACCATCCATATCCACCCATCCGGCAACCGATGGGACCGTCCAGCCGATCCCCCGCCGATCGGGCAAAGCAGCCGTTGAAATTGAAAAAAATATCACCCCGCGCCTTATATATAGACCTAGGTGTTGGCCATGTCACTGTAGTAAAAAAATCTACCTCACCAGGATACAAAAACAATAAAAAATTAAGATAATTGAAAGAGGGGACAGATAAACAATGATTTGAATGGCGAGGTTTGACCGGCTTTCCAATTAAATTGAACAATCGTTGGTGGCAAGTGAGGCGTTAAACAATTGTCTGTTTTTCGCGACCCGATCACTGCGTTGGCGGGGGTTGCCCCCTTTTCTATAATGGGAAATATCTCAATATTTTCACAACAAAAATATGCCGTATTTGGGAAATTTTTGTTTAGTAAATCATTGCGGACATTTTCTATCACTGATAAGTAAAAGCAAGTTCACAAAATGGAATCTGATTCCGTCTTCAGAAGGAAGTAATACCTAGAACATAGCAAAGTTAGCAAAGGTATCACTTCCACTTGAAGACGGGATCAGATTCCACATCCCAAAACGTGAATTTGTTTTTACTAATCAGTAATGAAAAAATGTCCTCAATAATTTATTAAAACAATAACATAAGCTCGCCATCACCAACAATGATCTTTAAACTTTTGAGAAGATTCATCGAGACTCAACATTTCCGCGGCTCTACGGCACGGGCGATATTGATTACTGCATAGAACTACTAACAGGATTAAGCCCTATACTGTCGCTTAGCTGCACTCTATGAAGACAAGACCAGAAACCCAATGTAATTATTTAATTTCTTTAAACCCGTACTGTAACTTATAACCAGTTTTTTCTCATTTCATAAAACTACTATTGCAGTGTTACTATTTCGCATTACACGCGCAGTTCTGCACTACTAGTTCTGCACTACTAATAGTTCTGCGCAATTTCAACTTTTATCAGATTCACGAGTGTGGCCAACTTTAGAGAAATGCAAAACATCGTCATAAATGTATTTAATCAAGCCCGTTTAGTTTTATTCTGGAGTAATGGCTTATTCCAAAATAACGAAAACGGTGGAACTAATATAGATGTGGATTTTTTGCCACATTTGGAACGAAGTCTCTTTCAACTGTACAAAAATTTGATATCAATCTTCTGAGAATTATTAACTAACGAATGAGACGTATTTGTAGCATTTTGTCATCGCTTTATACAAATTTGTGAGCCAGGCTCGTTATTTAAATCTAAAGTGATGTTCCTTTAGGGGTAGGAAGGAAAGTGGTATTATCGTTGACGACTCCAATTCGCGGATTAGTCTGAAGGGTAGAGTTCTTTAATTTAAAATGGTTAAGTTACAAGTAAGTTATTTTAAAACAGTACTCACAAATAGGTCTGTTCAAGAGGTGTTGGTTTAAAATTTAAGGTGTGCAGTGGGATTTGGCCATGATCGTAAAGGATGACCAGGTTGTAAGGAAGAACTAAAGTGTGTCCTGGAGATAGGCCTCACTGGAAGTGAGGAAATCATTTCCCATGGCCTAGAAGCAAATGCGTTGAGAGTGCTTAGTCTTGGCATTAGTGAATTACACTGATTGTACAGGTAGAGGTATGAAATACTGGCTGGTCGGCTGGCGCTAACAATGAACTTCTCTTTTCAATTTCTCACCTCCATTATGTTTAAAACTAAAATTTCCAATAAAAGTGTTATACGTTAATAATTTTATGTTTCCTTTGCAGGTCACCCTCACTTTGTCTAATACGTTTCAACGCCCAGATCAGTAGGTGGTCTTTGTTGACAGGCCCAAATAAGGCAAAAGAGGCTGGCTATGCCTCTTAAAAAACTGTCAACCAAATAAAAAGGGGCTTCTATAGACTACTAATAAAAAGTTACCGCTATGAAAACATCCAAGTTGGTGTAAGACTAAGAAGAGAAAACTAACGATCCATTAACATCATATCAGTAGAAGGCGGCCAACCAAAGACGTTTGGAGATTTTAAGTTTCCTTTTGAGTTAGAGATGCTAAATTGTCACAAAAATCTTTACATTCTGAGAGTGACGCTTGTTATAAAAATTCGCCATTTACAACGTGGGTGCAGCTGTCGTCGATTGGGGCCGACCACGACCTCCATAGGGCCTTGAATCGTCCAGCTATTTCTGCCAGACACTGTGCACTTTGGAGGTCGCCCGTCGCCCGTCCGCCGTCCAAACCATCATAACGGCGAGGCGAAGTTTGCAAACGAGGTTAAACATGCTGGAATATCCGACAATATATAGACATTTTTACATTTCGGTACAGACAACGGTGGAACTAACATAGATGTTGAGTTTGGGGCCACATCTGGAACGAAGTCTCTCGTGAGATTCAAAGCGTGCTATCAAGGTGAAACAACTGCTGAATTAGATGACGAAACCCGCCGCGGGTCTGAGGCTTGGCGTTTGGCCGGTCGACTGCCTGCTGCGCAGTTCCCAACTTTTATCAGATTCACGAGTGTGGCCAACTTTAGAGGAATGCAAAACATCATCCCAAATGTATTTCATCAAGCACGTTTTATTCTGAATTCATGCCTTCCAAAATAACGAAAACGTTTCTTTAAAGCGTCTCTAATACTCTAATTTTCCAAGAAAATTAGGCATAAGGATGACGCCAAATTACAGTCTCAAATTAGTACAAAATTAGTAACTGTAGCATTTGAAATGAACAATAAACATCAATTCGTAAGTATCATGTAGAGCGGAAATTTCCAGAACGAATTGGGGCGCAATGAAGAGAAGCCATGGTGAAAGAGGATACTGTATTTTCCGTTTCTCATTTCAAAATGCGATAGAAAGAACAATGGGTAAAAGAAGGTGAAAGACAAGGCAACACAAACATTGCCGCCGAGAGAGACAGAGACGGGCTGCTGGTTTGGTGTAAGGTGTAAACACGCCGTAAGGTTGCACAACAGTAACAGTGTGTAGTGTAACACGTGACGTCACGTGACGGCGGGTCACGTGACCTTTGACACCTGCGACCACCGCCGCCAGGCTGCGCTAGAGTCGCACCGCTACTTGACGACATTCGGGAGCGGTGGGGACGCGGAATTTACTATAAGATCGGTGGCAAAATGACTGTTCACAGAGTGATATTATTTTGAGTCGTGTACTTTGAAACTATCAATAGATTTAGATTGATTTAAATTTGATAATCTTTTAGATCGTGTAGGAGACAAAGAGAGACATATGGCCTGTGGTGGGAGTTTTATTAGTTTTTGGTCTGTGCTGATTTGCTAGTGCTTTTATGGTTTTTAAACTTTGTTGTGTGCGCTTTCACGGATAAAATATTTAAATATATAGGGTAATAAAACAACCGAGAAAATGAATTTATATATACTAAACCACTTTAAACCTTTAAAATAAAATTTGCCAACCCACCGCCACCACCCTTTCAACCAATGGACAAGAATTTCCAAGAAAGGAGTTTGAAGTTTTCAAAATAGCGCAAATAATTAATGATAAGACTGATTGCAAAGGCATCTTTATCTCCTAATGAAAAAGAGAGTATGTCTACTTTTAAGCATCTTCATATACATTAGTACGGTACACTACTGAATAATGCAATGCCACCGCCGAATCACAATAAGTGATCACTATACTGTACGAGTAATATCTGACAATCTGAGATTAATACAATGTTACGTAGTTTAAACCAATTCATGGTAGTAAGCCTACTTTCCCGAGCACTACCTGATGCAACAACTGGAAACACCAAACAGCTAACATTACTACTTACCTACTACTTTAGTTCCCACATTATAATTTAGGCTAATATATGATTGTATCCTATTACCCCTGCACACACTGACTAGACTTACTTCCTCTTGGTTGTGCTATAAAATCTCTAGGATTATAGACCAGCTTAGCAACTAGGGTATAACCACTTTATTTATATAATTAGTTAGGAAAATAAATTATGCAATTAGCATTTCAACTTATTACACGCAATGCAAAGCTATCTGCGGTGTTCCATGTGATGCAATATCACGATGATTTTCAAAAGGACGTATGCTGATTTGATAACGTCTAGCATGCTATTTCACGACAGAATCATATCGCTTGACGATAACGATAAGGAAGTAGATAAAAGAAGGCTATGTTTACCAAATGACAACAGAAAGAGATAAAGAACAGGACGTGATTTTGCTTCAAACACGTTTGGCAATGTCGAAATTTGTCTTTCGCAGTAAATTAGAATAATGGATTTATGCAATCGAGTTGTAAGGAATTGCTACTGTGGTGCAATCTAAAATCTGTTTCAACGTTGCCGTTTTTCGTTAAATTTAACTAAAATTAAATTAATTCGAACACTATACAGTTACCTGCACTAAAAATCAACAATATGTACAATAAATAGAAAAAAATCATCATGTTTAACATAATAAGGAGTATGTGTTACTTCGCACCATTCATAAGCATCATACTGTACAAAAATATGCTAAAGCAATTATAGTTGAAGTGCGGGTTTGACATTCCATTTTCAAACAAAATGGTTTTGTAGTATGCTTTGATGATGAATGGCAGCAAAGGTCCGAATCGCATCTGTCCCTAATAAAGCAAAAGGGTAAAATTTTCATACATGCGAGGATATTGAAAGAGATTCTAATTTCAGTGCTTCAAGACATCGGGTTGACCGGGGTAATTGTGAATTGGGGCAATTGTGAACGCCGCTTATAACTTAAAAACTAACATTAATATTATTAAAAACCGACTTAAAACATGTTCTTTGGTCCTTTCTTAATACACGATTAAAAGTTGTTATTAATTTTCAAAGAATTAGTCTTTCTTCCATTAGCATGAAAAAACCCTTAAATTTTTTTGGTGTATCACCCCAACCACCCAACAAAAATAATTAATTAAAAAAATAAATTTATTATTTATTTTTTTTAGAAATTTTTTAAAGCACTTCTAGAGAAGTGCTCTAAAGCCTGAGAGGTTTCTTTATCAACTGTAATAAAAATTCTAGGATTTATTGCCAATTCACAATTACCCCATAATTTTTAAATTGTGGGGTAATTGTGAATTACAAAAAGGGGTAATTGTGAATGCTGTTCACAATTGCCCCAATTCAATACAAAATACAAGCAGTGCACTTTTTTTGCAGGAACTGAGTTAAATTTTATTAATTGTAAAGAGTTAACTGATTCTGATGATGGTGACATAACAGTGCAAGGTTTCCATTGTGCCAATAACGCAAAAACTGAATTTGT
This sequence comes from Neoaliturus tenellus, assembly GCA_030545055.2. Taxonomy (NCBI): domain Eukaryota; kingdom Metazoa; phylum Arthropoda; class Insecta; order Hemiptera; family Cicadellidae; genus Neoaliturus; species Neoaliturus tenellus. The sequence continues at coordinate 43,065,808 of CM061537.1, forward strand.
GTGCAAGGAAAATGATTTGTTTACTGTTAATATTTTTGACATTGTTGCTGTACTCCCCTATCCCATAACAACTTACAAAAACCGCAAAATTACTTATGTATTCAATGGAGCTGTGGGAGACAGTGAGCAGTAATACTGTTTCACTTCACTAGGTTAGGCTAGGTTTCATTTTTTTGATTTACAAAGTTCTCTCTTGAATCTTTTTAGTGAAAATGAACTAAATTTGGACACTTTTCATATTTTTAATAAGTTGTTATGGCAATATATCGTTTTTATGGTATTAATAGAGTTTTGGTTAATTTTTTTTTACCTTGCATTTTTTTGCAATTTTAAGAAATCTCGAGCCTGCATTAAACGAGGAGGAATTGTGAATGCTTTTGTGTGACTATAATTTTGAAAGTGGGGTAAATGTGAAGAGAATTAGTTGGGCTTTATTTTGATTTGCCCCATTTCACTTTTGGTGTGTTCTAAATAATTTTTCTGATGGCATTCACATTTACCCCAGAATTGATAAGATTTGCAATACCGTGCCGGGGAATTGTGAATGGCTTGTAACAATTTTGTTTATCAGAGGAATTTCCTGAAAATTTGTATAATGTATCCAGAATAATGTACAATTAAAAATATATATCCTATAATATGATATTTGTAATGAAAAGTATTAAAAAAAGGGTTTTTTGTCAAAACACGAAAACCCGTTCACAATTACCCCGGTCAACCCTCCATAAAATAAAACCTACAGCAATTTCCTATGTAAACGTCTAACTCCAATTACTATTTATATTTACTTTCAGCTGAGGAGTTTCACGACATATAACACACATTAAAACTCAGAACAGTTCACAGACGTTTTGTAGTGAACCTTTAAATTTTTTTATCGGAAATACAGCCTGGAGGCCCTGTCGAGGCTACGAGAAATTGCATCACTCCGGCCGGGGAAGGGAAGTAACCGCGGAAATGAGGAGAATATAGCGTGACTTGGCGGCCAATTAGATGGGACTGTTTGTTTTCAATCAGTCGGCGAAGAATTTATCCTGTTTCTGAACTCTTTGGTTACAAAACACTCAACTCTATCCCCAAAATTATATTTTCTATTTACGATAAATATAGTCTTTTACTTGTATATTGTTGTAAAAGTACCTTCAAAAACAAAACATACACAGTTTTCACAAAACCATAGAAAATTTACAGAAAAAAAACAGTTACTACACAAATTATTAACTCATCATCGATAAAAATACATCTCACACTATCAATGGGTAAAGGCAGCCTCATACCTTAAAGTGAACTATAATTCGTAAATTTCTACCTATTTATTAAAAACGTATCTTTTTGTGTATATTCATCATCTCCCCTTGAGATTTTGCATTCATATAATACACTTATCCTGCTATCCTCGACGATGGACCTGATAAACAATAAAAATTCTAATCTTTTTAAAAAAAAATAGCACTCCAATCTCGCAATATTGAGTACACTCCCCATGGCGATTTAACTGGTATATGATATGGAATATGGGTGGTCTCAAAAAAGAATTCGTAAAAATAAAAATGATTTGCATCGAAACGAAAGTAGAGAAAATGGTTGGGAACCAAAAGTTTCTGGATGCAATTAACACAAATGCTGCATGTCAATTCTTTTATTTTTCTCATTTACTGGACTTTCAAAACCACACTACCTAATAAAACCCCTAAAATGAACAATTTTAACTCAAAATAACTCAAAATTATTATTATTTTCACAAACACCGTTATGGTGGGTTTTACAAAATCAATCGTTGAACACGTATGATAGCCGAGCGTTAATGGAAATCCCGTGATGACATGTCACATGGCGGCCCGATGGGATATTAATGTTATCAGTTGAGCGACGAGCCGCGGAAAGCGCTAGCTGTTATCTGTTATCACTGCAGGTCAAGCACCCAGCATCGATCTCCATTTTAATCACCAGTTTTGCCCGGCGTTGCATGCTGTGTGAATACCCACACCGCGTGGCGTGTCTGCATATGGGAATAAAACGTTGAGTTAGTTTTTTAAGCGAGTTTATTCCATAAAAACGCGGCGAGAACTAAACTATGTGGGAACCGATTGTTATGTTGTTTTTTTGTTACAAATCACCTTTTCTCTACAAATAAATTGCTCTATTAAACAATTTTTATTTCAAAGGCTGGTTTGTAACTTATTGCAGTATTATGAAAAAAAATGGTGTTAAGGTATTACTTTCAACTGGTTTGAAAATAACGATTATACCACTTAAGTCAGCATCAGCAAACCTCCATACTAAGAACCATGATGGTGTTCTTATGGGAAATCGAAACATTCCATCCACTGCAAATTCGTTGAGTCCACAGCTCTTCTACAACGAGAACGAGGGTGTTTTAACGCATACTCTTTAAGTGAAGGGTTTCAACAAACTGGAACGTTGGGGGGGGGGGGTTAGCCCCCCGGAAACGGATTTGTCAACCGAAAGGTCGCCACGCCCCCTCTCGCCCTCTCGGTCATCGCCACGAGGGATTCCTGCAGGGCTGAGAGATTGTATATTCAGACCGTAACACCGTTCTACTTGCGTTCCCCAGACTAAAGAATCCAGGGTTCATTTATCTTCAGTAAAACCTTTAATCGACTGGGTATTTGAAATTCATAATAGTGATTGATTTGTTACTTTGAAATTTAAAGGGACTTTACCCGTAGCTTTTAGTGCTTAACGTTACGAGAGGTAAGGAAATTCCCCTTAAAATGATCTTTACTTACATTAAACACTTAAAGCGTTGGGTCAAGTTCGTTTGAATAGAAAAATAGCCTTTATAGGCCTATTTCAAGAAATCATCCCTACTCAGCGCACAGGTCGGAATTTTATGTTAGGGGTCATTTTCAAAAGAGCTCTATATGGCGTAAAAGACCCATTGAGCACAATCTTTATATAAACGTAAAATATTAGTGAAAAAAAACGGTTTTTCTTTAGAGGAATCATAAAAATTATGTTCTATTTTCAGGAACAGATGGAGCTCGCCGACAAGTTTTGTCGTGACAATAATTATATAAACCCAATTAGTTAATCACATAATTACAACTAGAATGTTTAGTGATAAAAGTAATTACACAAAACACAATTCTGCTTAATGCGATCTTCCGAAATGTTAGAGCTGACGATCAATTAGTTCCGTTAACGAGGGACAATATTTATGAATTAACAATATAATCTGTGGCGAAAACTGTAAAAAAACTCACTATACCCCCCCCCCCCCCAAACGAGACAGACTCCTCATAACTAAACATTTACCCATCGAAAGATGATCTTAAATTCCACACGGTCCATTGCACAATTCTCTCTTTAAACTTTACGTTTTAACCCAATAAAATATTCTTCACGTCAATATTTGTTTTCATTCATAGGAATGCGAGGGAACGGCCCATTTTGCACGCTCTATTTGCCTATGAAACCGAAAAACCGGCTGTCTGTCGCGACCTGGCAAATTGATTCCGCCCCGGTGCCCGCGCCGTTGTCACAAAGGGAATTTGTTATCCTCCATCGCCCCCGCAGCGGCTCCGTTAGGGCGACCTCGTCGATCTGCCATTTCTGCTTCACTCCGAATAGTTCACAGTAACAATACTGAATAGAAACGTTAGCCGTCGGTGACATTTTGCTATCATGTTTTGTGTTAACTTTTAGATATTGCTTAGCTCTTTTGGCGTGTGTGATAATGTTTTGGGCCGCGATGTCACGGATTTTCCGAAACTCAATGGAAAGCTCAATGCAAGGACATTTTGTACATTTTGTACCTTGTACAATACATTCAATGTAAAGATTGTATTGATGTAAAGATTGTAAAGATGTATTGTATTGTATATTGGCCTTGTACTGTATGGTACCTATATCGATACAGATTTAAAGAGAAGTTTATAATTCTGAAGGATAATTTATTATTAGTTCATTTACGAAATAAAATATATTATCATTCTTGGTTTGTGATTTTTTTTTTAATAATAATAATAGAGAGTTTTTGCAACATACGGTAAACATTACGGTAAACGCTAAACGCTATTTTTATATTGGCAAATTTATGAATAATTCGCAGTTTACGGTGGTGGAACCGGATAAATAATGTATAACGTTTACCGTTGATCACTTTTCAACAAGTTTTTCATAGCTTAAAGCAGTATAAATAGGTAAATCAACCATAAATAAAATAGCGTTTAGCGTTTACCGTATTCATTTACCGTATGTGCAAAAACTCTCTAATAATAAAAATTGGAGTTGTACAACGAGCAAGCACGGCGTGAACAATATAGAAATGCCAGTGAATACCAGACAACGCGTAAACGTATATTTTAATTGAAATTAAGTACAGTACTGTAGTTGATTTTAAAATATGACACAAAAAACATTATTACAGCTTTTACATAAGGTGTTGTAATTTTAATGGGGAAATTAAAAATTCAACAAATTGTTTAATATCCTTTTGCTCTCGCTTTTTTATCACGTGACCGCCAACCGGGCATGTTTAGCTATAATAGATTAATGCACCAAACACCCTGAAGATTGTCTTGCCTGCACCTTAGACTAAATAAATTACATCCCGTGAAACTATATTTCCATGTATTATATTTAATCTATGCCTACACATTGGGAAGCTGGTCAGAGGTCAGTACGTTGGCATCCTGCATCCAGCGGACACAAGAGACCAGACAGACGGCGGCGGCGGTGGTAACACGGTCATAACGGTAAAGCTGCGGTGCAGTCTAGATTCTCCCCCCCTCCCCCAAAACACAACCAACCACAACACCGTTGAGGTGCATTGCTAAGAAATAAGCTTTCACAGAAAAATAGACACTGCGAGTAATGGACTAACCTCAAGGGTTTGATTGTGGGAGGGAGAAAGTATCACTTTTACGGACTCTATGATTTTGTATTTAATAGTCTGAAGAAAGATTTTGTTCTACAAGTTTGGTAATTTATAATCCTAGAGATCGCTACTGATCTAAATTTTACAAAAAATCAGTGGACACAATTAATTAGTTTTAAATTATTTTTAATTGGAATGTCTGTGAGTTTTGATAGTATCTGTTATAACAATAGCGGTTCAAATACAATTATTCAATCAGTTATCGTTCTTCCATTAGATTGAAACTTTGACAGCCAAGGCGTAGCCCATGTAATTTACCCGATGGGGGACGATGTTAATTAATTATAATTGGTTTCTGCACATCTACCTACATCAGGACACCACCTTTCTAACGAAATGCGCAATTTCCTCCTATATATGACGCTCACAAGCTGAGAAAAAAGGTGGGCTAGTATTTTGCTCGCCTATTATTAGAGATTCATTTTTATTTTACAGTTTGAGAGAGGACTGCTCCCAAATACGGTGATTGCAAATGTGCTTACCATGAACAGTGTTGACAAAGGACATAACCAATCAATGAGTCACACACGCACAAACAGTATCCGAACAAATATTTTGCGTGATTTTCTATCACACGCATGAGATTCTCTGCAGCGAAGCGTCTTCAAGACTTTACGTTCAACTTTACGGCGTTACACAAATCAAATCCCCGCGTTTACACAATTACTCAAGCTTGATATACAATTAACTGACAGGCGTTGTTGTAACGTTAATGAAACGTTTATTAAACATCGCTACATTGAGCAATTAGTGCGATCACGATTACGGGGTCCGCGTTACGCCACGCCAATTATGCGGGTTTCCATCAGATATTGTGTCTTCGCTTCCAGCCGCGCCGGGCGCTGCTTTCGACACGAGCCGCCGCTTTCTAGTGGAAATCGCGGACGTTTTCTGCATTGGACACGCGATAAAATAAGTTGCGTCCGTCGCGGTCAGTTTACTTCGTGTTACTACGTGATTCAGAGGTGGAAGGGGACACGCGATAAAATAAATAAGAGTAGCCCCCTTGAGTAGATTCATCTACAAATGACAGGTACAAATTTTTAGGAACAATTTTAACACACAGTAACCTCAACTTCGTAATTCCTTCCTTCATAATCCATTCATGTTCAAGACAGTGGGGGGTTAATGTGAACTGCACGTAAAAACCTGGCTGGAACATATGTTCAACACAGCAGGGGGTGAGGAATGCGACGGGCAAGGAAACCCCTAACTGGAACATGAGTGGACAGTCCCTTGTCTCACCCTTTCTCTTCAATATCTTATCCTTCCGGAGGCTTGTGCAAAATGCCCATTAGAGGCAGACGTGCTCAACGGTTCGGCCGGGGCCTCCTTATCTTATCCACGAATAACAACAAACAAGTTGGACAATGAATTAAGAAGTATGATATTTTAGGTTCAGTGTTTCAGAAAAATACAACTAAATTCTAGCTATCCAGTACATCTCGACCATGACGGCGACATGGACGTCGCGGGCGGTCGATGTTAGAAAAATATTGCAGTGGAAAGTTGATCGCGTGAGATCCCAGCCTGGAGGCGCAGTTTAAATGCACACGCGCTACTTTTTATCTGGTTACCGGCCGTAAAATTATGGATAAAGAGCAACTCGTCCTATAAAAAATTAATTTTTACAAAACGGTTCTCTAGAGTTGTTGTTTTGGAAAGGGGCGTTAAAAAGAACAGATTTAGATGAACCGGTTTCTTTTGGAGCGTCCTGTTGCTGTTATGATGTGTGCGGGTTGAACCAACCATAATTACCTACTAGTATTAAAGATAAAAGATCTGTGGAATTAATTTTAGAAAATACTATAAGCGCATTAAAAGTAGTCTAAAACGAGGTGATACAACACAATATAAATTACGATAATTAATTACCGGTGGTTACAATTAAATCGCCGCTTACTGATACGATATTGGGTGTATCAAGGCTCAGGGGGTGTATCAAGGGTGTAAAAGGGGCTCAGTTTTGGGGATTCCTTTATTTTGGGGAGGGTATTTTTATACATAGAGAAGTTATCCATATCATCTACCGTTTTGTCTGCCGATTCTCGCATCACAGAGAAGCGAGTTTATGCTCTGTTCTCTGTGATGACATCATGCAGTTCCCTGGACAACTGGCCGAATCATGTTTGAGGGTTAGTTTTTAACGGTTAGTAGGCTACAATCCTAATGCCAGAGTCCCTTTACCGTAAGGTTACAGCCGTGTGTGGTGTTAGCAACCTGTGTTATCAACATATGTTATAAACATTTAAGAAAACGCTCCAACAATTTGTTGGTAACATCTCATGTTATCAACAAAAATCGCGTGTTAGCAACAAGAATTTTGTAACCCATCCAGTGTCGGTAAAAGAGACCGATGAGGTAGATTGTTGATAACAAAACTTTATAGTCAAAACTGAATGTTAGTAATATTTATGTTAATAACCTTTGTTATCAACATCTGTTACTAACAAAAATATTTATAACATTTGTTGGTAACTCCTGTGTAAACGCGGCTGTCATTTTGACATATTTATTTCAATCCTTGAACTATCCAAAAACATTCGAGCCATTTGTCATATAAAACATTTTTTATCAACGAAAACGTCTCTGGACGAAACAAATTATTCGCTCGTTTCGCTTCGGACCCAAACAAGTTAAGTAGTCTGTCCCGTTTTCTACTTTCCCTCACGACCCGACGGCGAACAGCTGAGCTGAACTGATCTCATCTCTGTCGTAGCAAAACCTCTGGCCACAGACCACCACAGCTAACAGGCACCTGTCTCTGAAACTTCATCGCGCGCGTTTTGCTCTTCCCACTTCCGGTTACAATATTGTTGGGTTTGATAATGGTAAGAGATTGACAAAGACGCCTTTTTGTGGAGAAAAAAAATATAAGTATCTCATACCATTGACTGTACACTAACGTAAATAGCCTTCTCATAGCATAGTAGGCGTGTTTGATTTGAAACCAATTTACGGTGACGCGATCTTCCGCGGGCACAGTAGGTACCGTACATGGAAGTACAAATGACATATGACAGGTAAATCAGTATTACCACTATTCTTAAGCAAGGATGGAACATTTTATATGTAAGGGTAATGTTTATGTTGTGATAGTCTTTTTGCATCACTGTAAATTCAGCTGAAACATCGACTGCAACGCCTCTTGCGCGGCGTACACGAACCTTCCAAATTTCGGTAACAAACAAAATGCATTGGATGAGAAGTCTATTAACGTTATACCTCATTCAAAATAAATGTGCTGTCAAAACGCAGATTTCAATACCCCTATTTTTCCCCGTTCCTACCACAGCCAAGAATCCAACCAATCACATTTACTGAGAATTATTAAAGCTACTAAATGTCTTATGTAATTTTATTGCTCTTAAGCCTATGTTTGGCTTTTTCGTAAACAAATAGTCTTATTTTGATGTTTGAGATGTAAAATGAAGCGCTTGCAACGGCAACTAGAGGAAGTAACATGGTCATCAGCACTATTTTCTACCCTGAATTTCAAGTGAAAATAAAATCTATATCTATAAAAGAGGTAGTATGTACGTATATATGTATGTTGCCTATGGACCGCTCGACACAGCAACCATAATAAATATTATATTGTAATTAAACTTTCAGTCCAAAGGGCTCCGACCCAGAGGGCATACAATAGTTTGTAGAAAAATCTGAAAATCTCTATTTTATCAATTTTTACTGGTCGCTAAGAAACAAATTCAATGAAAAATTCTAATTTTAGGTATTCTAGCGATTACTTATACATGGTGAGCGTGACAGCGAGTGAGCGTAGCGTATGAGCTTGATTACCGATAAAATAAATTCAATCACAGTCCAAGCCGTGACGGGAAATATTGTAGCTAGTAACATCTGATTGTGAAGACAATATGGGAAATCACTAAGGTATTGAGGGAATTTTCCTTGTGGTGAGAAAAAATTATTTCTTTAGACTTAATTTTGAACAGGTTATAGCACATATGTAGGTAAGTGATTATAATTACTAAGGTATTGGGTGTAGTTATTTTTTGGAGATGTAGGTACTTTTAATTACACATTGTCTATTAAATGTCTTCTCAAACCAGGTTATTATAAGTTATTAAAGAATAAGTGCCTTAATATGAGTTATACGGTATTTACACAGTACCCGTACAAATGGCCTATTTGTCAATTTATTAATAGCTAGCTAAGTTTAATTATTGGACATGGACATGCTAACTTCAAATATGATGGTTTTTCAATTTTATCAATAAAAACAAAAGTTATATAACAGTAAAAAAGAATCCTCTACACCCGCGGGTAGTACCAACAACAAAGGAAGTGATAATTACTACTATTACATCAAGGTCACCATTATCATTGTTGTTAACTCTCTTTCCACAATATTTTCTTAGTTATAGCAGCATGCCATGACATTACATAAGATGCCACTATAAAACAACCATTTTATCAGTTTGTTTTTTAATTGGGTACCAATCAAAGAACTTGTTTTGCTTTGTCTTTGTTTGGAGATGATTTAAGACTTCGATAGATTTACAATTGTAATAAATTATGGTATTGTAGATGTCATTAACTTGGCCTGATGCTGTGAAAAATACTTTGACCTAATCAATACTGTAATGAAAATTGTATAAAGAAATACCGGTACATAATACAAAATTGCAGGTAGGCTAACTCAAAACAAATAAAAATTTGTTGTACATTGTACTTAATTCTGTGGCTTTACAGTAGGCTTACCTACATAGGTTTACATAAGTTTAGTTTAAGGCACTACGGTACTCCAAATATTTTGTCATGAAGTTGTACATGTATTACATTGAAAGTACAACACAGGATAGTTTAACAGAGAGTGGATGCATAAGCAAACTTGGATCAAATATCAGTAAAAATTACCATGAAATAATGTGTGCATGCACAAAATAAACCTCATTATTGTCTATTTATAAGTGTGGGACTTAGATTTTTCCCTCATTAAATAAAATTTAAAACAAAATATGAACAAGGAAAAACTGAGGTTATATGATTCACCCTCTTATAATATTTTCTGGTTTAAAAAATCACTACAGTTGTTAAACCCGTTTCGCTGTCATGTTGTAATCCATATCAACAATACATAATGAGATAGCGCTATCTGGGACAGCCTGATATAAACATCAATGACCTGAATTATGTTACAAGCTCATTTTAACACTGAAAGAAAGAGCCCATTAAGAAAATAATAATGCTCCACTAAACCACCCTGATACTTAAAACAGATATAAGCTGTGTATTCGTAACTCCAGCTCATTAGTTTACACCAAAACTAAAGGGATTAATTAAAAAAACTTTATTTTATTTCTGTCAGTGGTAGTGAAATTAATAACAATACAGTACTTATTTCTGAATAATATCTCTACTAAGATTAAAAACTGTATGGCATAACTTTTTTAATGGACAAGAGTTACTATTTTTTACATGAAAAATTATCTTAAGTTAGAGGTCTTTCACTAATTCGAGCCATAAAGACAAGGTAAACTGTCACAGTTACCGCATGAAACAGTTGTGTAGTGGGATGGGGAGGAGGTTGTCTATTTTTGATTTTGGCAAGGATGCCGTTGAATTCTCTAACAATGTTTTGGCCGGCGGGAAGTTTGTACACACTGAAAGAATGTGACACTGGTCTCTGGTCTCGCAACGCAAACATTCCCCTTGAGGTATTAATGTTCACTGACAGTAAATGGGGGGGGGGGGGAATTAACAAAACGGAACTAAAAGAATGATAGTTCCTTTATTTGAGTCAAAACAGGTACGAAGGTAAATTAATAGATGATTACAAGAGCTGTGACTGCAATGTATTAAAATATCTACCAAGAACTTTGCAAATTACAGCTTTTTAAAGACTAAACGCAATAAATTTTTTTATATAGGAATGCCATACGAAGTTCTTTTTTCTGCCAAATCAGACCAAAGATATTTACACAAATCTATTAAATACTTGAACATGATATGAATTAAGTATTGTACTTAAAGTATTTATGTAAGTATTTAAAGATTATATGAAAATTAGCTGTGAAGTGGTTGTCAAAAAATCTTTTAACTGTTAAAATTATGCCTACGACATGAAATTCTGTAAGTTCTTCATGAATAATGTTAATAGAATATATTTAAAAGTCAAACTACAGTATACATAATTTATAGAGAAAAATTCTGACTATAAAATTAATATGAAGCGCAAGGTTTGAAGAGCTTGTATTATGTTGCCATGGCAACGAAGCCTTTGAACTACACGGTCTAAATTGGCTTTAAATAATGAAGAGGGGTGGTTCATGTCCTATTAACATGCATAGTAAACTTGATTTTCTAATGCAAAACATCTTAGGCTGCTTTCACATTGGCGACAAAAACAGCTGACGCCGGCAGTAAGTGGTCGCGCGTTTTGAAAAAGCATTGAATCAAATGGGTACGTTCACATTGGCGATTATTGTCGCAAGTGGCGTGCCACTTGTAGCCAGGTGGCGTTTTTGACATGCAGCACAGCTGGTGTTAATTTAAATAATTAAGTTGTTTTCAAATATATTCATTGGATGGCGTTATAGTCAGTTAAATACTTTTTGTATCACCTGTTGAAAAAATAAATAAATACGGTATCATTAATGGTTAAATCATAAACCTTTAAATGAAGATTGCCTAAATTATAAGTAGTCGAGTAATGCTGACGAATTTATGAACTAAAATATTACTGTACATGTATATATAATAGTCAAATATTAATTTATGAATAAATTGAAAATCAGTGGTTGGCATTTCACAAAAAAGAGCAATATTATGAATATTACATACAAATATGAGTTTTAATATTATCATAAATGAAGCATATATTTGTTAATTAATTTGGCGTTTGTAATAATTATGATTTAATGGAACAGGCAAAGGTAGAGCTCCACATTCCTACTGTTATATGACCGATAGTAAATTTTGAAATAAAAAAGACAGCCATGAATACCTTTCAACTTGGTCGATTTGCAAGATGGTCTCCTTGAGGAGCTCGAAGGACGTCTGCTTAGCTTCACTCCAAACAAACTTTGGCACCCTTCTTCCAGAGAGCGTTGAGAGGGGCCGCCAACTCAGCGATGTTGGGGATGAAGTGCCAGTAAAAACCAACCATTCCTACAAACCGGGCGACAGACTTTGCATCGTTAGGAGGAGGAAACTTTCTGATCGCCTAGGTCTTAGCTGGATCAATGCAGACGACCTTGGAAGACACCAGATGATCCAAAAACGAAATCTCAGCTTGGGCAAAGCTGACTTTGTCCGGGTTGACGGTAAGGCCTGGCCCAAAGAAATCTGTTCATGTCTTCCTCAAGATGAATTAGGTGGTCGTAGAAACTCTCACTGTACACCAGAAGGTCGTCCAGGTAGTTCAAAACAAATTTGAATTTGACATCATGAAAAACTGAAGAATCTAGATGTCGGGTGAGAGTCTGAGCCCCCACAGCTAGGCCCATTGGAACTCTAATGAACTGATAAAGATTCCACGAAAAACAGAAAGCAGTGGTCTACACTCAGCCTTCAATATGGGATCCGATTAAAAGCCTGGTTAAGATTCCGAACCAATCGAAAGAGGAGTGCAAATTGGGGAGAGGTACACAGTCAATTTTAATTTTCGAATTCAAATTTCTGTAGTCAAGAACCATGCGTTTCTTCTTCGCTTTCTTCGGCACAAGGAAAGCGGCTTGAGTGGAAGGATGAGTGCCAAAGCTCGATCACCCCATTTTCAAGAAGGTCATTGATGATACCACGCAGGGTTTCCATCTTCGGTGGAGCCAGTTTATAAGGGTGGGATCTTATCAGCCAGGAGTCCGTCAAACGAATTTTATATTCTAAGAGGTTGGTGAGCCCCAGTTTTGGCGTCAGCACGTCAGAAAAACGGTTGCAGAGCTTACTGATGGCGTCCACCTCCGCCTGAGTCAGATGCCCTAACGGATCAGGTGTGGGGGGTCTCGCTGTCTGTGTCAGGCTTGACCGCAGCAGCGACCCCAGCCACACTTTCAGAGGAATGGATCTCTTATCAGTAATCTCTTTCTCTTCCAGCCGAGAAAACCTAAAGTTACTGGCCTCTACTTGAATCCAAAATCAACCCAGTGCGCTGAATAAAGTCCGCTCCCAAGATGACAGGAAAACCCAGGTCCTTTGCAATCCAAAAGCTCCAAACCCAAGAGAAACCTTCAATTTTTAATTTGAAATGGGCTTCATGGATGCTGGGCATAGGGGATTTAGACGCAGTCCAGCAGATAGATGAGTTGCGGTCGACTTGTCAAGAAGACAAGGTGCTTTAAGAAGCTTTAAGAAGAAGAATCTTTAAATAATGCTTTAAGAACAAGACAAGGTGTTGAAAAGCTCAAGGGAGATGAACTTCACCTGGATATTCATATACTGATCCAACCAATAACTTTTAAAATTATATTCTATCAAAGAGGAAGCATTATTTTTAATTCTACAATTAATTATTCTGGACCCGCCGGCGGAGTTTTCCAAATAGTTTACTTTCAATATGATATTTGTGGACTAAAAGTACCAGTACGTGGATATTTAAAATCTTGAATACCGTACACTTAGGGCAGCAATATTATAACGACTATGCACACAGTTATCGTAGTGTAAGATACATAATTAACATAACGGCAGACAACCTCGAAATGTTAGTCCAATCGTTTTTATATAAACCACTACATTATAGCTTATTGTCATATAATTATTAAAACACTAGCAATCGTCTATTTTGTTTGATTTATAAAATATTTTTTTATTATATAAAACATTATATAAAGCCATTTTAATGTTTTGTAGGTCTTTGGATATTTCATAATTTACAATGTAAAATTATTTATGATTTTTACTAAAACATATGAACGATAACAACGCGACAGTGATAAGAAAAGCAACTAAATTAGCTACACAACCGAACATAGAATCTTGTTTCAATAATCCAAAATGCAGCTGGTGGCGTAAACAACGACAGCGACAATTTTAGCTGCCGCAAAAGTCGCCAGTGTGAAAGCAGCCTTAAGGACATAAAAATGGATACATATAAACAGATACAATTTATTCGTGAACAAATTATTGATCTCATTACCAATGTTGGGACAAATAATATGAACTAAGCTATAAAGATGTGGTTTCTTAAAATTATTGATGAATTGTTTTTACATCTCCCATCACATCTAAGTACGGAAGCAATGATTTCTTCTTGTTCGGTTGGATTTTTTCCAAAACTTGATAATGAAACAGTCTCTCAGTCCTTTTGGGTTTAAAATTTATTTTGTCTGATTCACATAACCGTAACCAACTTAAAAACAAACTGTTGGGATGTAAAACAGATAATTTAGTTTTGCTTCTGTCCAATCAAGATTGTACCCCTTCAACAAATTATCCTCTACTCTTGCTATAACTTCTTCCTGAACTTCGGATGATTTTAATAATTTATGGGATTCAATGTTAGACTTCAAAGTTTTGTTTACAAATTATTATTGTTAAAACAATACGTAAAATTTAGATAGAATTTAGTTTCTAGTGAGTAATCCTATATAGTCTAGAGGTTTATTACCATGTAAGAGAAATAAATGTCTTTCATTTCCATCATAGAACCACTAACAATAAGCCTATTTGCTTAAAATGCTATAGCCTAGATGCTCTGTTTTAAAGCAATAAGACATCCAAAAAGTTTTGCCTATCGGTATTGTAAAATGTAGGGTTACTTAAATTTCTATCAACATTTTATTTTTTGATTCCATATAGCCACACTAAAACATTTTATTGAATGGCTATATTATTAATTACAATAAGGTATATAGCCTCCTAATGCCATTTATCCCTTTCAGTGCTTTGATAAGAAGTGTGATCACTGTTGATTCATGGAAAGTGTTATGATCCTATGTATGAAATCTCGCATTTCACCTGGAAAGTTAGATCCAATATAATTGATCGCCGCCGATGTTGATACTGCGAACTTACCAAAACAGGAACATCAGTTGTCTAGATTACTTTTTCAAAATACCAATAATTCCATTTGATTTTCCATACGATTGAGTTATAAAGTATCGTCCTCGATAACTTTTGAGTTAAAAATTTATTTTTTATATTTTTCTCATGCCCTAATCTCCTTGAAAACCCCTACAATTTTCTGGAGTTATATGATAAACCCCAGTACCACACCTTTCAGACTAAATATTTTCCAGCACCCAAAAGATTAAGTTTGATAACCATACAAATTTTCAAATGAAAGAAAACAAATTTAGGCTTAATGTAACATATTTTACATTTCAGAACATAGCAGAAACGGAATTTATTTAATAAGGGGTGGAAGAAATACTTTACTAAATTTATTCCTACCTTTCTGATGGATGCGGAAACCTCCGTCAACTGTCTGAAACAATAATTTTTTAATAGAAGTTTATCAACTTGAGACTATTATAGCTTAGTATGGATTCAAACTATTCAAAAAATTAAAAAAGCGAATCAATTACCCCAAATTTCAATTCCAGGTATCAAATAGATCCTTAAGCAAGAAAATTTTCAGTCTCCTTTTGACACCACTATATCCAACAGAGAAGGTAAAGTTTTTGGGTCTGGTCCTTGACAGAAATTTAAATTTTCATGGCCACATTGATCATATAGGTATTTAAAAAAAAGTAAGTACATGTATCCAGGGCCACCGAGAGCCAGGCTGGGCGCCCAGTCTGCACTCATCCTGGACCCCTGAAGGGTCAGGGAGGTGTGGAATAGCCCCCAGCACAAAGAAGGTCCAGGGCCCCCCGAAAATTTTGAAAATTTTAAATTCAAAACTTGTGTTTTTATGAATTCCAGAGAATCACTCGCAAAAGAACGAAAGAAAATCAAACCAATTGAAGCTATCTATGGACGGTCAGGTTCAGGAAATTGGTAAATGCAAGATTGTTTTTTTCAGCCATCTGCGTGGTTCTCAACTCATTACACTTTTCCTGTTTACTGTCATTCTGAATTTAATAATTAAGTTTATCATTTTATAATTTATCATTTAAGTTTTAGTCAATATCAGTCAAAAAACTGTTTTCTTACTAGGCTACCTTTTTTAAGTAGGCCTACGGTAACTTTCTTTTTTTCTATTTATTAACTATGTAGGCCTAATATTAATAAAAACACATTATTTAATTGAGCCCTGCATAAGATGACGAGATTAAAACATTTAGCTGAATTGTAATCAGTACAGTACCATACATATATTTACTGTGTATTCTATATTTCTTAGAAGTTGATACTAATATTCCTAAAAAACCTAAAACTCCCTCCAAAAAATGTATATTTATTATAGATTTTATTGATGTTATTGCATTGTTATAGTTGTTATAGATTGTTTTGTTAGAATATTTATTGCATGTTGTTGTATTGTTGCTTTGCACTCATTATTCGTAGAAAAATTTAGTAATACTATTTTAGAAATCATTTGCTAATGTAAATTTTTAGATTGAATTTGTAGTATTGTTCTTTAGGTCAGTTGTATTGTTCTTTATTGATTCTGTTGCCAAGCATGTAGCATGTAATTAGTCAATGGTGTGTTAATTTATTGTAAATTTTCTAGTCTTGTAGTAAATTCTACTGTATATTTTTTGTAAAATGGTGTATGCCGTGGAGATGAATAAATAAATAAATAAAAAGACAACATCTGCCAAAAAAAGAAAAAAAATGAAATTTCAAATCATTCCTAAAATCATGCACAAACTGTTGGTAGATAGGTAATCTAATGTAAAATGTTTGTGAGTTTTCAGTTCTGTCTGAAAGGGTGTCATGACCCTTACTTATGAAGCACATTTTCCCAGACAAGACAAAAATATTTACATGACTATTTTTTCTTGCTTTAATTTTCAATGAAACTAGATGTTTTCAGCTTCATTTTTTATTATTTGCCTTGGTCAAATTGATTTATTTGACTGTGTTATGACTTTTGAATTAAACCTTTGTAAAGTTGAAAAATCGTTGGACGGAAATTTAAAAATTCATTTACAATAACTTTTTTAATTTTTAACATATTAAAATGAAAGTTCCCCTGAAGTGTTCATTGTAACCCAGGCATACAAATGCATGTTCAAAGATGCCCCTATCAATTAAGGCTACATACTTGTGGTTTAAAATCAGTGTTTCAAAGTAGCCCCATAACAGGGCTACAATGAACACCCCATTTTTAAATTTTTTCCAAAAAGTGTTAAGTTATAAAAAAATTAATACTATCATCAAATAACATTAATTGACCTGGCTAAGAGGTATTTTTTTCATTATCATATGTTTACAAATAAAGGAATTAGAAGGAAAATTCCAAAATTTTGTTATAAAGTAGCCCTGTTTGACGGCTAAAGTATAATCTAAAAGACAGCTTAGGCATTTTTTTTTTTTTGTATAAAACTGCTTTAAAGTGTCCAAGACTTCATGGCTGGCGGGACTAATTTGTAAATCTAGTATATTTGTCTCTGTGAATAGTTTAGATTTTTAGCATTCAGGACTTACAGTTTTGTATGACTCAGTTAATACATATATTAATTAACTTATGTTGATTTTGGATTAACAAAGACTTTGAATTTGATTTGGGCTTCTAGATTTGTATATGTATTTTCATTTTAGTAAGTTATAGATCTGATATAAATTATAGTAGGCCTATACCTACAGATTTTTAGTAAAATTTGAATTTGTAAAATGAATTTGAGCCTAGTAAATCAAAATATTATCAATAAAGTACTTCTAAAATCTTAAGAGATGTCAACTGATTGTGTTAGTATACCTGAAGAATCATGCAAATTTCCTACTTCGTATACTATAGGAAAACTTGGTTGTACAGTAGGCCTATGTTTCAACTTAAAGTTAAAAGTGATCAACTTAATTTCAGATCATCAAAAACTAAAAGAAATTGCTATAGTGACGTATTAAACTGCTCTAGTTAGTAGTTAAGTAACTGAAATACACGAATCATGTAAAACATAAAGGCTTACATTACGACATGACAAGCAATTTACCTGCTAGGAGAACTGGTCCAAATTTTACATATCCATTGTTTGAGGGAGGAGGTTCAGACACAAGATTAAACCAATTTTCACTCAATTACCACTACAGGAATTTAAATGAAAACATTGCACTGAAAGGAAACAAAGAAAATTTTAAGCAGGACAAAAGGAAATGAAACTTCCTACACAATACAAACAGAAGACTCACGAAGACTGACACAACGACCACAAGCTACGTAAGACAAGACGACAACTACTACTACCAGGATGACCCGGTGACATTGCTGCCAACACTGCAATAGTGTAATTTATTAACTTTTGATGTTTCATATAAGAAAGTAGATATTCAAGTACTTACTTCGTCTTTCATAAATGACCCTCTGGAAGGAATATATATATACCGGAAACATATACCTCAACAGTCAATATTCACAATTTTACATTATACACAAAGAAAAAAATACTAAATATTTAAAAGCACACCGTAAGCAATAATTTAAATCAGAAAACAGAATATAATGTCTCTAAAACAACCCACAATGGTTGTTAATAACAATTCAAACCATAGATAAGCATACCCTTATAATTAGGTATGCCATGCTTAATCTATGGTCAAAGCTAAACGATAACTTAATATAAACATGGTGGTTGATTTGAAATAATTTTTTTATTAGAACTCATCATGGCTGTAATACTACCTACCATTACTAAACCAAGACTGTAGAGAAAAACATTACTCTCCTGTTCTGCTCATGTGAGTCTCCTCATCCCTACCCCAGACTTCCGGTGACTTAATAGTTGGTACACAAAGTGTATGGAAAACAGTTTTTTAAAAGTCTTACTGTATAGCGGACGTGGTTGAGTGTTTTGCTCAACAACCTCACACTCATATCATATAAGCTTAGAGCTAAAGATAACCTCGGCTCTTCGATGTTGTGGGAACTAACAATACTTCTATTGCTTTTGATACAGTATCAATCAACTCTGCTTTTGGATGTTAACGAGACAACCAAGGATATGTTTCAGCTGCAGACTGTAAGACTATACTAAGAGTCCTTTAAATGACTTGAAAGAATTGCAGTACTCGCTATATAACCACTCCTGGGAATGATACGAATATAGTAAATCAGGGTTTGGTTGCGCTGACGTGAAAATCAGGATCACCAAGTCAGTACTATTTACTTATAAAGTGCAAAATTAAATATTACAATTTAACACAGTAAAACAAGAGAAATTGAGAAATATAAATATAATGTAAACTTATATACATGCTTCAAGATATAATGACTAACACCTAGACAATTCAATATTTTTAACATAACACAATAATTTAATATCATAAAAATAATTTAACAATAACAAAAAATTAACAAAACAACATGACAGACAGTACAAAAAGATCTAACATGCAATATTAATTCAAACAAACAAAAACAATTTTGAAATGAATATGAATGCATTAAATATAATTTGGTTCTAAATACCAACCTAAAAACTATGCTCAATCTAGTCCAAAGACAATGACATAAGTTTGCACTTGAATGCTACGAGGAGGGACACACAAAAAGAAGTGAAGCTGAGGAGAGACCATAGATATAAACAAAACTGTTTAAATTTATGGGACAGACACAGCATTTTTATACCTCATCATATCCGACGAAAGTTACTATTGTAGCTATAAGATGTGTAGTAGCATTGACTTTACATACTAAAGTCAATGTAACTTTGTATGGTAGTAGGGAAATAGCTTGCCCAACAGCCCCTAAGCTGATGCTTCTCGGAATGCGGAAATCCACCAGAAGTTTAGCGCAGTCAATGACCCCAGTCGCCAGTCGGTATGGAAACGTGATGTCCAAGTATCTTCTTTACTTCGAAGGTGGCAGACCAAGGCTTCTCTGCAACTCCAGTAGAGGCACTTCCAGGTAGGCCTAGTTAACCCATCGGACTCCAATCGCTTTTATAAACCTGATCTGGATCCTTTCCAATAATATAAAACCATAAATTCTACCCTAGTTTGCTTTGAAATTCTTTATTTTAGTAATAGTTGAGAAAAAAATCTCCAACGCAAACGAGAACGTTTGTTATTTCCTGCAGCGTTGGCAACACTTGCAGGTAACAAAGAGTAAAATGTTTGTTTTTGAACACTATTTTAACAAAAAAAAACTCTCTTGCTGAAACTTTCACCATTGCTCTTATGGGATGTAGTTCATTCGTGGCACTACAGTCATCTTGACTTGCACCCCCTCCTTAACTTTTTAACTATTTGAGATATTTGAAATCGGTTTGCGGCAACCTTCTTTTTTTTTTTTTTTTTTTTTTTTTGAGGGAGAGGCAGGGAAAATGCATTACGCACACAGGTGGCCAGCCTGTAGTGTGGGACTCCCCTAAAAAACGGGTTTACCCACTAAAAAACCTCCTCTACTCTTTAGGATTCTAACCTGGAATTGTTTATCACATTACGTCAGGCTAGGCCTAAATTTGGCTTACGCCCATGGGGCTCGCTCCTTATCCAGCTGTTCGGTCAAGGGATCTGGGCCACTTCGTGGTCCAAATCGGTTTTCTTTTCCAGGAGGATACCCCGGACGAACTGTGACAAACAATCCCAGTTGCCCTCATCCTCCATAATCTTTTGGCAGACCGTGTCCACCGAAAAAACACCGAGTTTTCTTGTGGCCTCCAGGCGGGGCCTTTCCCAACGCGAACAGCGGAAGAAGGTGTGTTCCGCGTCATCGGGAACGCCCGGGCAGTAGATGCAATCCGGTGAACCGGTCTTGCCCATCCGGTTCAGGTACGACTTGAAGTAGCCGTGACCTGTCAGGAACTGCGTGAGGTAGTAGTCCACCTCGCCATGCCGCCTTTCCACCCATGGTTGGACCTGCTCGATGAGTCGCGCAGTCCATCGTCCTCGGGTGTCGTGCTCCCAGCTGTGTTGCCACTGCTGGAAGGTTCGGGAGCGCTCTTCGGTTCTTGCCGTGTCCTTGCCGATCTCGCCTTGTCTCTGGTAAATCGCTTTCCTCTCCCCTGCCAAGAGCTTGACCGGGATGACTCCGGCGACCACTAGTACGGCAGGCTCGGACACTGTCCGGTAGGCGGAACACACCCGGAGCGCAGCTTGACGCTGAACCCGGGCGGGTCGCAACCTGTAGCACTCCTTATCTAGAGCGCCTGCCCACTCCTCTGCCCCGTAAAGGAGCACGGACTGGACCGCGGACATCAACAGACGTCTTCTGCTGGATCGGGGACCCCCGACATTGGCCATCAGCCTACTAAGGTAAGTGACTACCTTAGCGGCCTTGTCCGCCGTACGAAAGATCTGATCCCTCCAGCTTAACTTGGTGTCCACCATAACCCCGAGGTATTTGGCGGAACGAGTTGATGTGACTACCTCCCTTCCCACTCGGAGTGGGACGACGGTGTCGATCCTCTTCTTCGTGAGGATCACAATCTCCGTCTTACTGAGAGCAAGCGAGAGACCGTGATCGGACATCCAGTTGTTGACCACCCGCATAACTCGGTTCAACTTCAGTTGGGCCAGCTCAACGTTGCGTGCAGCAATGAGAGCTGCAACGTCATCGGCGTACCCAACCAAAGTGGTTTCCTCAGGCATCTCGGACCTCAGGAGGCTGTCATAGGCAACGTTCCAGAGATCCGGGCCGAGTATTGAACCTTGTGCGGCACCAGAAGTGACTTCCATCGTCCGCGTTCCGTCCCTCGTGTCATAAATCAGGCTTCGAGAGCGTAGATAATCCTCGATGAGCCGCAACAGGTATGCAGGAATACGAAAGGTGTTGCGAAGCGCATCCAACATATCGACCCACCTTGCCGAGTTGAAGGCATTCTTGACATCAAGCGTAACAAGAAGCACTACTCGGCGGGAGAAATGGTTGTGGCTCTCGGCTCTCTCCACAGCTCTCTGAACTTCGGTGACAGCGTCGATCGTTGACCGTCCCTTTCTGAAGCCGTACTGACGGGGGCATAAGTCCCCGGCAGCTTCCACGGCAGAAGTCAGGCGGGAACGGATCAGCTTCTCGAACAGCTTCCCAGCCGTGTCCAACATGCAGAGAGGCCTGTGGGACGACGGCAGCTCGGGATCACCTTTGCCCTTGCTGATCAGTACAAGCCTGGCTGTTTTCCAGGGAGCCGGAAACACCCCTTCTACCAAACAGGCGTTGTACATTCTCAACAACAGGTCAGCGTTGATTGAAAATACTTTCTTTAAAGCCTCACTGGGAATCCCGTCCGGGCCAGGAGCCTTGTTGTTCTTCAGGGAGAGAACGGAGGTTTCCAGCTCCTCGAAAGTGAAGAGTGGAACGTCCTCTACCAGTCTGAAGTCAACCGGCGGTCGCTGAGGATGTTCAGGAAACACCCACACAGCACAAGTACATCCCCAGGACCTCCGAAAGATATCCCTACGGGATATTGGAATATCCCAGGGAAATCCTAAATATCCCCAATATTCTCAAAAAGTCATCCCAGGGATCTCCTGGGGATATTGAATGTCCGCGCATATCCCGCGTTTTGGGATATCCATAAAGGATGTCCTTGGGACATTCAAATATCCCTAAGGGATGTCCCTGGAAACCTCTCAGGATCTCCCGTCTTAAAGGAGATATCCTACGGACAGCAATGGGATAAGCTAAGGATTTCCCAATATCCCACGTATATCCCATGGACATCCTAAATATCCGCACATATCCCGCATTTTGGGATATCCGTAAAGGATGTCCTTGGGACATTCAAATATCCCTAAGGGATGTCCCTGGAAACCTCTCAGGAACTCCCGTCTTAAAAAAGATATCCTACGGACAGCAATGGGATAAGCTAAGGATTTCCCAATATCCCACGTATGTCCCATGGACGTCCTAAATATACTTATTACGGTATGGGAATATCCCAAATATCCTCAATATTCTCAAAAAGTCATCCCAGGGATCTCCTGGGGATATTGAATGTCCGCGCATATCCCGCATTTTGGGATATCCGTAAAGGATGTCCTTGGGACATTCAAATATCCCTAAGGGATGTCCCTGGAAACCTTTTAGGAACTCCCATCTTAAAGAAGACATCCTACGGACAGCAGTGGGATAAGCTAAGGATTTCCCAATATCTCACGTATATCCCAGGGACATCCTAAATATACTTATAACGGTTTGGGAATATCCCAGCGTATTCCCAAATGTTCTCAAATCATACCAGGGATCTCCTGGGGATATAAAAAGACCGTGCTTTTCCCGTGTTTTGGGATATCCTTAGGACATTCAAATATCTCTTTTTTAGAATATTCCAGGGAAATCCCTGATATGCCTGAAAGGAATACTGGAGATTAAATCTCCCTACAGGGGGTATGCTGAGACTACCTTTAGTAAATGCTATGGAGAAAAATTATCTAGAGATTTAGACACTCCTAATTAGTTATTTACAGCTCATGTTAAAAAAATAAACATAAACAAACATGATCATCAGTTGCAGCAACCATTTCATCCTGAAAAATAACTGGAAACATTTGAGGCACAGTTAGTTGTGGTTATTGGAACACGTCCTTACAAAACTTAAATTAAGACAACTTCATTAAAATGTTTTTAAGATAATAATAAAATGTAGGCTTTTGTCAAGAGAATATTAGTATTACACCTCCAAACTGTGTTGGTAGATTTCAAGTTTAGTTCATGATTCATTTCACTTGCTAAACATTGTAAATTGTATTACAATTATATTGAAAATAATATTTTAACAATAAACAGGTAAATTTATAGAGTTAAACTTGTAAATAAGGATTGATAGTAATATAAAAATAACATCTTATCTTTTACAATTTTAAGTGTAAAAAAAATAAATAAAATGAAAAAAACACAGCCCATTAACTAAGCTTATTGAACTTTTAGAGACAAAATATTTTAGCTCATTATAAGTATTCTATAATACAAAGTTTCTTAAATATCAAGGGAAAATGCCCAAAAGACAACCAACAGAAATCACATTGCCAGGTTATCTTTATACAATATATAGGCTATTGAGAGCGGGTTAAAAATATTTGGAAGTTAAATGGTTTGTATGACTATTAATTTCATAAGGGCCTTTTTTGCTTCTTGGAGCCCTTAATTAAAACATTCGCTAAACATTGAAACATTTTCACTAAATCACCTGAAAAGGGCTTATTTTTCAATTGAATTGATTGAACTATTTTAACATGTTTTTGTAAACCTGATCCTTCCTGGAGGGAAAGGGGGTTTAAACCTGATGGTGGAGGAGGTTTGTTTATCCTTGCTAATATCTTATTGGCTAAGGCTTTTTTGGTTTCTTGTTGGTTTGTTGTTGTTGTATTTGTTTTATTTCACCGTTGCATACCAGCTGGTAGTTCCACATAACAACATATTGTGTATCGGTTTTACAATATTATTGGCAATTATTTCCAACGGTTGCTTTTTAACCAATTTACTTTAGAAATTTTACTTTTTAACTAAATATATATTTGGCTTTAAAATACACAACTAATCAGGAGTTACTGAAAGGTATTAGAAGTTATAAAAACCGTTATTGAAGTAAATCTGCTCCTTGAACATGTTTGTCAAGAGTTTAAATGTTTTTTAGTTACAATTTTTTGTTTACAGTTTAATCTCTCCCCCACCCCAATTTTCTCGAGAAGGATCAAGTTTAAAAAAACAACCACTACGGTAAAAAAAATCTATCATTGCAGGAGGGCCTTAAACGAAGAAATTATGATAACAACTTGGCAAATAAAAATAATGTTTTAATTGCAAAGTATATATACAACTAAATATATTGTGTAAAAATAATACACATAAATACCCAAATAAAATCTTAAAATCTAACTATTTTTTGCAAGTCTATGTTCTTTGTGCATTCCCAATAATGTTTTAATTGCAACATTTACATAAATAAAAACATATTGTGTAATGATAAGTACACATAGTAAAATATTGGTAAAATATTAACATAAAATATTAACATCTATCCATTTTTTAGTCTTTATTCTTTATACACTCCTTCAATTTCAATACGGTAATGTTTTGATTGCAACATGTACACAAATAAAAACACACTGTGTAAAAAAATACACATTAAAATACAAGTAAAATCTTCAAATCTCAGTATTTTTTCTAGTCTCTATTCCTTACATTTACTCGTTCAATTTCAATTTCCTCATGTACATTTTCATCATTTCTTCATTTGATTTTCTGAAACATTAAATTAATGGAATTAAAATAAAATTAAGACTTGTTAACGTGTAATATTGTTTGAAGAATTTTACGTATCCAGCAAAAGAAAATCAGGGTGTCTACTGAAATCTGATTGAAAACTGTATTTAAAGATATGCAAAAAAAATGACATTGCCAAAAATAATATTTTTTGAGACACCGATGCACCTTGGTACTTATCTTGGTACCATATTTATAAGTTGAATATGACTAAAGGGTTAGTAATATAAATTATTTGTGTGTTTAGCAAATTTCCCTTTAGGGAATACGCTATTACGGTAGTAGCCATGGTAAGACCTAAGCCCGGGACCATGTTATATATACGTGTGTGTGTGTGTGTGTGTGTGTGTGTGTGTGTGTGTGTGTGTTTGTGTGTGTGTGTGTGTGTGTGTGTGTGTGTGTGTGTGTGTGTGTGTGTGTGTGTGTCCGTGGAACTGATAACTGACTGAAACCACTTAAAATAACTTAAAAAAAAACAATTTAATATTTTAAATTTTTAGCCTTGATTAACAGGTTACGGAATAAATCAGAAAATAAGTTTTCGTGTTATTCTTATGGTGAATTAACAAAACCCTGTATTTCACACATTTATTGGCATAACTTGATCAAATTTGGTATGTACAGTATATTCACTAGGTAGTTTTTAACTTATAATTACTTACAGCACTCATATTGTGGCAAACCTACCTACTCACCCCCATGGGGTTTATGGGGAAAATTTAAAATCCCAGAATTTGATGCAATTTAGTATGTACATGCACTGGGAAGAGATTTTCCTATATCTACTAACAATCCCCCATGGAAGACAACCTACATCCTCAATCCCATGGTGTTTATGGGGGAAGTTAAAAAAAAACCTAATCCTATTGGCAAGGGCGGATCGAGGACCGAATTATGTGGGGGACGGTTTCCATGAGAGGGCAATAGCAACTCAAAACATTGGGGTGATTGTTTCAGGGTGAAGAGTGGGGGGAGGGGGGTGCAATGACCTTGAACATCGCGTAAAAAGGTGAGGAAAAGAAACGTCATGGTCTGGTGTCCACTGTCAACTTATTTTGAGAATTCTCTGTTTTTATTCCCACGAACATTTACGTAAATTTAAATCTTAGACTCCTTAATTAAAAGCATAAGATTATGTCTAAAACGTGTTTTAATTACATTTTGTAAGATAACAAAAGTTTTAGAGCAACGCAGTCTAGGTTTTAATTGTAAAAACTGATTAAAGGACGTATTTGGAAATGAAAAGTATGAATTATCCAGTTCTATTTAGAAAATTTATTTATTAAAAGAGTTAACAAACCGTTAAGATGTAAGTGTACTGTATTTGCGAAGAGGTAAACTGCTTTTTCACAACAAAATAAAAAAATCTTGCTTGGTTAATTTCTGTTTCTTCTCTAGATGACATAAAAGATTACTAAGGAGTTACCGATCTTCCAATCATACTTACTAATCAATGTGCTGTCACTGACACATTTATTTGTAAAGGTGGAACTATAGTTGAAATAGTTCCATGAAACAGCTATATTGTAAGCCTATATACGTAATAAATGCCTATACCTATATGATGCACTGCGTATAGTTTATTTATAGGTTCTTTTTTGCATTGTTTAGTACATGTTGATAGTACAAAGATGCTAAACCAGGATTTCGACCTCGACGAACATCACAGTCACCGTCAAAAAGCTTATAAAAACTGCCGTAATTTTGAATTTTTTACATTTGGCTAATGTTGTCCCTGAAGAAACAGCGTTTCATGAAAATCATGCATTATCATTTTAAAAGTACATCGAGTTTTTTTACAATTTAAGACCAAAATATACTTTTTCAACATAGTCAATATGGTCTTATAGTTTTTCTAATACCGGTATGGCTCTTCAAAGTTACTCAAATTATCCATTGACCTTAATTTTCGCGTGTAAAGCTAAAGAGCATGTCGAAAGATAATCGACTTAAACTTCACCAGGCTTTTTATCATCTTATACAGTCTTAAATATTGCTTGGTTTTACTTCTGTCTGTCTATATGTGATTTCAATAGGCCTACGTATTTAAAAATGTTATAGGAAAATACATATATTTTTTTTAATTTCAAATATCACTAAATATTTTTCCGCTTCCAAAACGGCGGCAATTTAATTTTTGCAGTAGCACTTTCGGTGGCTTGCCATTGTCAACTCCTAGTCGCTGAAAGCGCTCCTGCGAAAATACTCAAATAAAATCAGTGGCAGTCCAACGGACAACATCACCGATTTAATAAAGGTTAAATACCTGCTGTCTGCCGTGTGATCCTGGTAATCCTGTGATGGACTACGCATTTCGACGTCCTAGGCCAAATCAAGCCAACAAATCAGCGAATTGTTGAACACTGGACCACCACGACATCTACGTCTACTTTTAAAAAGTCTTAATTTATAAGAAATTCAATGTAATTTTAAAATGCTTAGGTATGATTTTGGTTACAAACCGTTCCTTCAAGGTCAAAACCAGCCAAACGCAGGGTGTCTAGTTTATTTCTCTTTCAAAATTCAAGACTAATTCCAGACTTTTTCAAGACTTTTTTAGACTTTTCAAGACTATCGCATTACTCGACATATTAATTTCTATTTTACATATTACAAGATTATTTATTTAGTTGTCACTAACATATTTGTTCTAAAATAGTGTACACATACCTTCCGCCGAGTAGCTCAAATTTTGTTCTAGGATATAATCACTACATGTTTCATTGTGAATACAGCATTGACAAGTAATACAAGAACAAGGTATTCATTGAAGGATTGGTCAAAAATCAAAATACACAAACTGATCTGTGTTTGTGCCGTGTTTTGTCTATTTTAATCCTAGACTAATCCTTTGATGGATAGTATGTTCTTGTATCACTTGACAATGCGGTAGTCAAGGCTAAACATGTAGTGATAATATCCAACAATAAAATTTGAGCTGCTCGACAGAAGGTATACTATTTTAGACTTCAATAGCAGTTCAGGGGCTAGTACAATGAATCTTAGTATTTTTTGTCAAAAACAAGGCTATTAAAATAAAACTATAAAATTCTTACTTTGTTACAAAGAAGCAATATTAATTCTGCAACAACACTGAAATGTAAAACGGTTTGAATTCAAATAATGCATAAGTTTGTAATTCTATTTATATTTAATACTAGCTGTGTACCTGTCCTTCGTAGAATGTGTGTACTGTTGGGTTTATTGAGATAATAACATAAATCCTTCCACAAATTCAATAGTGATAACATTAATAACATTTCTCTTTGTTTTTCTTTAGCTTGTGAGCCATTGTTAGTAAAATTCATTTTTCAGCATATACATTCTCTACTGTAAACAAATTTTTATATATTATTGAAAAAATCATTAGGATTTTGTTTTGCTTTTTTCACTTTATTTTTCTACGGACCGTTTTGTTGGCTCAGAAACTACTATTTATCTTTTGTTACATTATTTAATATACACATCATGAATTTAAATATTCCAATTTAGTCTATATATCTCAACCGTAGTATACACCTACTGCAACACATTTTAACATCTGATACAAAATGTTTGGAAATAAATATTTAAAAAACTCTTTCTCGAGCGGTCTTTTTATCTTTTTTTTTTTGCCCCAGTTGCAACCCAAAGAACCATTGTTAAAAACTACAATTTTTAAATTTATTTTAAAACAAAAACCATTTTTGGGGGGTTGAGATTGTTTATAAACTTATTTTTGGGCCAAAAACTCTTAAATGCAAAGTTTAAGTAAAACCTACCCACTTGATTTTGAGGCAAATACACTCCTCGTGTAGACAAGAACACAACAAGAATTTTTTACTACGTCATCTTATAAAAAGTGCAATACCATCACTGCCAATGAATCGAGTATCGAAAGAATGAATCAAGAGTCAATACGTGAGTGTCTACGGTCGGCGGTCGCGAGCGTTTACAGTCTGAAGTCGCAAGCGTTTTGATTGGGGATCATAAGCGTCTTTGGTTAGCAATCATGATCAGAGCGCCTTGATCAGCGATTGCGAGCGTCTCTGATCGGCGGTCGCAAGCGTCTCCATGGTTAAATAAATTTCAAGACTAGAAGGCAAATTCAAGACTAATTCCAGACTTTTCAAGACCATTGTTAAATTCAATACTAATTCAAGACTTTCCAGATTTTCAAGACTACTAGACACCCTGCGTAAAAGAGTGAAAAATTGCACCAGTTTTTAAGCTTTTTGACGATGGTCCGGGGGGTCGGTAAGGTCGAAAAATTTGAGCATCTCGGTAATATCACGAAGTCCCACTATCCCATTTCATGCAAACTAGATCCTACTTTGGATGACAAAGTTAGTGTACTAAACCGTGATTTTTGGGGTTGTATACATTGCGCACGAATGACGGAAACAACCGAGGTTAGCTGAAACTTAACTGTTCGGAGCTTCAGACTTAGTCTAGCTTTGGGCTCCCTAACATTGCGCCGTGCTAATTGACATTCTCGACAGTTCGGTTTCTCATGGTGTACATGCAGCCTTTGAATAATTGCAACGGAGACGCAGATTGCACAAAACCTTCATACTTTGATTTATATATTGTTATAAATTAATAAAACAACCTTAAAAATGCATTTTAAAATTGTTCGTTTTTTATGTTGAAATCCAATGTCTATAATATTTTAAAATTGTTAGGCATATGGAAAAATATAAAATGGTCAAGATAAAACTGCTCGAAAAGTTTACTTACAGGGGGGCGGCGATCGCCCCTTCCGCCCCTCCCTGGATCCGCCAATGCCTATAGGAAATCCGCTGAGTACGCAGGTCTGCTGCGATGGGGATATTTTATATTTAAAGGTGACAACTTTTTCACAATGACCGAATTGATCAATTTCTACCTATGATATTTAAAAAGTAATATCAATACCATACAAAATATATAAAGTTATATTTGTCAACACTTTGTATTAAAACATAGGGACTATTACTAAAAAATCCAACCAACAATTCAATTTCTTAACTTAACTTATTTCCTCAATCCATCCTCTCTTTCGCTTTAGAGAGCCATTTTTTCAATACAACAGACACAAAATAAATAAATTTTATTTACATACTTTATAAAACATATGACCATAAAATAGCATAGTATAATTATTGTGATATTATAACAATCGATATCTATGGGATTGATCGACATTTTCATTCGATAGTTGAATAAACCGATATATCGATTGTTAGACGATCGATATATCAATTCGTATCGATTGATATTTTCATTCGGTAGCAGCGTGGCCTAGTTATGAAACTGCACCCCAATGATCTAACCTAACAATCTAAGGCCTAAACACTTTATGGCCAGCGATGTTTATGACAACAAAATCAATGTTTTTTTTTTTTAAATATTTAAATGCATAAGTTATTCCCTCAAAACAATAGGAAAAAATCCTTTTCTATGACCTCCACTGCCTAGGCCTACACTACAACCAAATAAAAATATAATACTGTATTGTGTATTGCATTGAATGTATTTTGAATGTATTGAATACTGTGAAATACAAAATTTAGCTTGAAAAAGAATATTATAATCTAACAAACTAGGTAACATTAATCTAAGCTAATCTCCATTAACATGAAGAACCACCCCATGCCCGGAAAGTTTTAATTCGAGAGTAGACCACATTTAAGTGAGATGAGAGGTAGCCTAGGCCTAATTGTACTCATATATGTTCTACATAGTATGTTTTTTGTCATTATGATTAGTAGTGTATTGGTTTTGTTAATATGCCTATGAATGATGGTAGGTTATACGGTATCATCAGGTTAGGTCAAGTCTTGTTTTTGATTGTACAATAAATGTGGGAATACAAAACTAAAAAATAGGGGTAATTTTTTATGTGAGTGTCTTTTGAATTGTTATTTAGGTATAGATTTTAATCGATAGTTGATATGATTGATACATTGATCGGATCTATTCATATTTTGGTGAAACTTCATTATAAAACTCCACCGTTATAATCGATGTAGAAATTTCGATATCGCTATTCTCTCAGATGATACAATTACACTATACGATTATGATTTTATCATCTGATTTTGTTTTCTTCTAATAAAATTAAACATAGGCCTACCTTTTTTGACAATGAAACAAATATATAGCAAACAAGTACTGTAACTGAAAATAATAACAAAAAAAGTACAAATCTTAGCTAAAATGTAACCTGTAACATCAAGAACAACACAAAATAAACTACCCAAGTTTATTGTGTAGGTGTATCTTCATTGCGAGAAGAAGCAGACTTCGTTAGACCTAAAATGGCCTCATACAATGGCTGCAAATGAATACGAATCAGAACGGTATTATAAGTTAGGCCTATTGCTATTTTATTGAGGGAATATGCGTTTGAAATGTTTCCAAACACCATTGATTTTGTTGTTATAAACAATGCTGTCAATAAAAGTGACGGAAGTTTACGGTTCGATTGCTAGGTTAGATTAAGTTATTACCTATTATTATTTTGAATATAGGCTAGGCTACGATAAATAAATTACCCTATTATTTAATCACAGATAGGCCTGTCTTAACTTAAAACGGTTATAAGATTACAACTAGGCCTATCGAACAATCACAATATCCAAATTTTGATGGGCCTAGGTATTGATAATAACGGTGGAGTCAGATAACAAAGTTTAGCTGATATTTTCATTCGATAGTAGTGTAGGCGCAATTTGAAAGTGTATTAAATAAAGTTTAGAAAGCGAGCTTCAACCAATATGGTTTTTACACATAACAATTCAGGTCTACACACCTGAGTTCTAGCCAAGTAGGCTATTTAGAAAGAAGGAGGCTAGGAGCCTAGTCTATTCTTATGGTAGGCCTAAGTATTTATAGTTGTCGTTAACAGAAAAATATGTTTAGATGACACTTTCACTAAGCAAAGGAATACCTTAGCACAGTACTAAACCATGGCCAAGGTACAAAGCCTAGGCCTAGTCTGTTAACATTTAAGCCAAATGAAAGGGTACTTATTACTAACACACTTAACCTATGTAGAAATTTAATAACATTAACTAAGGCTTTACATGTATAACACATACCTGGGAATTATTGATGACGAACAAGTGCTTAACCAACAACTAATCTAAGACTCCAATCAAGCATGAGTCGGAGTCGGGGGGAAGAACGGTATCTGAAGACGACGGAGGACAGAACAATAAACAATAAACTGTTAATTTCAGTAACTTACTGAACTGAATTGTCTTTTGCTTGTTTTTTGTTTGTTATCCATTTCAAATTGGTGTTGTACCGTTGGAAGAAATTAAAAAACAAAATAAACAAAACAATCAAACAACCAACAGTTTGGCGCGAACTGAACTCAAGGCTGTCTGCTATCGTCAGCTGTGACTTTTTTCTATTATGCCATTGGCAGGGCAGACTAATATTTACTAACCATGCAACTCGGCTGTTTACTATTGGTGTTCATTTATAAGAAATGATGTTAGTGCACAAAAATCTTATTAATTAAAAGTATAATTGAAATGAAACTTCACAATTATTTCTTATTTTGTATTAACAATTGATATAATCATGATGGTTTTTACACACTTCTTTGCTGTGCTCGTGCTATGACTGTGTAAATTAATCGTTTAATTTAAAAACAAACCTCAATGTAACAAAAGCTAAAAGTAAAGCATGGCAGCGAGATAGTTGAGATGAGATTTTGATATAATTACTTTTGGAGTGACAATAACTAGCCATCCAAGAAAACAGGGCATGCGGTACCCAATGTTACAGCAACATTTTTGCTGTGTTTCGACTGTTACTCCTTATTGTCAAAACCGTTCAATTTGAAATAAAATCATATCAAATCTCTTTGTTGACGTTTGGTAACCTTCCAATTACAATAAGCAAAGTCAACACGTCAGTCACTTTAATGGCCACTCAGTAAAAATAATCGTGTATATTTGGCAATGTGCCAAAATAAAAACAGAACCAAATTAAACTTAGTGAGAAATAACAATTGTTTTCTAGCATACTTTGTTTATGAATTTTTACTCATATAATTGACAAATCCAATGCCTTTCTCTGTGAAAACTACGATCAAACTACAATATTCAGTTGGTCACTTATAACTGAATTGAGGCTGTGCTTACGGAAATCCCAGGGACTTCCCTTAGAGGTCTTTTCAGATGTTAAAGAAAAGAGACCTTAAAGAAAAAGATAGCCTATTGTTACGTTGAGACAGGGAGTTTTTAACAAAAATCCTATTTCAAGTAGCATAATATAATATGTTTTAACTAAACTATGAAGACACAGATATCCTAGGGATATCCTTGGAATGTGATAATCTACGTAACTCTGATACTTGTGTTGCTTTTAATATACCGGTACCTATAATATACTTTGAACTTTTCTCTAGCATGTGTCTTGGAGGAAAATAATAGTGAAGGAAATCTAATTTGTTTGAGGAAACCTCTTTCACATTTCACTTTGGAGGTATTTCCAGTAAAATAACCAATTTATAAAAAATTGCTGTTATTAGTAATTAAATAACCTACCTACACTAATTTCATTTTAGCTCCAACCATTGAAACGTCCTAAGGATATTCTTTGGATTTCGTTTCAATTACGTCGTTTAGAATAAAAAACAAATAAATACATAAATAAAACAGATTGATTCTAGGGTATTATTATTTTTATTCTTCTAGAACATCTACCTCTATAAAAGTTTGTTCCAGTATTGTAAGTCTTATCACAATAATTCACAAGGTCACACTGTACAGATATTTTCTCGGAAAATCCTGATAATATCCTATGGATGTGATCATAATATAATTAATGAATTAAAACTATGCTTACGGACATATCCCAGGGACTTCCCTTGGAGTCCTTTCACAAGTTTTGACAAATAGGATATTTTGAATGGATACATTCAAACCATGGATGGATCCATTCAAACACATTCAAACACATTTGAATGGATACAGTTTTAACTAAACTGTTAAGACACAAATATTCTCAGTCTACATAACTTAGCACTCACACATTCCTGGGATATCCCGAGGACATGCTTTAAAATTTGGGTACACTTGTATCTTAGAGTAAATAATAGTGAAGTAAATACAATTTGTTTATGGAACTTTCCCGTACATTTCACTAGTATATATTTTCAGAGGTTTTTGTTTAACACAATTACAAATAAAAACTGCGGTTTTTAGTAAATAATTGACTATTTATATTTTAGCTCTAGCCACTGGAAACGTCCTAGGGATGTTCTTTGGACACCCCTTTTCATCTGCCTGGAATAGAATCCTAAATTATTGATTGGCTTGAAAGCAATGTTATTATGTTTTTTTTCCTGGGCCTCGATGATAAAACTTTATTCCAGTATACTAACACAATATGTTACGAATTTATACTGTGTGTACAGATGTTTTTGGAATATCCTGAGAATATTCTTAGGATGTGACCGTCCTTTAAATAATTAAATTGAGGCTGCGCTTACGGACATATCCCAGGGACTTCCCTTGGAGGTCTTTTCGGATGTTTTAGAAAAGAGAACTTAAAGAAATTGATAGTCTATTTTTCACTTTGATACATGGAGTTTTTAGGAAAAAAAATACCATTTCAAATAGCATATTATATGTTTTAACTAAACTATAAAGACACGAATATCCTAGGGATATCCTTGGAATGTGATAATCTACGTAACTCTGATACTAAGGGTAATTCTAGTGATTTCCCTCAAAGAAAATAATTAATTTATAAAAAATGGTTCTTTTGGCAATTAAATACCTACACTAATTTCATTTTTTCTCGAACCATTTGACACGTCCTAAGGATATTCTTTGGATTTATTTTCAACAACATCGTATGGAACAAAAATAAAATAAAATAATAATAATAAACAGATTGCCCTGAGGGCATACTTATTAGTATTTTTATTTTCCTGGAACTTATACGATAAAAGTTTATTCCAGTATTGGATCTCAATAATTCACAAGTTTATACTGTTTGTACAGATATTTCCTAGGAAAATCCTAAGGATATCCTAAGGATATGACCGTTCTTATGGAATCGAATTAAAACTATGCTTACGGACATGTCCCAGAGACATCCCAGAGACGTACCTTGGAGGTCTTTCTGAAGTTTTGAAAAAGAGGCCTTATAGGAAAATAATTTTTATGGGTAATGACTTGATTGCTGAAGCTTTTAGCAAAGCCCCTAATTTTATTCGCATATACTTTTCTATTAAAATATAATTAAACGAATATCCTTGGGATATCTTTGGGATATCCTTGGAATGTGACCATATATGTAGCCCTGACACATCCTTGGGACATCCCTAGAACAACCTTTAAAATTTTATTCAAAAAATGTTTTATGGTATAAAATAGAGAACCAGGCCCATTAAAAAATTATTTTGTTTGAAATTGTATATATTTACTTCTATTTACCTAAGAAGTTTATATTTTTACTAAGTCCCATTGGAATATCCTTAGGATGTCCTGTTGTGATTCTCTATATCCCGGGATTTGAATGGGATGTTCGGGATCAGTTTGGGATATCCTAGGGATATCTTGTGCTCATTGGGGCAACGCAGCGACGATCCTCCCCATGGTGGCGCCCTCCATGATGGAAGGTGGAGAGCGGGCGCCGAGTTTCTGCGTTACAAGTTTGTAACCCAGGCCCCACGGGTCGGAGTCAACGTCGTCACGAAGTCTCCTCCAGCTATTCGCCTTGCTCCTGTTGATCGCCTGGCGAAGAGATTTTCTCGCAGCTTTATAGGCCTCCGACTTACGAACTCTGTCGGCGGGAATTCTCGCTCTAGTGGCGGCTCGTCTAGTTCTTAAACATGTTCTTCTGAGTTCCGCAATCTCTTCAGTCCACCAGTAAACGGGTTGTTTGTCGCGTCGGGGTTTCCTTCGCGGCATAGACTGGTCGCAGGCCGAGACGATAAGTTCCATCGTGGATGTTACTAGTGCCTCGGCCCCAGCCTCACCAGGATTCCCCTGCGCTCCCCGAGAGATGACTTCGGTGAAATTAACCACGTCCAGTTTGTTGGTGTTCCACCGGCGTGGCCCTTCCCGAGATGCGGAAACTCGACGATTTTCCTGATCATGCAGATCAAACACGATGTATTGGTGGTCGCTACCCGTGTAGTCCTCCACAACCCTCCAGCCAGAGATCCTCGGAAGGAGCGACTCAGACGCAAAGGTGACGTCAGGGATCGTGCCTCTCTGCCCGGGGCGCCGAAAAGTAGGTGTGTCGCCCTGGTTGAGGACGACAAGACCGGCCCTGGCGATGAAATCCAGGATGTATTTCCCCCGGGAGCTGGTAGAGGGCATTCCCCACTCGACGGCCCTGGCGTTGAAATCGCCACCAACGACGACATGCCCGGTGGTGCAAAGAACGCACTCCTCTAGGCTATCTATCTTGTCGCGGAAGTCCTGGACGGCCTCGTTGGGGGTGAGGTAGCAACTGAAGATTGTCACGTCCCTACACCTAACCCAGGCAAATCCTCGGCCGCGACCATGACTCCGCACCAAGACATCCCGCGTATTACGCGCCCAAAGTGCAGCAGTACCGAGGCTGTCGGAGATCCAAGTGTTTGGGTCTCTGTCCCGATACTGTTCGCTGATAAGGAGCGCGTCAGCACCAAGTTCTCGGGCGAGCTGATCTAGAAGGTTATCAGCTCCCCAGGATCTATGAAGATTGGCCTGGAGGATGCGAATTACCGGCCGCTGCCTTTTGCCTGTTCAAGTGCGGTTCTGAAGGCACCGCACTGACCAGACCCGGGTAAGTGACCGAGGGCACTGGAGCCTGAATCCTTGCAGAGGAAGCAGGAGGGGCTCGAGGAACATTCCTTGCGTTTGTGGCCCTGGCTTCCACACTGGAAGCAGTTGGCACTCCTGTCGGGCCCTTTACAGTTTCGGGAGGAGTGGCCGAAACCGAGGCAACGAAAGCATCTCGAAACTACCACCCTCCGTTTGAGCCTGCAACTGACCCAACCGACTCTGAGGTGCTGAAGGCTAAGCAGCTTATTGGCGTGCTTTTCGCCCATCTCAGCAACAGCCATCCGGAGTTGACTTCGGTTAGGCTTTGTCAGCCATACCCTCACTCCATCAGCCGGTATCTCCGGGAGTGCCCCCTGGATCGCACGGGTCACCTCGTCTTCGGTGGAGAGGGCATCAAGGTCCCGAATCTCGACCGAACACTTCGGTTCTAGGGCCTTGATGGAGCCTTTGTCCCCAAGTGCAGTCTTGAGGGAAGCGGCAAAACCGATCTTGTCACTCGACTTCCCCAGTTCGAGGAGGACATCCCCGTTCTGGGTTCGCCGAATAGACTTGATAACGGTGTCGGTCTCTTCCGGTTTGGCCTGCGATCTAATCTGACCCAGAACATCGGCAAAAGATCGCCCCCCTAAGGGCTTAATCAAGATTGCCTCCTTCCTGGGCTTCTTAGGCCTGGGTTGTTTAGGCTTTCTGACAGACTTGCCAGAGGCCTCCCCAACCGGGTTTGAGACTTGCGTCCGCTCCACCCTCGACGCACTTTTCGAAGCTGCCTCCGCTTGCTTCTGCCTCCTCCTTTCTTTCTTAGACAGGCGCGTCTTCCAGCCCCCCAAAGGTGTCGAGGCAGAGTTTTCTGCCAAGGCAGGATTAGCCGCCGGAGCAGGAACCTCTGCAGGAGTAGCCGCTGGAACAACGACAGCGCCCGGGATGGAATGAGCAGCCGGGACAGGAGATGTCTGCGATGAAGAAGTGACAAAAACCGGCCTCGGCGCCAAGTCCAACTCCCCGAGCTCAGGGCTTCCCGATGATGAACCGCTCTGCCTCTTCTTTCGCTTTCTGGCTTGAGTCTGGGACTCAGCCAGATGAGCTTGAGGCGAAGCAGAGATGACTCGGTTCGTGACATCGCGCTCCTGTTTCACTGCCTTTAGCCTGATTTTCCGGCATTCCTCGATTTCGTCTAGAGAATCTTCGAGTTTCGGAATCCCCTCTTTTATGGCCTTGTTTACGTTCTTTTGAATTAAGAGGGCCTTGGCCATCTCCTTCAAAAGAGCTTTCATCTTCTTCAGACATGAGTCTTCCTCCTCGTGGGCGTCGTCCTGCTGCTGCCGAAGCATTTGCAGCTCGAATGCCGCACGAAGAGGGCTCTTCCTGGGAGGTATTCCATCGAGCCTGGCTTTTGAGGTTTCTGCCTCGGTCACCTTCATCGCTAGATTGACATCCACTTTCTCCTTTTCAGGCTCGGACGACGATCCGGCGTCACTTACCGTCTTGAACGGTGCCGGTGGGGGGGAGGTTTTAATTCCCCCTGTCGGCGACCCAGTCTTCGAGGTCGGAGACCTCTGCACAATAGAGCTTCGCCTAAAAGCGGCTTGCTCATTCTCCTTTACGTTCTTCGTGTTTCGGTTGATAAAATCCATGCTTTCATGTCACCAGCGCATCGTGCGGCAAGGGGCGGCCCTTCATCGGCCGAGAGCGGGTACACCCTCGGAGGTCTACCCCCCGTAGGAGATAAGACACCCCTACCCCAGGACTCTGGGGCCCGAACCTCCGTTTGCCCAGCACCGATACACACAAGGTGCCGGACGTGCTGGGGGTCGCACCGTGGCAATGCAGAGTCCGATCCCTGCATCCATGCCGTACTCCCTGACTAAGGTCCGAAGCGGCTGGTTTCTGACGACACACTGGAGGAGACCATCGGCAGTGCGAGGCACACATCAGTCCCTGCAACACAACAGGGACACTCCCAGGACCCCCCAGCATGCGCCGGTCGAAAGAAGGTGGAAAGACACCCTTGATTCGGGGTCGAAAAAAAGAAGGTGAGCAAGGTTAGCTCAGGAAAGAATAAAGACGGTGAGCTAAGACCTGAAAGATGAGAAGAATGGCCTTAGCTCGGGAAGAACTGTGAGGAGGGTCTCACAGCTTGGCTCAGGTACCCCGGGGTCGCCAAGAAACACCCGTACAGTGGAAAGCCCACTGCCCCTGAGGGAGCGGCAACCTTCTTGGTGTTATAAGGGGCTACAATGATGATGGTACAATAACCTCATATCCAAGAAGGTCGTGCAAACTGATTTCAAATATCTAAAATAACTAAAAAGCTAAGGAGGGGTGCAAGTTACTTTTCAACCACTCTGTATCTATATAACCTCGTTGGCCAAAACTAGTAACTAACGAAACAAGGGTAAAGTGGTTGCCAAGGAAACGGAAGGAGTTGTGGGTAAAATCTTGCAAATCAAAAGGGGACAAAAAATTGAGCACTCTGTATCTATTTAACCTCGTTGAGCTAACCCTTTGCCTCTTAGCTTCATTGTTCAATCCAAAGCCGGTCAAATTTGGCAAACTAGAAAAAAACCTTTGCCACGGTCCTGTTTATTTCGTTTTTCTATTAATTTTTTTCTTTTTTTTTAATTATTTTTGTTGTTTCGTTGTTTGGCATTTCTGGTTCTTCTGTCGTCTGTGTCAGTGTCAGTGTCAGTAAAGTTTAGTTAGTTTGGTTATTTGTGAAACAGTCTAGGTTTTTATTTGATAACTCTTACAGTACTAATTTGACTAGCTCATCAACTGGTCCAGTGGTTATCAAGAGTTACTTAGTCTTGTGGTTTTATTTGGGAAATTTTACATACCCTCTCATCTTAAGGTGACTGAACGGATTCCATGAGCACTTACATATTTGCTGACACTTGAACTGCCTATTTTGGTTATTGCACTGAATTGTTATGCAGTTAGGATTGTTGTCGCACCGTAAGATTTTAATAGAAAACACGACTTATTAAGCATACATTTTGTACATTTTCTAAGCCTAAATCTATTACTATTTGAGACAGAGACATCCCATACTAAGCCTAGGTTTAATTTTTAGGCCTACCTCATCATGGAAACGTCTGAACAAGACAATAGTGGTGAAAACAATAAAACCTGTTTGTTTTTCAAACGCAAGCGAAATATAAGATCAAGGAATACAAGAACCAAAGACTCAAGTAGTAGTGAAGATGAGACAACCGTTGTTAAGAAAGAAAAGAAATCCGACAAGGTTAACCCATTGATTCAATCTTCCAATTTTAAGAAAGTTATAAAACCAGATTCAGCAGCAAATGATTCATCAAGTGACGAAGACAAAGTTACTGTTTCCTACAGGTCAAAAAGGACAGCAGCTCCTGAAGGGCCATCTGATCAAGGTGCTACAGCTGTTCTTGAAATAGAAACTGAAATTGACAGGGATGCTCAAGCAATCTTTGAACGTTCACTGAAGATTAACAAAGAACTCAAAGGAAAAGAAGATGACAGCATTTACCGGGGAATGGCAAACTATACACAGTTTTATGAAAAGAGAGACACAGCTCAAGGCAATGCCTCAAGTGGTATGGTTCGAAAAGGACCAATAAGAGCTCCAGCACATTTGAGGAGTACTGTTCGGTGGGACTATCAACCCGATATCTGTAAAGATTATAAAGAGACAGGTTATTGTGGATTTGGTGATAGTTGTAAGTTTTTGCATGATCGCTCAGATTACAAGTTTGGATGGCAGATTGAGACGGACGCTGCTGCTGGTGTTGTTGATGATGAAGATGATAAGAAATATGAAATTGATGATGATGATGACAATTTACCATTTAAGTGCTTTATTTGCAGGAACTCATTTACTGATCCTATTGTAACTAAATGTAAACACTATTTTTGTGAGAAGTGTGCCCTCGCACACTTTAAGAAATCTGCACGTTGCTATATTTGTAATCAACAAACACATGGTGTTTTTAACCCTGCTAAAGAAATTATAAGCAAGTTAAAGAATTCTGAACCTAAAAATGATGATTCATCTTCGGATTCAGACTAGA
This sequence comes from Neoaliturus tenellus, assembly GCA_030545055.2. Classification (NCBI taxonomy): domain Eukaryota; kingdom Metazoa; phylum Arthropoda; class Insecta; order Hemiptera; family Cicadellidae; genus Neoaliturus; species Neoaliturus tenellus. The sequence goes on from CM061537.1 coordinate 43,106,728, forward strand.
AAATGAGAAACATCTTAAAACTTAGGTATTTCGGTTGCCTTTTATGTTGAAAAATATATTTTCATTACTTAACTTTATTTTTAACCCCCTGCTGGGCTAAAATGTGGTATTCGACTCCATTGTTATTTATGTTCCTGAAGGTAGGCCCTAGGCTACTTTTTTGGTTAGTAGTCCATGTCCATGTTATGTTAAATCTGTAACTTATCAGTAAGTTTTCTGAGCATTTTATCATAGAATATCAGAACCAACAATTGAGATTGGAATACAATGACTTCTCTCAACTAGGCTCCATGTACCTGTACTAATATTCGAACAATTAAAATTTTGCACTGATATGAATTTTGTTTTAATAACCAATTATTCATTTAATAGGCCTATTTCAAACATGTCTAATAGCAATGGAGTGAGATAATGAAGTTTCACGTACGGTTGGTTGCCTGTATGCCGAGGTGTGAATTATGTACAGTATTAATTACGTATCTCCACTAAGCCTATGATAATTTCATCAAGAATATTTTACTGCACAATGTTTCTCCTGTCAGTAATTCCTTTATGAAAAATTAATGGGGCCTTATGGTTAACATGGCCAACAGTTTCTTTTCTTTCCATTTATCCTAACCAGCTTTTACCCTGTCAGTGGTTGATGGATTTTATTTAAGAACATCTGTAATAACATTGAGACAGTTTTGTCTAAAAAATGTTGCAAAATGTTAATAAAACTGGTTTTTGGTTAGTAAAGCACTTTTTAACTTATTTTAGTTAATGCTCTTTTTAACTTATGCTGTCCCCCTTATATTAAATTTAATCAGAGAACTAATAATTTTGGGTAGGTATCACTATTTCAGAGCATAGAATCCCTTTCCTATTCATTTTATTTAAACTGTTCTTCTTGAGGTTAGCAATATTTTCTTTTTTTAAAGAATATTATTGATCTACAAGAAGGGCCTAACTTAATACGTTTATATCAGAGTAGTGCTATACTATTCTGATAGTCTGTTCTATTTTCTGAGTTTAACAGAAATGCAAATTTAAATGTCAACAAAACATTTTGTTGAGTTTAATTAATGTAGAACGCAATATTGATATTAATTTTGTAAAAAGAATGTTATTGCGTATACTGGTACTGTACCTACTTATTTTTGTAGAGAAAAAATTGATAATGATTTTGATGTGATTTTGAAATGAAATACTCACTTTATAGTTCACATTAATGAACCGATTTTTGTATTTGACAATTTTTGAGTGAATGTAAATACACTGAATTATTATCTACTTCTGTAGCCTTATTACAATCCTCTTTGGATTCATTCCCCAGTTAAGTAAAATAACAACAGTGATTTAAAATTTCATGTTAACTTATTCTCTGATTTGGTTTTGTGGGTCTATTTTAAAGTTAATTTTAGTAAACCACACATTTTACTATAAATCCATTGTTTACTTGACAACTTTAAGCTATAAAGTATTTTATTCCTTACATTCCAACCTCTTACATAAAGAAGTGTAGGCTATAAAAAAGGAAATCCATGACTGTTGCATTTGATAATTTAGTTATATTATTTTTAATCATTTACTATGTTGAGTAAATTCAGTGTGGATAGTTACATTACTCAATTTAACAATTTCACTGGAGACATTCATTACAGTTGTTACTGTATATTCATCACATATAAAAAATATAGTTTGGTTCCAGAATAGTAGTTACAGATCTGTTGGAAATTAGTGTAATCACTCCAATTTGCTAGACCCTGTTGATATTCTGAATGTACATGAAACATAAAGGCGGTTTTACATGCAACGATAAATTGAACGACAAAACTGCAATGACAAGTCGGTAGGTTTTTTTGGATATCGGACGATCGTTTACACCTAGCGATTAAACGTTTAACGATTTGTCTGAACGATATGATGGTACAGGCACACGTTCCGTCTTTCCGTACAAGTCAGTCGGTGTTTCCTCCTCATTTGTCATTTTTATTTTTGTCAGAAAAATCTTTACTTTTAATTTGCCATAAGCAAAGAAAGCTTTTGTACAGTTCTATAAACTCTATCAAGAACTCCCGAGAGGCTTGACGCAGGTTTGATATTTCTGTTTCTTCACCAAAATAAACTTTAAAAAACTGGTAACTTAAACAACAAATGGACATGCTCAGTAATCACTCAAAAATACGAGACGAGATATGAGACGACGACAACAAAACAGCTGTCGGTCGAGAGAGGTTTATCCATTTACACCTTACGACTTGTCAATGCAAACTTGCAGGGCAACGACTAGTCGTTGCGATTTCAAGAGATTTGTGCAATTTTTGCACAAACCTTCCGATCTGGCTCCAACTCAGAAAAATCGTAATGACTTGCGTTTTACACGTCCTGTCTTGCACGCAACTTCATATCGTTACGTGGAAACCCGGCTTAAGAAGTAAGTGTTATCAAGTTGACCACTATGATGTGTGGCCTATGTATAAATGGCACTTTGAAAGACCTGGAAGCTATATACATAGGCTAGTTATTCAATATTTATACTGTACTAAGTTATTTCCCTGTTAGACTACAGTATTGTAGTTTCTGCTATGGGAACGAACAAACCTTATCTTGGAGGCAAAAAGGAACTAAACATCTTGCTCTAAAACCACTGTTAAAAACGAACTTTCCTTGGAAAATTTATGTGTAGTTGCAAATTAAATTACCAAACAGAAAAATTTAATTGATTGATTTAATAAACTCTTAAAATATGATTTTAAATCCATAACAAAACCACAACTTTAATCACTGTACTGAAAGATGCACCAGAGCATAATGCCTTTGTAGGTTAATCGTAGTAATTGTAGGGGATTAAGTAGTTGTTTGAAGTCTTTTGCTGTAAAAAAAAAATAATAATAAACAAATAAAAAAACTGAACAACCAATAACTTAATAAATAAGTTTACTTCAATAAACTTAATATTAATTTTTTAATAATAATTAGGTCAATTTTTCTTGCAACGTGCAACGCAGCAGACGCACAGGTTCTAGCCTATGTCTGCTGATTTCCTGGGCCTCATAAGTACAAAAATAATTTTAACAGTTTATATTTATATTTATTTTTTAAAAGTTATATTTTGTAAACTGCCTATTTTTTGGAAATAAACTTTTATTCATTCATTCATTCATTCACCTTTTTCTTTTTTTAAACCATTGACCAAGAGAGGTGGTTTTTGCAGTTTAGAGATGGATCTAGAGCAGCTCTCTTCAAGGGGTTCTGCTATGGAGGACCCAGCAGACTCATCGCAGGCCTATCAACCATTCATTGTCATGGAGGATCTAATGGATAAGTTGAAAGTTTTGAATTACGACGAAGAGTTTATCAAGGCTCTGAAAATGCGTCCGCTTCACAGGTAATACCACAATGGTTTGTTTAAAAGCCTAGCTAAATGTGCCTTATTGTATTTTATGTATTTGAGATTCACACAGTGTTATAAAATTTAATTTTGTTCCACTGTCATCCTTAGTTTAGCTATCATCTAGGTTTATCTTAAAAAATGTCTTGCAATTGACAGGTAACACAAAAAAAGATAGTGACGTATTGTTTAGAGCAGACAAATTTAAATCATTTTAAAATTAACTAACCCAGAAGTAAATTTATAAATTTAATCTTATTCTATTTACTTAACTTAGCATCTTTGTATATTAACACGTTTGCGGCGGCATGGGAGCGATCGCTCCCACGCGGAACCCTAATGCCATCCTGATGGGTGCGATCGCTCCCAAGCTGCACTGCTTTACAATATGATTTATTTTTAAGGCAGGATCTGAGCTGGAAATCTGAAGCTTTGCACAGCACTGCTCAATAGTACAATGTATTTCGGGACCACATGGGATTTTACTGGGCAGTGCTGCTGCTACAGTCGGTTTTACAATTTTTACATTCAGGATGGTGATGAGGTTTGAGCAAAAACCTCGCCGCCGCAAACGTGTTAATAGGCAAGCATGTTTCGTTTCCTTCTTTTTTTCTCAGCTCATGTGCAATGTAGGCGAACGGTAGCCCGTGCATACCGTTGGAAAGTTATAGTCCTGTAGATGAGCAGAATCCCATTCTAATTCACATCGGACTCCAGGGCTACGCCCCACAGGTTTCAAAGTTCCAATGCTAATTTTATGGAGGAAGGGTAGTTGACTGACTCATTAGACAGCTGTTGTAAAAGAAACTGCTAGAAAAAACATGAAGAACAGATGTTTCAGTTATAAAATAAACTTCTTGGGTCCAGTGAAATTTTGGTCGAATTTTGATTAGGAGGCAATTTCTAGTGTCTGTATGCAATGCATCTATATATTTTTTCTTAAAAAACCCTTTACAGGTAATACCACAATGGTTTGTCTAGAAGCCTAGGTAGTTATATCGGGTTCAAAATAAATGTGCCGCACTGCGGTCGAAAGACAGAATTTTATTTCCCACCACAAGGAAAATTCCCTCAATTACCTTCTTGAATTCCCCGATTTTTTTTCACAATCAGATGTTATTTTAATTTCGCCCTTGAAATTTAGAGTAGAAAATAATGTGATGACCATGTTACTTCCCGTGCTACATTTTAAACGTCAAAGTTTGAATATTTGTTTACGAAAAATCAAAACAGTGGCATAAAAATTGACATGAGATATTAAACAGCTGTGGTAATTCTCAGTGATTCTGATTGGTCGGATTCTTGGCAGCGAGAGGAACGGGAATAATGGTTGAATTGAAATCTGTGTTTTGACCGCACATTTATTTCGAACGGGGTATAAATAAATATGCCTAATTGTGGCATTTGTATTTGAGAATCACACAATGTTTATAGATTTTTAATTTTTTTCACTGTCATTCTTAGTTTAGCCCTCACCTAAATTTATCTTTTATTCTTATTTTTTACTTAACATAATATACGGTATCTGTCTAAATATGCAATGCACCTATAATTTTTCTTAAAAAATGAAATTTTCCAAGCATACCTGTACAAAGTAGGTACCGTAGTTGCTTGGTTGTAAATTAAATTTATTAATGAGGATCTTTGACCGTTACAGGTATTACTTTGCACTGCAGACCAACCCTGGTGAACAGTTCTTCATGTTCACCTCCCTAGCGGCCTGGCTGGTGCGCAAAATGGGTCGTCCGTTCGAGCAACCTCAAGAGTACGACGATCCAAACTCCACCATCGCCATCGTCTTGGATGCAACCAGGGATCTTGTAAGATGTTTGATCCATCAAATGGTCTAGAGAATTATTACACAAGTATTGAAATAAAAAAAAACTTTTCGCTGATCAACCACAGCCACAACCAGCACAGTCCTGCTGGGCACTTAGAGAGTGGCCAATTACACTAAAGATAACTAATGTTGTTAAATAAATATATAAATTGAAAGTCATACAAACATAAAACACGGGTTTATTGATATCACTAAAGTGAATCTTGATATTGATCCAAAATATTGGTAGGCTTTCCTAGTTGTTTAGATAACTTGATTCAAAACCATGTTTACTTGTTATTTTTATCACCATCGCCATTAACATTACTTCTACATTGAAAGAGACCCACCATAAATTAGTTGTTAAAATTTGAGCTCATTGATAATGAGATTGGTGCGGTACTCTTTGTGAGCTATACAGTAATCCATCGACATGAGAACAGTTCATTTTCGTCATTCAGGTCCAAGCAAATTTAAGAGCTGGGCATCATTGTTAGTGTGTGAATCATAAGTACAGAAAAAATAAGTTGTGGCGGAGGTTTCTTAACTTCACTCTAAACTTTACTACTAACTGTTCTCTATAATGGTTTAAAAAACTTATGTCTCTTGATTAAACTTTGCATAAAGGGACTACTCGGCGACACTGTCCACAAACTGTGCCATTACCGGTACTGGTTTCTCCTTTTTGTCTATCCTTGTAAGAGTATAATTAGGCCTACTAAAATCAAAAAGTTCATAGTTGTTTAATTACACTGATTACACAAATTATTGAGGTTCTGCATTTTAACCTATTCAAAATGTGGTTTCAATTTCTATAAGTTATTGAAACATATTTTTTCAGTTTATTGTTGCACTTAAGCTGTATTTTAAAATGGTTGTCCTTTGTATATTGTTCCAGGGTATTCCCGTGGATTTTGCCCCCAACAAGCTGAAGCAAGGGTATGGCCGACATGCCATCTACATTCTTAACTGTCTAGCTGACAAGGCGATGGAACATGTCAAGTTTGTTTGGAAAAAGTAAGCATTTTATAAGTAGAGACAACTACACTATTGAGTATTAAAGAGCGTCATTTTGGGTCTCCTTAGAATAGAACCTTACCTTTACGTAGAACCTGTTTGTAAATACCTTGAAAGGTGGTAACGGTAACTGAAATTACCATTCTTTCAGAAAAGCCAAAATTAGCATTCTATGCTTTCTATGCTTTTGCTAATTGATGGTGCAGTCTAGGTTAGTTACAGATGCTCAACTCAAGAGTGAATCTACATGAAAAATAAAATTTTTCAATGTACCACATTATTGTAAAAATACTCTTTAAATAATTTTCTATAATATCGCATGACAGAGTAATATTTTGAGGTAGTGGACTATTTAATATTTTTGTTAGTAAATGAATTTTGGTCTTAGTTATTGTTAAGCTCTTTTTTTGAATGCCTATTTTCTTGAGAACATGGGGGTTTTATTTGGCCTCTGATCCTTGATAAATTTCATAGTGTACTAAAAATAGTTGAGCTCTTCTTGAGGAATTAGTATTTTTCACAAATTTTAAGTGCATAAAACTTCTAAGCGGAGCAGCTCAATAAGAAGTCTTGGTGGTATGGAAATATTGAGTGGGTTAATAGTTTGGCTGACGTGTCCTAACCGAAAAAATACTGAAATTTACTCCTTTTTGAAGTAAATGTTTTTTTTTTTTGTGTGTGTTTAAACACCAATGGTATTTTTTTAGTTTTGGGACAGAACGGTCCATACCCCATACTTTACTTATGAAACGTTAAATAAAATACGGTTTTTGCATTAGTTTAGCCACAATGTATGTAAATTATTAAATTTTTTTATCAGCATATTATTTTGATAGGAAAATTTTATTTCTAGTGAGGAGATTCTTATAAAAATATATTTAGAAGGGCTGATTACAATTATAGTAACCAATGGTTTTTGTAGTATTCATACATTTTGGGATAAAATAAAGGATTAATTTTTTTAAATAGTTTCTAAACACTACCCTGTTTCACAGGCCGAAACCTCCCCCAGAAATGGAAACCGAAGAGCAGCCAATCGATGATGAAGCAGAACTTCTGTTGGAAAAAATTGAAGAAGAAATGGCAGCTGAAGATTCTGATGAAGATGAGGACAATCTTCTGCACATCGATGACCTTCAAAATATTACTAATATCAACAAGGTGTGGTTATTGCAACATTTATAAAATATCCATGGAAACGTAGGTCTTAAACTAGGTTTACACGTGAGAGTTTTTAACTCTCAGAGAGATTGATACTCTCGGCAGATTCTCACAGAAGTGTTTACACTACAGGCATATTTTCCATTTACACGGCAAGTATAAATTTGCAAGATCCAGCTCTCGGAGAGAATTAGTTACTCTCGGATTGTGTTGGCGAGCTAACTCTCAGTACCATTTACACGACGCATATCACTCACAAAAACTCTCAGGTGTAAACCTAGCTTTATGTGAATTAAAATTGACTTCAGATCTATTTAATATGTTAACTGAACTTCAGCAACCCTTGTATAATTTTCCAACTGAGAACCCTGCACTGAAGCTATAGCAGGTGTCGAAAGCGCCGCCAGTCGCAAAATTCTTAATTCTGGTTAGTTTTACCTTAACAACACTAAAATGTCAAAAAGTTTGATAGATTGATTTAATTAATAGTAAGCGTTTTAGCAAATAATTTCCCAAGCGAGAAAAGAGTTATATATTTGTTTTTTTGTACCTATTTGGTTTATTTTCTCAATGAACCATTGTTGTTTTAAAACATATACATAATGATAAATATATTTTACATGATATTAATAATATAATAAACATTTTTGTTAAATATTAAATTAACACGTTCTCGGCAGCATGGGAGCGATCGCTGCCACGCAGAACCCTAATGCCATCGTGATGGTTGCGATCGCTCCCAAGCTGCACTGCTTTACAATATGATTTATTTTTAAGCCAGGATCTGAGCTAGAAATCTGAAGCTTTGCACAGCACTGCTCAATAGTACAATGTATTTCGGGACCACGTGGGTTTTTACTGGGCACTGCTGCTGCTACGGTGGGTTTTACAATTTTTACATTCAAGATGGTGATGAGGTTCGAGCAAAAACCTCGCCGCCGCGAACGTGTTAAAGTCGTTAATACCTTTTTATTAGTATATTCTTTTTAGAGCATGATGTATCACGGGAAACGTTGTCAAATCAATATGATAGCCTACACTTAAAAAAATCATGCCGACCAGGTCTTAAAAATTATTTGGCTTGAGACCATTCATAAGCATGTGGAAAACATAAGCCCATGCTAACTAGTAGGCTGTGAATGTACTCTTTTAAAATAGTTTACTTGATCGCTGCCAGACATCATGATGAGGCATCTGCTATCCAAAAAATGAAATACTGTCAAGTTTACTTTGCAAGTTCGTTCTGGTCAACTTAATATTTTACCCAACCATGTTATGCTAACATGATTGGACCGGCGTGGCAGCGAATATGTTAATCCATTCATTTGGCCATAATACAAAATATAGAAGCATGAGAAAACATCTACAATTAAATACGTACAAAAAACATGTTTTTTTAAACTTGAATAAATTTTTTAGAGCTTACTGGAGTCTCAGAAGCAGGAGGAAATGTTGGAGTCAAACACCAACAGTGAAGAGTGGAGGTTAGAACTGGAACGTGTTTTACCCAAGCTCAAAGTCACCATAAAATCAGGTAGGCCTACTAGAATGTAGATTGATATTGCTACCTTTATTGTTATCATTACAACGTAGCAAATACCAGTTTACTTTGTGACTTAGATGGAATAATTTTCAGATGTGTAAAACAGATTTTAATTTGAGATGAAAACTAGGATTGCAGGATCACATAAAGACTCCACAAGTCATTTTTATAGTTTTACTTTTCTAACGCTTATATGATAATAATGATGCTTAAGCATAGCATAACTGACATTATTGAATGGTAACGCCCACTATACCATGAATAAACATTATTATTTTTTATTAATGGTTTAAATACCTGATTAATGATAATCCAGACATTCTAGCTGTTTCATGCTAGCGCAACAATTGGATTACCACTAATCAAGTATTTAAACCATTAATTGCATTGGTTGGTAATCCATAGGGTAACATTCTATCATATTACCTTAAAATGGCAAAGCTGGAATTCAGCAACAAAGAAATTATATTATGTAGTATAGAGCCAGCATACACAAAAAGTAAAAATTGGGCCCCTCCCTTTTTCTGTGTTGTTATAAAAAGCATAATGTGTCCAAAAGTTTAAAAGTAGTGGACTTCAAACAATAAATTATGTCCGTTTAAAAATTAAATTAAAAGAAACAACTTGACCACCTAAGCTAGACCTATTATATCATTGTAATAATGTTTGCAAAAAATTTCAGACTCAAGAGACTGGAGGGCGCATCTGCAGCAAATGAAGCAATATCGAGCCTCACTTCAAGAGGTATGAGCCAAACAATAATTGTGTTATGATTTGTACATTTCCCTTTAGTAGTTGGAGCCAATAGCGATTCCGCCTTTTCCCCATAAGAGCAATGTTAAATGGGAAACAAAATTACTCCTTTATTTGGAATCAGAAAATTATGGTTTATATAGCTCTAAATAAAGGGTTCATCAAAACGGATGTGGTTTGCTAGGGATATTTTTGATAGTGAAAATCATTTTCTACAAAATAGAAAGAATAAATACATTCTTTTTCTAATTTTATTAAATTTTCCAGTCTTTTATTAAACTTTTGAAAGAATCAATCTTGCAAAAGAAACAATAATTGAGATTTAAACCAAATTTATTCCAAACCCTCTGGACAATAAAAAAATAAATTACATGACAAATAGTGTAGGGAAAAGTTTAGCATTGATTTTATAGAAAATAAATCCAATGTTGGTGCACTCCAATTTAAATTGTAGATTTTTACGTACGGTATGTCCTAATTTAAATTACAAGTCAGAATCAGAGAGGTCTTGGTCTTGCATATAGGCAATGAATTACAGAGTAAAGATCAAAATTAAAGGTAGAATTGTACTTTTGAACCATGAGAAGACAATTTTACACTTTCAGTCAATTTTTATTCAGAGAGAACAACTCTCTTCCTATTGGTTGGTATGTTCTATTTTAGAAATCTGAAATTTTAAACTACTGTAGCTAGATTCAATACAATTTCGGTAACTAATGTAGAGAAGCAGCATTAAATTGGCTCCTGCCGTTGGTAATCAAATAAAATAAAATAGGAGCTTGCAGTCTGTGGTTAATAATTACAGGTGGTATTTTCTTTACCATGCTTCAGAATCATGCTTCAAAAATTCAAAATTCAAACAGAGAGTTATCCTTGCTTGTCTGCCGCAGGTGATGACGGGTGCCAGTACCCAATTGCAGCACCTCTCAACCGACTTGGGCAACTCTCTCAACAAGATCCAGAGCCGAGATAAGTTCCTCAACAGTCAGTTGGAGCCGTTGCTTTACCAGTACCGGACTGTCCAGGTATTACCCTCCATCGGGCGCACCACAAACCTTTCCTACGGGTGGTCAAATATTGACTCTTATAAATTTTTGTTTGTTTTACATCTCATTAAAGAACTAATATTAAGTTTATAAGTCATTAAAGTTTAAATACAGTCTTTTTTATTTCAGAGAGAACGTTTTTTGGTATCTCTTACCTTAGTTATTAATAGTTTATTCTAATGTTACATAAGAACTCCCTAATTAAATCACAAGCTGATTTACCCTAAGTCTACAGTTCCAGCTTAATTATACTACAGATAATAATCGATCGCAATGTTGCTTTCAGGATGAGTTAGCGAAGATTTCCGAGCAGTACCGGGAGGTGAGCGGAGGAGTGACGGAACGACAGAAGACTCTGGCTCGGATCACAGACGAACTGGAGTCAGTGAAACAGGAAATGGAAGAGCGAGGGTCCAGCATGACGGATGGATGTGAGTGACGGAATAGTCATGAGATTTGATTTTCAACAACAGATCTCCTTATTCAAAGGTTTTTGTTATAGTTATAGTGAACTTGTAATTAACCCTAGGAGTGGCGAACGGTAATGATTACCGTTTTCAACATATGCTTGTAAAATGGCAACGGTAATGATTACCGTTATTTGTAGCAGTTTTTTCCGTTGCGTTGTATGCACTGAAAACGTCGGTAAAATGAGATAAATCTTATACCAATGGAAAGAGGAGATTCTGAAGTTTCATTTTATTATAAGGGCGAACCTTATAACGAAAGTATAACGATGTAATCATTAGTTACATTTGAATGAAAATTACGCGCGAACTCGCGGCAGCTCCAGATTCTCGCAAAATCACAAAACATGAGTAACTTCAAAAAATCGTAGCTCAGGTAATTTTTGTTTCTGGCAAAAACGAGTGGTACCACTGCAACAAGGATGAAATAAGCTGTCATTCCGTATGAAGTATAATGTTATAATACTTTCCAACAGCTGATAGGAAATTTATGAAATCAGTAAATATTTACGTAATTACTGAATTGGCGAAACGGTAACGATTACCGTTGACTAAAACGTGAATAATATAACGTAAAACGCAAAAATAAACATTGTGTTATATATGCTCTTGAAGAGGAAGAAAAGCAGAATTCAGTGATGCTCTGTTGGTCACACTGACTTCACTAAAAGCTTGAAGGAAAATCGATGAAATCGATCGTTTCCGTTGCATCTCGTGTTTTTATTCCGTGTGCCGGTCCAATAGTAAGTTTTTATCGATTGTTTTTAGCTAAATCATAATTATATTACAGTGTAATAGTGCGTTACAGTGTAGTTTAGTGTATTAGGTGTAATATTTATGCAATAGAAATTTGAAAATTTTTTTTCAAATTTTCAAATTTGAAAAACGCGTTTTTCGAAAAAACAAATTTTTTATTTCGATGGTTGTAAAAGTAAAAAAAATGTTTTTCCTACAAATCTTATTATATATTCTTTTTCAGAATATTATTGGCTTCAAAAAAACATTGGTCTTATTCTATTTATTTATTATTGGAGGGTATTTTAGTAACAATCAAAGAGTAAATGTACAAATTGGCGTTTTGCACTTTTTTCGAATTTTTGCTTGTAAACTTATAAAAAAAATATTTCTGGTTACATTATCATATTTCTACGTAGGGAAATAAATTGTCTACAAATTGTATAATTTGAATTTTGCAATAAAAATTTATTTTACCTGTGATAAGATTTTGCTTTTGAAATTTGATTTTTTATTTTTCATTTTTTTTGTATTTTTTCGCTTATTGCAAAAAAATGACCTTTCCAAAAGTCATTTTTTCTATCGTTTTTGGATTCTCCTGTCTATTACAAACAAAATGAATATAAGGTTCAATAGTTTTACTCTGAATGCTGATTTTATGCGAATTTTTGAAAAAACCCTTGCAAATTTGCCAAAATTAGTGTGCCACTCCACAAGCACAATGCTAAAATTGGCCGCGCCACTCCTAGGGTTAAATTCACCACAACAAAAATATTTGAATGTTAAATTAAATTTTTTTGTATTTAAATCTATGGTAACAAAACAAATGCAATCTTAGACTGAGAAACCAACTTCTCAAAATTTTTAATTGTAGTTTTAGTATTTCTAGAACATTTTTTACTATGCATTTCATACAATGTTTTAAATGGATTTATCAATGAAGTTTGTTTTTAATGTAGATTTTTAAATACATGGCTATGATATGATCTTTTGTAAAAACAAAACATGTTTGCAAACACAAAACAGATTACCAAATTTAAAAATTATCTCAGACAGTTTCAGACAGTATTATAGTTGTGCTTTATCTGGGACAAAAAATAATTATAATTTGGGATCAATGATGGGATTCTGTTGCCATTGGTCCGCTCAATTCCAATCAAACGATGCATTGTACATAATTTAAAATATAATTCTCACCTCAAATCTTAAAATAAATTAGGAATTTGAGATTGCCAACAAAAGTGGATGGGTAAATAAGAAATATGGGTTAGGGATATAAACTGTCAAGTGAAATTGTCTATCTGTCTAGGCTCTTTTGGTGATGAAAAAGCTCTCGACGTTACCGTTCTTATCAACCTTTTTTAACCACATTCCCACCCTCTACTGGGCTGAATAAAATTGATTTCTAAATAAACTGTGACTTTTCAAGTCAATAAATGAACAAGTCAAAAATACCCAAGTCTTTGAATATGACTTCACATATAACGTAGATTTCTAATGGTTCTCTCTGTTTTTCCAGCACCACTTGTGAACATCAAGAAGGCGATGGGTCGAGTGAAGAGTGACATTGCAGCCATGAATGTCAGAATCGGAGTGTTGGAGTATTGCATCACCCAAGCCAGACTCAGGGACAAGGACTTGCTACAGAACGAACTCACACCCAACACTGTCTGAAATCACCGTATGAATCACAGATGGGGAAAGAAGCAGTGAAAAGTAGGAATAAATTTTCATTTTTTTTTTAGTTCTTTGTGACGTAACCAATTTTCTTCAAACTATTGAAAATTTATTTTCATTTGATCTTAGTTGTCACTTTAACTCAAGTTTATTTTAGTTTGACTTAAACGTTTGACTTTTTTCAGTTTTATTGAGTTATTTGTCGTCATGCAATTTAGCAATCAAGAACTCAGTTAATTGGTGAAAAAAAAAAAAAAAAAAAAAATGGTCACTGCTACTTTTTCCATCTGTTACTAGAAATGTTTAATGGTACTCTAGTCTTGTGCCTTCACATGATCTCACATTGCTTCACCAATGCTTTATATTGGTTTTCAATACTTTTTATTAGCTTTTGACTTGGATAATATGAAATCGTTTCCTCTTTAGAATGTTTAAGCTTAAACTTGTTTTTATAAGTTATGTACCTTTTGCAATAAACAGTACTACTTGCAAAATGTTAATGTGGTTCATAATATTATTTCACCTAAAATTCGTTTGAAATGTGAGTAGATCAAAATATTGTGTTTTGCATCAGAAGGAATGATAAGCTCTTTGCTTTGTCTACAAAAATTGTTTTATCATGTTAAGGGACATTTGAGAGTAGCCTAAACACTTTACCAGTCCTTGAAAAGAAGCTTACATGGACTTACCAATTTTTTTCGCAGGTTGAGATTCTTGTTAGGTTGTTGCTATTTGTTTCTACCATCCCCTTATTACAATTCCTATTATTGATTGAAAATTTATGTACTATCTCTTGAAAAAGACAGAAACTTGCAAGACATAATACCCACTCCATTGATGGGGAAGACAAGTTGAGTCTTTAATGTAAAATACATCCACTTCAACAAAAAATACCTGTGTTACACTTATTAACACTTATAAAATATCTGGGTTACACTTTTTAACCTTGTTGAATAGTGTAACCTACGTAGGCCTAATCCAACAGAAAAATGAAATTAATCATTGGAGCCAGTATTGCATGGTTAGTACGGTAAAGTTCACGGACTTGGACATTCTGACACTTTACATCATAACGTTAGGATGACTCTGCTTTGCTATTTGTGAATATAAGGGTATTAGAGAACTCTCTTTCAAATAATTTTAGATTTGTTCCTTGTGTCAAGACAATAAAAAAAATCAACAAAGATGGGTCTAAAATCCTTTGCAAATCTGCTAGCCGCCATTTTGTTTTTTTCGCATGATAATTTTTATTTACATAACAGATGGTTGTAGGCTATTCAGTTCATATTTGGTGTAAAACTTTAACATACCGCTGTAAATTTTCGGGAAACTTTTCGTTATTGTGATTTTTGTCCATAAAAACATTGATTTAGCATTATAATTAATGAAAATTGAGGTAATTTTAACAGGAGAATCGCAATAACTCCGTTATTTGTTGTTAGAACCTTACAAACGTGATACCGTTGGTTAGATAATTTAATTTGGCATCTTTTTGTCTATTGTAAAATTTTGAAAAAAATTACCGGTTTTGAGATACAGTACACTCTTGTTCTTCGGACTCGGCGACATCGGAACTCCGCTTCATCGGAACTGAAAATCTGGATATTATTAATTTTTTTCTCTTACGAAATAAATAATTTTTCCGTTTTAGCACCTTCAATTTCCATTCGTTCTATCCGCACAACAGTGAAGTATCACATTTTGCATCAAACGTCATCAGGCGTTTTCCATAATCTGTACCCATCGATGTGATTTACGAGGCCGTGGAGTATTCGCACAAAAATTGCAAGAGGAAGGGGGCAGGAAGTGAACATCCGCTTCAACCACTTCCCAAACTGTCATTCAGTCTGTCTCGCGTTGCGACTGCACCTGTGTTACGTGGAAGTCAGTTGACTGCTGGAATATGGGTGGAATATGAAAATGGAATATGAGAATAAAGATTTTGAATCTTTATTTCCTGCGTTTTTTTTATTCCTATAGGTTCATAGTTACCATGTTCAAAGTTTGAGTGCCTTATTTTCATAAAATCTCTTGTGTTATTAAAAACAAGAGTGAATACAGTCACGATAGGTCACCTTACGGGCGGAAGTGATGACTCATGACGGACTCCGCTTCATTGGAATTTTTTGACATCCGAACCGGCCGTCCGCCACATTAGTTCCGATGAATGAGAGTGTACTGTATTTGAGATTAAAAACTTAAAATGGCCACCATTTTGAAAATTTACATAGAAAATAATTAACTCTTTTCCTGAAAATGAATATTGCTATGCTATGCTAAAGCTTCATACCAAATATGAACTAAATACAACCATCCATTATGAAAATAAAAATTATTATGTGAAAATACAAAATGGCGGCTCATGGCTTAATGAACGATCTTAGACCCATCTTTGTCCGATGTTTTTTGTTTGCCTTGACCCTAGAAACAATTCTACAAATTTTTTTGAGTTCACCAACACCCTCATATAAGACAACTTTTGGTCAAAATTGGTGTTTATTTTTACAACTCATTTTCAAAACACCTCAAATACAAATCATTGAACAACTCATTCTTTAAAATATCAACATTTATTAAGTTTAATTGACAGTGCTTACACATTGAACATCCTGCAAACAAACATTTCATCTGCTGTTTGAAAGTAAATGATTCATGATCAGAATAAAATAACTTACCGAAACCAAGAAAACTTTGTTAAATAACTGTAGACATTAATTTCAACAGACTTTCTCATTCCGTCTTGTTCCAAATTTTAATGAGATTTTTTTCTATTAAATTTAATTATTAAATCGCTGTTAATGAAACATTGTTAAATAACTCTTAAAACTAGAGAGTATTTTTTTTTTTATTACATTACATTTTTTAAAATTTTACCTAGGCCTAAAAGTCTTGTACAAAACTTTTGTCAGTAAAAAAGCCTTACATGACAGTTTTTATACAAACATCCACTCTAATAAGTAAAATAATTATACAAATTTGTCTGTTAGTTTATCCTTATTATGAGATATATTTTTTGAAAATTTTATAAAATTACGTCTAGTTTATATATTAGAATATGTATTTTTTTTTGTAAAAAAGTTTTTACTTGAACTGAACCCTCCGTCGGTGACACCACAGAGTTTTCCTCGTGGCGCTTTAATTTTTGTAAAAAAATATGCGTTGTTGCCGTTTTTTAGTCGCAGAAGACACAGTAGCTCATGGACATCTTTCCAGGAAGCGACATGACCAATTTACGCTTGCCAAAACCCCCATATTGCCAAATTATATTACCAAATTATATTGCCAAAATCGATTAAATGCTAAGAGTCGTGTAACATGGAGGCAGTGTCTGTGAGTCACTGCTTGCGCCCAGGCTCGTTCCACTAAGCTCCCGGTGTGTAGTTCCGTGTGTCACCTACGGTATTGTTGTTTTTGTTTTTATTGTTGTTTTTGTATAAGTATTTTGATTGCATTAATTAATACTTTTACTGATTACACATGGTTTTTTATACAAGTTTGTATTAATATACACTAGTGGCTTGTAGGGGCAAAGGCCCCTAAAAATCAAAATGAAAAAATGGTGATATTGTCTCCAAAAATTAGTTTCAATTTATCACCTCCTAGCAGTATTACTGTTTTATTATTTTTTTTTTTTTTCAAGCTGTAGTGTGAATTTACACATTTAGATTTTTGAAATAAAATATTCCCTAATCTTGACCAAATGTTTTGTGGCACCAAATCAGTAATTTACCAATAATTACCCTTAATTAAAATACGGTAGTCTATTTTGTGGAAAAAATTTTTGCACTATTATACTACCGAACGCGGTAAAAATACTTTTAACCCTAAACATGTTCATGATGAGTTTGTAACTCAAGTTAACAAAATAGTTCAATACAACATAAGCCCATTAATACTGTACACTCCTTCATTCTGGAATCCTGTGCCCCCCTTTCCCTACACTCGTTGTGATCCCATGCCCCCCTGGCCCCCATGCCGCCCTGTCCCCTCGTTCACCTCTCCTGACAGTGTTTCCTGTACCCCTTATAGCCACATGCCCCCGTACCGCCTTGTCCCCCAATGCCCTTGTGGCCATCATTCTCCCATGCCCACACTTACCCACAGTTCTTCCCTGTGACCCCCATTCTTGCTATGTTCCTCATTCCTACCCCATGCCCAACCACCTTCTGTGCCACCGATGTCTCTAGTACATTTTGTGCCCCCATCTCCATGCACCCATACCCCCCGTGCCAACATGTTTACAATTCCTCCCCATGCCCCCTACATCCCCATACCTCCTCCTTGGCCCCCATGCCCCCCTAATCCCAGTGCCCCCGACATCCCTCGTGTCCCCATGCCCCTGTACCCACGGTACTCTCCTGTGCCCAAATGCCCACCGTTCTTCCCCGTTGTCCCCAAGCACTCTATGACCCACAAGCCTCCCCAGAGCCCCAATGCCCATCTACCCCCCCCCCCCCTGCCATTTGCCATTGACGCCCCTAGTGCCCATTATGCATTCCCACACCCGCAACGCCGTGCCCCCTTGCTTCCGCGCCCCTTGCCAGATGTTCCTCCCCATAGCCACCGTGCCCCCCTTGCCCATTTCACCTATCTTGCCACCGACGACCCTAGTGCCCTTGTGCCCCTGCAACCCCCGCCACAACATGCCTCACGGAATCCCCAAGCCTCCACAGAGTGCCCCCTATACCCACACAGCCGTACCTTCCATGATCCTTTGCCCTCATGCTCGCCGTTTCTTCCTGTGCCCCTATGTCACCCTTGCATCCACCGTTCGATTCATGCCCCCCCCTCCCCCCTATATCCAGTGCCACCGACACTCCTCGTGCCCCTCATGACCTTCGTACCCCCATATCCTCGAACCCCCTGTACTCCCCATGATCCCGTGCCACAATCCCTGCCATTCCTCTCCCATACCTCGATGGCATCCTGTGCCCCCCTCCATGCTCCCTATTTCCCTGATGTCTCCCCTGTGTTCCCATGCCCCCCTTACCCTCCTAGCCACCGACATCCCTAGTGCTATTATTGTAGTCTCACTTTTTCTGTTCATCAATGACGTACACTATCATTGTCATGAAAAGCACCCGGTCTTATGGATTAACGGGCGTTTATTGTTTCCCTACAACCTACGCAAAGAAGGAAGCAAAGAATAGATAAAAACCAAAATGAATTATTCCTCAAATGGAGGTTATCCAATGTTAGTAGTTTACATATAATGATTCAGTTGAAAATAAACGAACTCTCAACAAAACGATTTAACTCTTCAAATTTAACTAATAAATAGCCAATATATAAAGCAGCTAACTTAGTAACTAAACGACATTCACCGAGTAATGGTAGTTAACCATTATATCAACCATGCCACGTCCAAGCAAGTTTTAACTCTGGTATATTCAGCATAAAAATTCTACTCCTGTTTCCTTAAGCAGATGTTCCAGTGTATATTTTGTAGTATAAACTCAGCTGGTTATTGATCAGATATTTTGAGTTAAGATAACCATATAATTATAATTATAATGTTTTAAAATTGGCAATGCACTATATAAAAGAGGAAAACACTAATAGCCATGAACAGGTTACAGGTCCACAGGAGATTTCATCTTCCTGACCCCATCTGTCTTTAAACACACGTGTAGATCTAAAAATCTTCTTCCCATTAGATTAACATTGGAACTTCAAGGTCTAATGGGGCGAAGCACAGGTAACTTTTGATAATTCTGGTATTTTTCCTTGCGTCCTTGGCCCTCAAGCTTTAAAATGAGCCATCATTTGTTACCCTATCTTTATTCTAACTCGAGATATTTCAAGGGGACCCATTCGCTTACGGAATTATATATAGATATAAAATTACCCTGCCTGTCTATTATTTCAATACCCGAAGAAAACTCCGTGAGTCACCATTCGTGCTTTTAAGTCTATGTCACCGACGAAGGGTTAAATTACTTATCTACTAACATTGGTTTCCAAAAAAAGGAAAATTAGTTCTAGATACTAATCAATTCATTCTCAAATAAAATAAAAAAAACCTTTTAACACCAATTACTATTACACTGTACATCTTAAATTACCATTTACATCACTAACTGAAATCTTTACAAAACTTTACATCAACCTTGGTTTTAATTGAACACATAATTCCTCCTCTTGTCAAAATAGCAGAAGGCAAAGCAACCCTAACATTTTATCAACACCAAGAACAACTTCCATTGATACAATAACAGTCTTTTTCCTACATCACAGTTATAGAATAAGTTCCGAACCAATTCTATGTCAACGTGAGACTGTAGTGGAATTGTAGGATCCTCCAAGAGAAAAGTTGCAGCAGCAGTAGGGGACTGACGACTGGAGCTCTAGAAGACTGTGAGACTGTCACTCTTGTCGGTTCATGCTCTGAAACTAAACATGAAGATTGTTAAAAAATTTAGACTTTACAATTCAAATCGTCAATTCTAACTACAGTAAATTTTTGATAATTCAACACGCATTGGACCAGGACCGGAAGAAGATAGAAGGATAGAAGATATTTGATATTGAGGTTTCTTTATAAAAATGCTAAATTCTTTCCTGTTGGGAAAAAATAAAACAGGGTGAAACTGCTCAAAGGGGCACAAACAAAAAACCACTTTAGTAAATTAGATATCTTATCCTGTATACTTCTAATACGAGTAAGGTATATTTGTACGTATGTATGTTTATATGTAAGTTATGTTTGTACATGGATCTCAAAAACGGCTCGAAGGATTTTCTTCAAACTTTGCAAATAACTTAGTTCTGGGATAAAAATAATATAAGTACAGTACTCTATGCCAGGAAAAATCTTATTTCCTTAAAAATCTTTAACTAAAATAAAAAAAATTAACATTGGTCTCATGGAGTTACAAAAACAGAGAAATAATGAAAATTGCTGACTCAACTGTCAAAGCGCACTCCTCAAAAGTGTTCCAATACAAATGTGTGGTTTTGCATGGCAGCCAGTTACTAAATTATAAAATGGTACTACTGTGTAATAAAAATAATTTATCATTTTTTCATACCGCTGATTATGAATGTTTATATAAATAAAAAGTATAAAACAGCTAATTAATTTATTTGTAGAATTGAATTTAAAAACAAAAGCATTAGTAAGAATTATGAAAACAGCTGTTAACTAAATAATTATAATCCACATGTTACATATTTAACCCTTCCCGGGCTGTGGGCTACATTAAATCACGGGCTGAGACGGAATTATTCCAAGCAAAAGTTCAAAACATAATGTGGTAATTTCCTGTTATTAATTTGTTCAAAATAATTCATGTGTTTAAAAATACATGTTTTCAGTGCTGAAATAATTTTTTTGCACATGTTATAAATAAAATAAAATTTGAGAAGACGGATATATCCATCTTTGGCCCGCAAGAAAACTTAAGTAAACGTATATATCCGTCCGCCGCCCAGAACGACAACCAAGAAATATGAAAACTACCTATAATTTGGAGTATTTTTGCGGGCGGAGGACGGATATATCCGTTTATGTCATTTTGTTGTTTTATTTACTACCTAACATAATATAACATTAAAAACTGTTCCTCTTAAAAACATAAAAAAACAAAACCTAAAAATGCCCCTAAAACAAAATGCTCACGAATGCTACACCTGAAGAAATTGACGATTCCCCGGTCAGAAGATCGTGGCGAAGAGGACCTGGTAAATGGTAAATGGTAAATGCAAGAACTACAATACATCGTGCGTCTGGTTCATTGCCTTCTTCGCCAGAATACGAAATCCCCTTCAGATGCACTTCTTATTTAGCAATTTATAACATCTTTAACAAGATTTGAGTCATTAGGAATAATCATTTTTAAATAAAACTCATAGTACGTCATTACAAAAACGTAAACAAACACTCACTGTAAAGCCCCAGCACAAACTGACAGTTCGGGCTACACATGGGTTGTTTTGGCATGAAACAGGTGAAAAAGTCACGGGACATAATCTTGCCAACTGTAAAAACTAAATTACCCGTCATAAAGTCAATATAATTTTTATAATCGTAATATATACAACATATGTTTTTCGTACTTTTGGACGGATATATCCGTCTTTATCCCGGAAAAGAAAATTTCTAATAAAACGGATATATCCGTTTTCAGCCCGGAATAGAAATGAAATTTAACGTATATATCCGTCAATAGCCCGGGAAGGGTTAACATATGATTCAATAAATATGCACAAGCGTGTAGAATCTGTAGGCCTACACATTGAAACAGTCTGAAAGGAAAGTGAGCAAAGCGAACGAGTTCGTCGTTAAGGCTAGGGAGCGGAACGAATGAGCTTGTCTGGAACTAGAAATAAGTTGGTTTGCACTAGGCATTTTAGCTCACTGTCTGTAACTGATATTACTATAAAGAATATTACTGTCTGAGTTTATTTACTGTAAATTAATAAAGGAACTCAATTTAAATCATTGACTATGTACACTAATGTGAGTAGACTTCTCATAGCATAGGCGTGTGTGAAACCTATTGACAGTGGTGCGATCTTGTGCGGCGTACATGGAAGTACACGTAACATATGGGAGATAAATCAGTATTACCACTCTTCTCAACCAAGGATGAAACATTTTATAACTGAAAGCTATGTTTATGATTTCATAAAGTTTTTTTTGCAGCACTGTAAATTCAGCTGAATAATAACATCATCGATGGCAGCGACTCTAGCGCCGCATACACCGAACTTCCAAATTTTTGCCTCAAACTAAATGCATTTGATGAGAGGTCTATTCACGTTTGTGTACATAGTCAATGATTTAAATACTGAAAAGGTATTAAAAAAATGTTACACAAATCAAAAATATTTTTCTGACATTTGATATTGCTTCCAAGTCATCGTCATATTGTAGAGTGTGTCGGATCCAAGATTATCAACCTAAGAGTTTAACTTACTGTACTCAATTTATTTTTCAATTCTAACTGGCCTGAAAAATGAAACCAAATAGTAGTGTGCCTGATTGAGAACTTGCAGACTAAAGACCTCTGAAAGTCTTTTTCTATCGTAATTCATTCTTTTAGAACCATGGGCGGAGTTTCGGGGGGGCCTGGGGGGGCCGGGCCCCCCCAAAAATTTTAAAAGTTGTATGTAAAAAAAAACAAAGTTTATTAGCTAAATAATTATTCATTGAGTTTTATAGTTCAAAGTTATCCCACTTTAACTTAGGCCTAGCCTACTAAAAAAAATAACACTATTTTTTTACATTTTCTACCTATGTTCATGTATGATACTGAAAAGTAAATTAAACAATAGTAGATTATCGTAAATTAAACACCGTTTGTGGGAACTACTAAGTAGGGATATTTCGTAGGTCGTCAAGGGAAAATTTAACCTTAGGCTTTACAGTTGGCAAAACTGACTGCCAAACTCAGGTGGGTAGCTGCCCGCTACGACGCATATATTTATCTTAAAAATAGCTTTATGTGTATCTTTACACTTTGAATTAGTAAAGATGTCAAATTAACATGATTTGCCATTATTGAAAATTTTCTATACATCCCTATGTCACTAGACTTTTTATGCATCCGTAGGCTACTATCGGCAGAGTTTGTTTAACATCACTGTCAAGATACACCATATACTCAGCATGAATGATAAGTGTTCGGCCTAGAAGACTAGCGGTCAGTAGTGCCGCAGAGCTTCATAATATGGTTAATTGGGTGAAAATAATCAAATAGTTCAAATAAAAAAGGTATATCTTGAAATATTTACCTAGATATCCACAGTTTTTGTTTCAACATCTTGGAATGGATTTTTCATCTTTTTTCCCCTATATTTTCATAATGGCGAACAATTTAAATTTTTAAACCCCAATATATATAACCGGTAAATATTATAAAAAATATACACGGGACAAAAAAGTTTTAACATTTAATTATCTTACCAGTAACCATGATATCAAGTTCCCAAGGATCTGACGATAAATAACGGAGTTATTGTGATTTTTTAGCCGAGATACATTGATTTTGTATTACATTTAATGCGAATTATAGTTATTTTAATACAAAAATCACACAATAGCTCCATTATATATTGTCAGATCCTTACGACCTTGGTAGGGCCTATCACTGGTTAAATAATTAAATGTTAGAACTTTTTTGTCTTTAGTAACATTTTATAACCTATACCAGTTTTAAGATATTTGAGATTATACTTTTAAAATGATTACTATTTAAAAAATACACATAGTAAAACAAAATGTATTTTTATGTACACTGGTTATTAAGTGGAAAAACAATATAGCGTATATTTAGGTAAATGTGCATTTTATAATATACCTTTATATGAACTTTTTTGCTTATTTTGATCCAATCGCATATTGTGAAGTTTAGTTACGTATTTTAAAGGCACCCTGTATATGATTTTTTAAATCAAAATGTCGTGCATCTACTACATGGACAATAATTTATTTCGAAAATCATTAAAACCGTTCAAAAAGGTAATTACTTATTGGGAGTCTATAGACAACGAGACAAGGGATTATATGAGTGCTTCCTATTCCTGGGTTTCATAAAAACTGACTGAGTGTCATGACTGTATTCATATCCCCAAAATACTTGTATCTTGTATCAGAATGTGCTATCCACCATAAGTGTTTACTTCGAACTTCGAACTCAGCCTGAATGTAGAGGATATTGGTAAATGTCCTTTATCACTGACCCCCGTTGGCCCCCCCAGCAATCAGAGGTAAACTCCGCCCATGTTTAGAACAGCACTTTTTATGTTTAAAGAGGGGAAAATTAGACCTCAATAGACTTGAAAATGTGTCGATGAATCAACCAAGCTGTAGAACCGAAAGAGGAAATGTTTGTACAAACCCATAACATTCGCTGCTTCATCTTCGTTTTTGAGATTGAGCAGCACGCTCGAATGTGATTGGTGGTTTTTTGTGAAGTCTCTGGGTCTTTCCAACTCAGCACTCTTCTCTGTTGTCTTCCAGTAGACACTCAGAATACTTGCTGTGCAACGGATCTGTCACAATTAAAAGTGGTTGATAAATGATTTTGTAATTAGTTATTTATTTTCAACCCGAAATCTCCCTCAAAGCTTTTTATTATAGCTGTATACTTGTGCTAGACTGCCAGATTAATCAGAAAATATTTAGGGAAGGAACTACACAAAATATTTTATTCATCTCTCAATCCTAGAAGTAACTTCAAATTTGTAAGGTTCTCAAAACCGTGTTTTCTTAACCCGTTCAAAATTAATGACCAGTCGAAAGAAAGAATTTATCTCCCACCACTGGAAAAATATCCATTCTATCCCCTTATTACTATGTCCACTGGAACTATCCTAAATTCTATTATTTTCATAATGAGCTACCACTTAAATTTCACTGCTGAAGTTCAGATTAGATTTGCACGGGCTGATGACCGTGTTTCTTCTCAATTGATGTTGCAAGCCCTTTTTTTTTTTAATCCCGGCCTTTTAAAAATGTCAAAATAAGCATATTTGTTTACAAAAAGGGAGATATTTAACAGCTGTAATAGTATTCAGTGATTGTGATATAATTGATTGGATTATTGTTAGTAGGAGTATTGGGATGGATTGTGGTAATTGAGATTCGTCCTTCGATCGCACATTAATTTTGAACGGACTTTAGGCTGTGCAGCCTCTTGTTAACTGACTTTTGCATTAGGCTGGCAGCCCATTACAAA
The DNA here is from genome assembly GCA_030545055.2 of Neoaliturus tenellus. NCBI lineage: Eukaryota > Metazoa > Arthropoda > Insecta > Hemiptera > Cicadellidae > Neoaliturus > Neoaliturus tenellus. The sequence goes on from CM061537.1 coordinate 43,132,003, forward strand.
CAATTTCCCTCCCTGCATGATTATGTCTATAAAATGCTGGTACTTGACCAACTTGATAAAATAGTTAACAAGGTCTAAAAATGAATTATATGTCTTTGAAACAGTAATCACTTACTTTCAGTCTACTATTACTGTTGAAGTCCTGTGGAACCAGGATTTTTTCAAGGATACTTGTCGAGCTTTCTAATTCCCCTGCATAGTTGCTTTCTCGCACAAAGTGGTAAACATCAGCATGTCTCTTGTCAACCTAAAAACCAAATTCAATTATTAAATTTGTATTTAAAAATTTTGATTGATGGCTACAGCTTACCCTAGAAGAATTTAGTAAAAAAAATTAGGAACCATCAGTGTTACAAAACACAATGGATAGTAAATAAAATAACAGATGTCCATACTTTAACCACAGGGCATTGGAAGTAAAAGTACAATCGACTGCTCTCATGGTTGATCCATCTGCATTGGAAATAAAAAATGCAGGCCTCTGATGTGAGGAGAACTGGCAGTCAATTGCTGGCCACCCTCCATTAAAACCCTACAGTTTTAATTGTAACTTATGAAACTTTTGTAATTTTCCATCGAAGTTAATTTTGTAAATCACTAATGTTTATTCATTGGTTCTTAATGTTGTTGCAAGTAGTTTCAACTTCATTTTCTAATAAAGAAATTGCCACCTTAGCTGTACAAAATAGCCTATTAACATAGTAATAATGTTTTACAAAAAAATATAAAAATATAAAGAAAAAATATCTTTTATCAAATTTGTTTTGGTGTAAAAACTCCATTGAAGGATAACACTGTTCAAATAGTAATTGAAAATACAATGAAACCCAGTCTCATAAACTCAGATATTACGAATAATTATGATTTGCGTGTTGCCGCACCTGGTGTCCGTTAATTAGCCAGGAGAGGTTGGCAGCGGGCCAGCTGTCAGCCGATGTGCAGTTGACTCTCAACTTATCGCCCACCTGGTACCTCGGTCTCAGGCCTTGCAGGGAGGGCGACTGCTTTGGGGGCGCTGATAACATAAAGTTATGTTACATTCGGATGATTTACGTACAATGGTAAATATGTCTGTTTTGTGATGTTGTGATTTGGTTTATGTGTTCAGTGGAATTCAATACAGTACAAATATGTTATATAGTACATTGATTGATCTAATGATCCTTACTTTTTTCAGGTTTGCTGTCAATCACCTTGATTTTACTTTACTTAATTTTCTATATCCTAAAAGTTTAAAAAACTGTACATTAATTTACCAGCGAAGCTTTAGGCCGGCTACACATCAAAACCGCCATGACGCAGCAAGACAAAACAGGTAATAACATATGTTTCAATGGAATCACCAAAGACTGTTGTGTTCGTTGTAGTGTGTGGGCATTAGATTTAAACATATGCTATTACCTTTGCTCGCGATATCGTTAGACATTTTTTCATGTGGCTTCCGTTTTTTGTGCAGCCATCCTTACTGAGCCATCCTGTACTTTGCCAAGCCAAGTATAATCATATATAATTGTAGTCCTCTACAAAAGTGTCCTCAACCGAGGGACATTCTAAAAACGGTTTATAAATAACATAAATAATGGATTTATATTGTAAAAGAATAGTTGACTACATATTATTCTCCACAATAAAATTTGCCAAGTTGACATAAATGACCAATTCTTGTAAAGTTAGAAATATAAAATACTCCACTTTCATTTCATATCCTTGGAGTATTGTTATCTTTGGGTGGTAAATGACTAGTTCAAAGTCTTAGAATCTTTGTTAAAGAGCGTGAGCTTGAATGACTTTTATATACGCACATCAGACACATTGCTGTCAAACAAGCCATAACGAAGATAACAGAAGTAAGACTGACGTCTATACCTGACCTTACTAATCCATATAAAGGATCGGTGGAGCCTATATCCGATAAGTACCAGTTCACCTACTCTTTTCAATACTTTCCGATACTAAATTAACAAATGAATAACAAGAGGAGGCTGATGGAACTCACTGACGACGTCCATCTTGCCGGTAACCAACGCCGTCTGGAAGGAGGGGGCGTCGGCGGAGACTTCACAGCTGTAGCGGCCCGACAACGCGGGCACAACCTTGCGTAGAGTCACCTGTGTCGCGTTGGACTTGACCACCTAGAGTATACACACAATAAATTATCTCTGTTTGAGAAATAAAAATTTTAAGCAATCTAATAAACTAAACAACATTACCATAGACTATGTACACAACGTGGATAGGCTTTTCAACCAATGCATCTGTTTGATACAGAAATTTACATGCGTTCGTGTTCGTGTGTACCACATCAGAGACACTGCAATCGGTGTTGTAATTATTCAGAGACACTCAATTATTCAGCTGGTTTTATAGTGCTGCTAAAACTATCACAAAATAAACTGATTTTCTACTTATAAAATGTTTTATTCTTTGCTAATAAAAATGTGGCAATACCTATAATTTGCCTTTCATATATAAAATCAATTCTTCATGTTCGCCTCGGAAGTTTGCAACTGTTTTTTTATTTTTATTTTTATTATTATTTTTTAAATTCTATTTACAAAGTTTTACATTGTATAGGAATTTACAGAAGAGATTTAATGTTATTGCACTTATTTACAATTTTACAAATTTTCATTTAATTACAATTTTATATACTAATTATCTTTAAACTTTTTCTTTATTTTAAACTTATTTTGAATTTTTCCTCTTTCTTCTCACTTCTTTCTTCATGACAATATTGTTAGGTTTAATTTATGAAAAGTCTACCGCTTAGGTTCTTAGGCTTATTTCTATTAGGTTTTTCATTTGAACTCTTCCTTCCTTAATTCCTTTCATGTCTTCTTCCCAACATTGGTTTTGCTCTGAATTGGTTTCAAACATGCTCATGCTATGAGAAGTCTATTCACATCAGTTCGTGTGTTTAAAATCAGCTGATTGAAGTTGTAAAATAAATTTATAGAAAGGGTTTGGAAATTTTGTTTGTTTTTAATATAAGGAAGTATGTTAACGTTAAAGTAAATAAAACCTGCTAATTTAGAAAAGTTTAGCTTTTATTTGGTACAAACTGCATGTAAATCGGTCCAGTGGAAGTCTCAGATAAACTGTCCATAGGATTGAAAAGTTAACTTTTCCCCCATGTTAAGAAAAGATTATTTTTCATTTTTGACCAATTTAACGCAAATATTTTTTAAACTAGCTTACCCGACATGCTTTACAATGCCAACTTAAGAAATTTTTTCCCTTCAAGTAAGTTTGTTCGTTACGCTGTTTGTATACTCGCCAATATGGAAATAGTCAGACTTTCTTATTTTAAGCCTAAAGAATGAGTATACCAAATTTGAGTACTCTAGCTAGTCGGGAAGTTGGTGAATTAGTGATAAATGAGTGAGTCAGTGAGTGAGTGAGGGCTTTCCCTTTTTTAGATACTGTACAAATGAAATACCCCTGTCGCAGCAGACCTATGCGCTCATCAAATTTCCAAAAGAATTTGAGATTTTGTATTTTTCCCATGAATACAATAGGAATGAGTATGTAGGTTGCAATGGAATGTTGTTAGAAAATGTTTGTTGTAAGAAATTGTAACGGTTAGTTAAGGTAAATATCAAATTGTATCAATATTCGGCACTTTTGATGTAAGATAAAAAGTTTTGTTGATTTCCCATAATATTAACAAGGGAAGCCTATTTTTGGCTTTTCTACATAACCCGTTAAGCAAAGTTAAAATTTCAAAATACTAAATTGTTGGAATTTCAAGCTCTTTTAAATGGTTCTAGTTAAAATTGTTGAATTTTGAAAATTGATTTCTAAAAATGCCAAAAACCCATTTTTTACCCCTTTGTAACTCCATAAAACCCTGTTCCCATAACCCGATCATGCTAGTTCGCAAACTCAATGAAAATAGACCTGGTCTTACTCCTTCATACCAAATTTCATCAATGTCGGAGGTCCCCTTCAAAAGTTCTCAGTACCACGGACACACATGCAAGTGTTATATATAAGTATTTATATATACGGTATATATATAAAATATTTGTTCATTTTATATATAAATATAATGAACAAATGGTGGTTTTGGCTTCTGGCGACCTCAAAATGAAAAAGTAACATGGTTCCAGGCTTATGTCTTACCATGGCTACTACTGTAAAGTATTCCCTATAGGGAAATTCGCTAACATGCTAGGACTAAAAACGTCTGTTTTGGTACAACACTCATGTAAATTGGCCCAGTAGAAGTCTCAGACGAACTGTCCAAAGGTGTTGTTACCTTACTGTTTTAAATATATAGATTCAATTCTTAACCCAATCCCAATGTTATTCTAATGTTATGCAAAAATTTAAAATTACAATTATGGAAAGTCCGATTCTAATCAATTTATGGTCTAAAAATGTTCAAACCCTATCAAACAACACAAAAATTTTAAAACAGCATATTATTAAATTAGTATTAGTATAAAGATTTTTTTGAAGAAATTAATAAAATGAAAGTCACTGAGTTTATGGGTCGCCATTATGTTTCCTCGTATTTTGGTTACACATACTTTCTTTCATAGTAATAATATTTTAAGAAAGTTTTGACTTTTAAAATGTGTTTAGAAGAAAAAAATCACAAAAAATTTGGTAATGTGTTTAGTATTTGATTTGTGTCTCAACTAATAATATTATATGATTGTTTTGTAGAAAATTATAGTATTTTGAAAGAAAAATTAGACTGTTAACTAAAACACTAAGATTTACTGACCTGAACCTGTAACTGTGGCAGCCCAGGGATCGGGAAGGTTTTGACTGGTGGCGTCTCCTTGGGTGTAAACCTGTAGAACTCTTGTCGTCCCTGTCCACACAACAGAGACACTGGTTATCTTGTATGAGTGTAGTTATTTAATATTTACACCTTTGTCTCCAAGTAAATGTTCTTTTTAAAACACATAACTTTATTCAAGAATGAATAACAATCTTCCCTCAATAAGGGTTGCCTGAGACAAAGAATACTAACACAAATTTTGATGTAATAAAGGTGGGGACGAAATGAAGATTACACAACAACAAAATTACACTAATAGTTTGAATATAAATGATGCCTTAATATTTTGTTAGAGTCTTTAAGAATACTGGTTGAAATTTGGTTTAATAATTTTGAAGGCAGTCCGAATTGTTTGTTAAAATTTACTACTGATTTAGGTATAGTTCCTCTAGCACCAAATAATAAACCAATCACTTCAATTTTTTCCAGGCCATATTTCTTTTTATAATAATTTGCTGTCGGCATATAAATATTTTCTTTTTCAGTTTTGGATTTCTTTGGATTGGGATTTGCCAATTTCAAACCGGATGGTGGGATCTATTATTGTTCCATTTTGTGAGCCTTCTTCAATGGCAATCATCTCGATTCGCCGTGTCCCTCCGTCATCGGATAATCCGTGCACTTCTTCATATACTTGGTATTTCAATTTCCGGAGGGATTCGGCAATCATAGATCTGACCTTGTGATGTCTGGCGTTTTTCAGCGTTTCACTATAAGGGCAAGATCCCAGGACATGGGCAAGAGTTTCATACTCACTGTGGCAGCGCCGACAGTGGTTACCGTCCTGGGATCTGCCTGGAACAGTCCTTACTGGAGCTACGTTTGCCGTCATCTTTATGGCTTCTCGCCATTCATCACAGGTGAGATCGCCTTTATTTATCACCCATCTATTAGCTGGAGGGTATTCTTCATAGATTTCAGCGCCTTTACCTTTATGACTTAGAGAGCACCAAGTTCTATATTCTTGACCTCGTAGACATATTCTAATTTTCTTAACGTCGATTTCATTTGAGTTTTTTTTCAAGATAGATGGTTCTCTTTCAATTTGTAGACTGTCAAGGCAGTTGTCTATTTCAGTTTTTAAGTCTCTTGTGTGAGAAATGTAAAGGTTTTGGCTCTTTTGAAGGCACTGACATGAATTAATAAATTGGAGAAATATTTTCCATCTTGCTTTAAATATGCCTTACCCTTTGAACTCGCACTTGGTATATAACATGCTGTCGGGAACATCGGTTGGAAGACTTAAAATTGTTTTAATGGTACTTTTAATGATTTTGTCGGCGTCGATTGCAAATGATTTTGGAATCTTAGCTGGAGAAATGGACTGGAAAGGGTAAATAAGTGTGGGACAGATAGATGTCGACAAGATGTTAAATTTCTGGTTTGGTTTAAGTAAGGGGGATGAGACCAGTGGGTCAAGTTTGTCTTTTGATTCTTTCATCACCCCCTTAGTGTTGAATATGCACTCATCGTTAAACGTGACTCCAAGATATTTTACAAGTTCGTCCTTCTTCAAGGTTTCTATTTCTCCATGTTCAAAAGAAATGGTAGCATCTTCATTTATTGAGCCGTTTTCTATACAAATGCTTTTACATTTTAGGAGATTTATTTCTAGTCCAATTTCCTTAAACCGCCCTATGGTTAGTTCTGCCAGTTAGATTTTCCTATTGAATGGAAATGCGCTTAGAAACAGAATTTATTGTTCTTAATTGTTGACTAACTTCCACAGTTATAGTTTGATACATTTATTTTTGTAGACTGTTACGGTTTTGTCCATTAGTGTAAGTTTATTTTATATTGATGAAGCCTATTGTAATTTTTATTACCTAATGGCGAATAAAGATCTTGATCTTGATCTTGATCTTGATCTATTATGACAGTGTCATCAGCGAAACCAAGGACTGTGAGGTTTGGAAGTCCTGGGATGAGAGAAAAGCGTAATTGGTCGGAATTTGTATGGCTGCTGATTTCTTTTAGTATATGGTCTGTTGAGAGGTTATATAGAGCAGGCGAGAGAGAAGAACCCTGCATTACACCACGCCTAATTGGGATTGGTTTGGTTTTCTTATAATTGATCTCTGTGTGGGTCGAGTTATTTTTCTGTAGTTCTGCAATGAGGCTTATTAATTTAGGATGTAAGGTAGTTGAATTTAAAACATTTTCCAAGTGTTTGTGACCGATATTATCAAAAGCTTTACGGATATCCAAAAATATGACTGAAACGTCAGTTTTGGTTTCTTTAGAGAATTTTAAAACTGAGGACAATATTGAGGTGTTAATTAAAGTACCTGGTAAGTTTGTAAATCCTCTCTGGTGCTCATTGAAATCAATACTATCTCTAAGTCTTTTGTCAAGGACACGTTCTATGACCCTTCTGAGTACAGAGCAGATAGTAATAGGTCTCCAGTTGCTTAAATTTTTTTTATCACCTCCCTTGTATATTAAAACTGTTCTAGCCTTAGTAAAAGAAGGTGGAATTTCGGAATGGTTTAACATTCTGTTCGCTATTAGTGACAGTATTTCATAAGAGATTTGATTTTTAATAGCTCGGATTAGTACTCCATCTGGTCCTGGAGCCGTGTCTACAGAGATGCGTTTGATAGCACTTTCAATTTCTTCTTTTGAGATATGTAATGTATTTTCATCCATGAAATAACTATTTTCAGTATCACACTGTTTCTCTTTATCGTAGGAAAGAGTCACATTGTCATTCGGAACTGAAAACTGGGTTGAAAAGTGTTTGTATGCTTCCTCAGGCTCGACAGTGCAGAATTCCTTCTTATTGTTCATGACTGAACGAATAGCTTTTCTTCTTTGGTTGTAGTACCAAAACTGTGTTAGTTCAAATTCGTATTTTTCCCGCCTTTTCTCTCTGTTTCTTTTACTCGACTTTGTGGGATTACTGGACTTTTTATAAGATGGCTGGATATTAAAGTCTTTACTTTGCTTTCTGAGGAAGTAATACTTCTTTGCAGGATGTTTAGGTCCTGGAAGGAAATGAATAGCATTTTTAAGAAAAGAACATATTTTATCTACTTTCTTGAAGAAATCTTCTGAGTTCAAAATTTGTTGAAACTCTTGTTTCCAATTTGTCAACTCTAATTTGTATCTTTCAAAGTCTTTATTTTTCTCATTGGATTAGTTTATATCTTTCGATGGCAGTTCATTAAATTTGTCAGGGTTATCAATCTTAGTGGCGATATCATTATTTCCTTTTTCTATGCACTTATCATTCCATGCAATTTGTCTTTGGGATATTCTTGTCCTATGTTCGTCAGGATGGGAACGACTAACATGTATATTGACTCCAGATTGACCCTTATATCGCTTACCACATAAGGGACATGGAATGTTTTCTTCTTAACAGTTATTTTTGACTTCGCCTATATTTTTACTTTTGTTCTGGTGTTGTGAAGTTTTTTTCTTTCTCAAATCACTTGATTCAGTATTTGATGATAATTTTGTGTATCCTTCTTCAGTTAAGTATCTTAAAATAGAGAGAGGACCCTAATCTTTGTGGAAAACATGTACCGTACGTAATTATTAATAATATTAATTTTATAATTTTTTTAATTGTTGATTTGTGCAACAACAAAAAATTAACATACACATAGCATTCTTAAAATTTTCAGGATACACTTTGATTATTTAACTGCATGTTGTTTCAAGAAGATGTAAAATGTTTTTCCTACTGTACAATGAATATGGCACCTATTGAGAATTCGTTATAGGTTTAAAATAATCGTTCAGCTGAAACAATCGTTTTATGTGTTAACAATAAATTTAGTACTTGGGAGAGCTTTGATCTCATTTTGGTTCTACACAGAGCACATTTTGATTTTTAACAAAATGAATTGATTTTAGTCATTAGTTTACTCTTTGTGCAAAATTTAATTTGTAGACTTCTAAGTTTGTGTGAACTTTAACTACATCAAACAATAATTTTACTTGTAGCGAAATCATTTTCAAACAACGAACTAAGAAAGAAAGAAAACTATCAACGACTACCAATGAAAAAAATATCAAAGACTACTTAAACTATCAAAGAAAGAAAGTAAGAAATTACTTCCAACCTTGTACCACTTGACGGAGTACAGGGAGTCGGTCTCCAGGTCGTAGAAACAGTGGAACACTGCAGGCTCTCCGGAGAGCACGGCATCCGGAACTGAGACCCGGACATGGCTGAGGGCTGCGGTGGGGACTCCTGCAACAGAGTACAAATAACTGTTATTTTGTGTTATATTTTGTAGATACATCAGTTTAACATTTTAGGGAACATTTCAAATTCTGAAATTTAACACCATTTTGTTGTCGGAAGATATAATTAATTACTATACTTTTCCAATGAAAAATGTCAACTCAGTCCTGATTTTGACCCTATCAAGAATCAAACTCAAGAGGATCAAGTGAGGATTATATTACACCCAGTCAATGTTTGCTATGTAGCATCAAGGAAAAAGTAACTGAAATGAAATATTGATGGGCCCTAAACAAAAAGAAAAACACAAAGGTATCTGAAATAATGGAGTGTAAGAACAGAGGAAACATTTTTGAGATGGAATATAGCAATCATTATAGATTTCTTGGAATATAACATCTTCCATTTTATTCTTCTTATAAATATTCTTTGATACACAAACAATATGTAAGGTACCTTCTGGATGGTATTACTAAAAAGCAAAGAGGAAAACATATATCTATTTAACAAGCGACATGGTTTTTTGTACAAAAGGAATGCCTCCCACAGTTTTTAACTGTTTTTAATGATTTTTGGGTCATTGGATACAGCTCGGTGTGAAGTTGTTTCTAAAGTTAAGTGGTAAATATCCATTTAAAGTTGGTCATTTTCCCATTTGAATAACATTTTAATGAAACTGATTGATTTCCAAGTTAACAGCAGCTTTTGAGAAATTTAAATTTTCTTAAAACCCTGCATTTTGTAAAAAAATTCTTTTTAGTAACTCTTTCATTTTTATATGCTTAAAAAATGGATCATCCTTATATAAAGTTTTTTCTAAAGTTATGGAGAATTAGCTATAAAAACTGTAATTTTATCCATCTTAAAAAATCATAGTAGGACTAAAAAGTTTTAATAATTATAGAATAAAAAATGTAAACTATATGTTTTTAAAGAAATTGATTAAATTTTTAGCCTATATAAAGTAAATTATGTATGTAATCTACAAATTGATTTGTTCTCAAGAATTTAACTTTATTTATAAAAATATTTTACACTGAAATGTGATAATAACCCAGATTACAAGGTGAAGTTTCAAGATCGGATGCAGAGCTTGACAAAGCTAATGATGTAATAAATTAAGTGTTGTTTTTATCCCAATTCCAGAGCTTCTAAAATATTTGGCGATGCCCTAGCTTCATCTCATGTTTTCTTGCTTCCCTCATCACTTACAACACAATTGAACAATTTTATATTATATATTGTTTTATTAATTTATTAATAGCTTGATCTATGGTATACTGATACAGCAATAAAACTAGTTGATTATCAAGTGAATTAAGTGTTAGAGTCATATGGACTATTAAAATGTTAGTAACATTTTTCACAATTGAAGGGTGCAGGGGAAGAACGATCAAACTCACAAAATGTAAAGTTTTCAGGAGAGCGTTTTTAAAATTTAAAGAGTCATACAAGTATGATAACATATATCCATAGTAATGTTAATGTGCTTAATATTTAATTTTACTGGTTGTCATTTTATGATTGAAACAATAAAAATTTGTTTTTTTAACGGTAATTTTAACGGATTTTAAGGGACTTTAACTTTGATTTTTAACGGACTTTGTCCGTTCTTCCCATGAACGCAGTGGAGCTTGACCGATATTCCCCTGCATACTCTAAATGTTTTGTATTCTAGTGCGGAATCTGTTCGTTACTCACGTTTATAGAATGCACGTGGTTTTAAAACACGCTTAGACGAATCAAAATATACCGGTATTTCAATTTTTTGTATTTTTGGACTTTGATCGTTCTTCCCCTGCACCCTTCAATTGAGTGAACACAACTAACTGTTCGATTTCAAAATTAATGTGTTTTGTATTTCCAAATTGATCTTATAATTTTTAATATTTGAGGGATATGAATATATAATGCTGTTAAATTAAATCTTCAAACAAAATTTTTAATGTTATCCTTAATAATCAGTAAAACAGTTTTTTACAAATAGGCTAAAAATTATTTAATGAGATACAAAAAATATTTTTTATCTCGGTTTTACATTTAAATACTAGACACAAATTAAAAATTCTTTACTTTAAATCTGGTTGCACCTAAAAAAGGTGTTTCCTAAGTCTAACTTAATTGAGTAAATTTTTTAAATCTTGACAACCAGTTCTTTTAAGTCATTTTACTTTATAAGTAGACTACTTTAGTTCTCTAAATAATATCGACTGCCATTGACGCGGGTCCTATCACAGAAAAACAATCGTAATAGCGACAAATCTATAATGACTGTAAATTCCATGTAATTACAGACACCATTGTACTTACACACAAAGGTGTCGGGTTTATTCGGAAAAGTGTCGAGATACATTGAGTTGAGTAATGGGATTTCATCGTAAGGGCTACTATGATCAGGCCCTGCTAAGTTATCAGGCGAGATGTGTACCGCTGGTTACAGGCTCTATAGCTAAACGTACACTTCTTAGGCATTAATTTAAAAAGGAAGATTATAAAATCAATAACACCTCACTTTTGATCAGCAGCCTTTAATGAAGAGAAACTCAAAGTCTTCTAATACCGCTTGATTGCAAGAAAAGACTTTCACAAATTCTTTCCCAATGTTAAGAAGCTTAACAGTAATTATGGAGGATATTGATAAAAATGGATGAAAGCTCCCAAATTCTGTCTATGTTCAAAATTTCAAAGCGCGGTTGATTTTAAAATAAAAAGAACGTCCTCTTTTATATACTTATCATATATCAATATCAGGTTCTCTTTTTCAGACAGAAGAAACACACTGTCATAATCACATAATTTTATATAAAAATTGTAAATTAAATAAATCCTCATGGACAATATTTGCTAACTTCAGTTCAAATCAATGCAAAAAACTTCAAAGCATAAATGTATGAGATTCAAAGTTAGATTTAAAACAGTTTAATGTTTTAGTTATAATTGAAAAAAGTTTATGGATCAAGTACATGCAGTGGTAATCCTTTTCTAATATCATGGCTTTCACTTTTTCTGAAAGCACTTCCATATTTTATCATGGATTTAGGAAGTTAAACATTTTGATTTTTTTTTTAACACATTCAAAGCACTTCTCTCAATGAAGGTTAAATTGATGATAATATGTGAAAAATTATATTATAACTGTGGCTGGATAGGTATCCAGGTATAGGTAGGATAGGTATAAAAGGACAATATAATTTTATTTAGAATTTCTTCCCAACCACACATATAGAAAAGGGATTGAAAGTTGACAGTTATGCTTCTAGATACATTTTTACTCGTTGTAAGATTTAATATTAAAACCAATAACTCAATAATGTTTGATGAGCAGCAATAATAATTAAAATGATGTTTTTTTTTCTCCATGGATATTTGGCGCCATCCAACCCCCCTCCCCGCCACCCCCACATCCCTTCCCCTCAACACCTTGTTTACTCCGTTGGTTCTGTTTGTTTCCCAACAAAGTGATTTATTACACAGATCAATTTCATTCGGAAACAATATTAGGTTTATCATAGATTGAAAATTGAACTTATTTCTGTATGATGCTTAGGAATTATTGTACATGAAATAAATAAAACGTGGCCTAACAACATTTTTACAGAAAAAATGCATCCACGCTAAATACATATAGATTTTGATTTTGACACTAAAATTCAATAAAATCTTTGATGGTGAATTAATAATAAAAAATTGAGAAAATACAGTAACAAAATAAATACAGTTTTTTAGTAATGATCAGTTCTACCAGAAGGCATAACTATTAAAAAGTTATATTTTTATTTCATTTAGTTCTTTGTTTTGTTTTGTTAGATGAAGTATCAGGTAGCTTACCTAAACTTATTAGGAGACAATTTGTATGAATAATCCAGAAATACAATCTTTGAAACTGTATATAGACCCTACCGGTGTCCCCATACCGCTATTTTTAATTTTCTTAGTTCCTGTGGGAAAAATACGGTACTTATTAACAACAATTTTTACTAAGACACCGGAATGTGATGTCAATGAAAGATTGACCTTCCAACAACTTTTAGGATAACCTAAACTATGAACATTTTAGGATAACCTAAATCTTGAATCCTACTTTGCTCTTACAGAAATAAAGTAGTTTTAGTATTAATTACGAGATTAAAACGTCTTTGTCTTTGAACATTATTTTTCCAAAAAGATTTAATGGAAGTGAGAAACTCGTTAATTTAAAGGCTTTTCTAATGGTGCTATGGAAGTGACGGAAAAGTTCTTTCGAGAAGGGCGATAAATTTAGAGAGTACTTTGAATCCAAGATAATTTGTTAAGAGCTTTGTTGAATCACGCCGGAAGAATTCATTAGTCTTTGTTGGTGCTGGATGCATCGTTGTTTCAAGTTTGTGATAAATTTTAAAAGAACTTTCAGTTTTAAAATACTTAAAATTGATTTTTCATGTTGTTATGTTGTTGATTTTTTCAGGATCAGTTGGTCAGAGTAATAATTTTATGAAATAAACAGGGGAATTTGCTTATCAAATTTGAGAAAGTTTGACAAAGACATTGACGGGCTTCGTGTTAAACTCAGTCTTTGTGTAAAGTTAAAATGTCAACGTATTTGGCAAACCAAGCTACTGTATATCAAAACAAGTGAATTTTTGATAACTATTACTGTAAGTTCATAAAGCATAAACTTGACATTCTCTGATTAAATATTTATAAAAGAAGAAAAACTGTTTTGTCAATTATAAAATATTTAGTAATAACAAGTTTAATCAATTCAAATGAGTGTATCCAATTAATCATAAAAAAACCATAAACTTCTAAAGCAATTCAGTATTTTATTAAACTGTAAAAGGACATTTTTGAAAATAGTAATATACCAATCCTCTTATTGCAGAGCAACAAGAAATTAAGAAGGAAAAAGCACCAATTAGAGGACATTTCCCGGAACTGCGGCTTAAATCATGGCTAGGTTATCGACACAGGATAAAATATTAGCCTGAATTACATGAAGTGGAATATTGAAAGTACTAAGCCTAACTCTCATTTAAGGTATTGAGGGAAGATTGATAATAAAAAATGAAAATATTATAGACTTACGGTGAGAGAGCGCAGCAAACGAGCTCTCCTCAAGGGCAAAAAATTCTCTAGGGGTTTGGCATTGCAAAGCATGCTAAAAATAGCAGCTAAATCTATACTTATTTAATACGCTAAGGGTTTTTTTGTCTTGAGAACTCCTCCTACAATTTTCAACCAATTTTTAAGTTTTTGATGTCGTTGGATAGGGCTTGGTCTGTAGTTGTTTCCACCAAAAACTGATGAGAATCAGACTGAAAATAATGGCGTTATCCACCATTGAAATCTCAAAATTTCTCATATAAATAACAATTGGGTTTGAATAAAGCATTTTAAACATCTGTTAATAGTCAGCTGTAAATACGTGTAGTTTTGGTGATTAAATATTCACAATATTGAATTGGTTGAATGTCATTGATTTAGAGCTAAAAGTAACATTTGTATTGTATTAAAATAAATTGCTCGATTTCAAGCAACACGTATACTAGTAGGCCAAATATATTAAAAGCTAAGTTAAAATCATAATAAAAGCTGTCAATGGAAACATGATTTAGAGTTTTGTTCTAAATGAGGTGTTGATGAAAGTCTTAATAAACACAGAAAATATTTTAGCAAACAATTAAATTAAACATATATTTAGACCTGACCTACAGTAAATATAAGCCTTCTTACCTCTTGGTTTTTTTAAAATTTTACTATCTCTGAACAATGGTTTAATAATGGCAAAGCCATTTGTTGAAGCGGAATTATGCATTGAAGAGATACGGCAGCACAAATGTTAGCACAAGCACAAAGTTACATTAATCATTGGGGATAAATAAGTTGTTGTGACTGGGAAAAAGTGAAAGGGGTAGGGAATATTAGATGGATCGGGAGGGTAGTGAGCACTGGCTGCTTTCGGCGAATATTGCATTTATTACGTTAAGTTTGTAACAATAAAAACGGTTTAACTTCATAATTTAACTGTGTTTAAAGGCATCCTAGCTGGGTAGAAATGTAAGCTAACATAGGTCTCTAGATATCAATTTTGTTTAAAAAAATATTAGTAAAACTATGTTTCAAATGTGTTATGGCACAGGAAATATAAGAATGCTAGCCTATAAGTATAAAATATAAATAAATGCCCATGATAAAGGTTTGAACAAAATATTGTTTACATTTTTAATCATTTAAAATTAAATTATATATTATTATCAGCATACCGTTAAGAGTTAAGAAAAAAGCGGTTAATTTAAACTTTCAAGGGGCCGTCCATAAATTACGTCATCGCTTTTTGGCCATTTTTGGACCCCCCCTCCCTAAAATCATCCTACCATCATAATTTGTCTGACCCCCCCCCCCCCTCTCGAAAAAATGACGTCATTTTTAACAAACCTCCGTTTTAAGTAAAAATAATGCTTTTTAAACGCTACATGATAAGATAAAAAAAATGACCAATCAAATCTTAATTTACCTTCAGAAATAAAGCCAAAATGACTTTCTCAATGGAAAAAATATAAAACCACGCCTTAAAGTAGTCTAATGTATTTTATAGATAATTATTTTATAATAGTTGAGTTGTGTTAGAATATATCATTGTTTTACTGTTAAAATTTGATATGAATCATCATATTTAAAATGACGTCATATCAAAGCCGACCCCCCCCCCCCTTGCACATCACCTTACCGTCATTTTCAATCTGGACCCTCCCCCCCTATTTTCAGATGACGTAATTTATGGACGACCCCCAATAAATTTATAAAAGTTATATTTTTCAGAAATAATATAAGATTTTAAAAACATAGGAACCTAAATGGATATAAACCGGGAGAAATTTGAATACAGTATGAATAAACTGATGCCCTTTAATAAAGTACAATACTAAGTCAGGGCTTATGAAACCTTAGAACATAATAATTTGATTGAGAATTTATTCGAAAACTTTAGATTTCAACGTAAAAATATAAGGAAATTGAATCTTCCAGCAAAGTTTGATTTGTATTGGTTTCCTGAGTCAGCAGAAAAACAAATTATGAATCAACAAACGAATTTGTCACATAAATAAAATAGAAATATACTTTAATCAAAGTTTTCCGCTGATGTCATCCAATATAGTTTAATGAGATGAGATCATTGATTCGGTTTGGTTTGATTCGCTGGTTTAGGCCTACCAATCAGAGCTCGGCTTGTAATTCCTGTTTTATCAGACTATGGTGTTAACAAAAAATTAATTTAAGACTTGTATCGTCATTTATTATTGTCGATTTTAGTATTTTTCTTACACAGATTGCAGATCAAACACAATTTTAACTAGTTTTATTTCAACTATTACGAAAATGGAAAAATTATTTTCACTTTTTGTTTCCGAGATTTAATTTAATTTGAACAATAGATTTTTTATGACTCAAAAATAAGAAATTTGGGATTCATGGGATTTGATTATGAGATCAAAGTTAGCTATTTGTGAGGAGCAAAGCTATTAGAAGATTTCAAGAGATTCAGATACCAAAATTTTTAATAAGGTAGATTTCGGAAAATCTAAATATTGAGTCTTATTATATTTCAAGACTAATATTAAAATCTCGTAGCATGCAAAAGATAGCACGCTTAAGGACATTTTTGTTAGTATACATTAAATATGTTGTTACTTTTGTATGTAAGCACCAGGATAACTGAGCGCTCGTTGGTTTTAATTCAGTTTTGATATAGTTTCATGGTAAAAAAAGCTATTAAATTTCCACTAACAACCAACTATATTTTTCACAGTTAACAGCTGTTTCAAAAAGTCTACTTGTTCCTTTATTTTTGTATACCTTTCGTTGTTATCCTATACTATAATACGAGGAATATCTGAAGGGATGTGTGTTCCACGATCTCGAAATCTAGCTGTTAGATTTTGCTTAAAGTTTGAATTAAAGAGTGTTTTGGCCCAAAAATAAGTTTAGAAACAGCCTCAACCCCAGGAAAAATCGAATTTGGTCTAAAATTAAGTTTTAAAATTGTAATTTTTAACATTAGTCTTATGGGTTGCTATTTTGGTAACGAAATAACAACGAAATGTAAACAAAAGGAAAGAAACATTAATGTTAAGCAGACTTTTTGAAACAGCTGTTAACTGTGAAGAGGTATAGTTGGTTGTTGGTGGAAATTTAATTGCTTTTTTACCTTGACACTATAACAAAAGTGAATAAAAACCAACGAGCAAGGCTCGGTTATCCTGGTACTTTTGTTACCAAAATAGCAACCCATATAAGACCAATGTTAAAAATTACGATTTTTAAACTTAAATTTAGACCAAATTAGATTTTTCCTGGGATTGAGACTGTTTCTAAACTTATTTTTGGGCCAAAACTCTCGTTAATATAAAGATTAAGCAAAATCTACCTGCTAGATTTCGAGGACACAAATGGGACGCACATCCCTTCAGACAGTGCTCGTAGGCTTTTTATATGATAATATTATTTTGTTGGGGATTTGGTTATCAATAGATGTTGGTTTGAAATATCATATGTAGTATACATATTTGTTAAAAGGCAAATTATGGGTGTATTCTTATTCTACATAGAAGTAGAGTACACAACACTATTTGCTCTAAAATTGGTTTAGAAAATACGCTACGCTCCCCGTGAAGGGTGTTAAGATTCCTCATGGCATTCTGAGAATAGAAGAGTCCCTAGCGCATTATGATGCTGAAGGTCTAATCACAATTTGTAGGCAAAGTAAACATTGCAATATTAAATATAATATATTTAAAATGTATATAAAAATTACAATAAACTTGTACAATAAATTACAAATAATAAATTTCTTCATACAACAAACCAAACTTTTATGGTAAAATCATAAAAACTTCACACTCTTGCGTCCTTGTATATTTTGTTTCCGGTATCCACTTGAGAGGTCCAACTTAAGACATTTTTGAAGAACAAACAAATGACGTGGAAGAAGACGTGGAAGGACGGGAAGAATAAGACATGGAAGGAAGGAAGAGTTAAAATGAAAAACGTATAGAGCAGTAGACCATTAATAAATTAAACATAAATTAAAAATAACAAATATAGTAATGAAGAACAAAGAAAGAAGAAATAAGTAGGAAGAAAAAGAAATAAGAAAAATTTCAAATAAGTTTAAAATGAAGAAAGAGTTTTGAGAAAATGAGTAGATGAAATTGTAATTAAATGAAAATTTGTAAAATCGTCAATAAGTGCAAAAACTTGAAATTTGTTTTGTAAATTCCAATACATTGTGAAACTTTGTCAGAGGAATAAATTTATTATTATTATTATTATGTATACAAACTAAATGTAGCATTTCAAACTGATCAGTTTGCTTTTTATATTTTGATTAAATTAAAATACAAATTAAAATATGTGTTATTTAACAAATAATTGAGTTTGCTTTAATTTTATTAAAAGTCTTATTGTATCACAAATATTTTAAGATTTACTTTAGACGGTAATTTGTTTATTATTATAGTCAAATACTTTAATTTTTCAGGTAAAGTAAGTTGGACGACCAAGTTAACGAAATAAGAAGTTAATAGTCTATATTTCAGAATCCAAGTTCATAATTCTGGAAAACATAAGGCCATATTATTAAAAATAATAAGGCATATATTAAAAATAGTGAGAACAAAAGTAGAATATTCGTTTTCATCATACCCTTGCGATATAAACATTGTTTTTTGAACAATCAGATTCCCGATGGGTTGGGTAAACAGTCCGGCAACTAGTATAGGCCGGAAAATATACGTTTTTGGGACTGCTAAACAATGTATTGCTGCTTAACAAGTTATTTGATTTTTATTTGTACTAACAGCTGAACAGCTGAAAACTTTTCAAATACCAGATAAACAAATAAAAAAGTAAGTGGCTTAGGTCAAAATTTATTAACTTGTTTCAAACTTTTTATTTTTTTTTATGATGGTATGATGAAAAGTACTGTTCGAAACTTGTCTGAAAGTGGTAGGCTATACCGCTTATGAATTCAAGTAGGGCCTATAGCTTACTCAGCTTCGCCTCATACTTGAAACTCGATCTTGCACTAGTAACGAAACGAACACTTTCCGGACTAGTGACGAAACATACTATTTTCTCAGTATTTTCAATCCTAAATCAAAATTAAATAGGTAATAAATTAAATACCTACCAGGGTCAAAGCTCACGTTAAATTTCGTAGCCTCGACAGTTTTGTTACGTTAGCGAAGGAATTTACGTTTACTTCAGGAATCTGTATAACATTAATTAACATAAAAATATCATTCCAGACTGTTCAAAATCACATTAAAATTGCCTTGAAAGCTAAAGTAAAATTATATTTAGTTTCATTGTCTTTTAATACTATAGTCTAGTAGTATGCAATTAGCACAATTAAATACTTATTCTATGTTTAACTCTAGAGCATTCATGATTGTTCAACAATAAAAGAGCGAAACTAAAAAAAACATAGTTAACACTAAATTACTCAAAATTCTTTTAGTCAGTAGAGATAAACTGGTTTGCAGTTTATCTCTACACTCGAGGAAAACTATAGCTTCAGTTACGCAGAACAACGGTAAGATGAACGTAGCCAGTCGTCTTGGAAACGCCCTACAGAAGACCTATTAGGAAAAAGAGAAATTGGGGGGGAGGGGAAAATTTACTTAAACCCTGTGGGACAGCAACACGTGGAGATGATTTAACAATGCAGGATGAATTGCGAAATCAAGAAGATTATATTCTGAGTAGAAAAAAACAGGAAGCTTCAGTTCAAGTCTTGAAATAACTATGATATGAAGGAGAGTTTTTGATCTCTATATTTACTATTATTGTTGCTCACTCTTTGGTATTTAATTTTATATTTGATGCCAGTAAATATTTGGAATAGAACCTAAGGTTAAAATTTGTATTCGTAATTTGTATTAAATCAAGATCACCATATCAGCAAGTTAAGAAAAATAATCAATAATTGAACTACAAAGAAAATGACTTAATGAATGATCAAAATAAACGTTGTTGAGGGCTTGTGTGAAGTGAAGGGTGATAAATGGTATGTTTGTTGTTTGTTTGTACTTTAATAATGAACAATTAATTCGACAAAGCTACATCAATCACTCCAGTGGAAACAATTTTTGACCATAACAAAAAGAAGAATGGTGTTGAGTGAGAAAAAACTGCATGAAGCAAACCATTTTTACCAATTTTGTTGCACATTTCTTAAAACTATTACAATAAATAGCATTTCCCGCGGGTTCGCTCGCGTTACGCGTCTGTTTAGCTCGTTCCGCCACGCTCAATCTATATATAAAAAATTGCTGGAATACCTAAAATTGTAATTTTTCATTGAATTCGTTTCTTACCAACAAACAAATAAATAATTTAATAGATTTTAAGAATTTTTACAGACATTTTTATCTTTTATAAAAATATTTTTTAAATAAAAGGTATTCTATGTTATTTTTGATGCCTCCAAGAATATGCGTACAAAGTTTCATAATGATCGGTTGAGTGGTTTTCGCGTGAAAGCGTAACCATCATATGGACATTCATATTTATAATATTAGTACGGATGTTATTCCACTCTTATAACATTTAGTGGCCGCATAGGCGTAATGAAAATACTGTACTATATTTTTTGGATAATAACAAACATTTAGTTATGTTTAAAAAACTATATAAAGTAATTTTTTAACGATATTATTTGTACAGTTTGTTGTATGCTCTCTAAAAAATTACTAGCCTACTGTACTTCCTTTCCCTTGCTTTGCTATACGGAATGTTTAGATTTAGATTTGCAATATCAACAATGCTTTTTTTTTATTGATTTGCTTACCTCTTACAAGATAATATCGACAACATACAGAGTTACTTAAAAAATGTTGTTCACAATGCACAATGAATCAATGCACGAAATTTCAATACTCTATAATTTTACAATAATAATGGTGGGTGCTGAGTTCTTCAAAGCTTGCTTTTTTTTAAATAGTGTACTGCTTCGAAAATCCTTTATTAGCCTACACACCTATTATATATATACTAGGGGGCCTGTGCAGCGCAATGCGCTGCATTTATTAGGGTACCTAGTGATCAAACTTTCATCATAGTGAAAATCAGATAGAACATTATTGGTGTTTTATCGATCGATATTCATTACCAATTCTCCAACTTCCCAATGTGATAGTGTTGAGATGTGGTGCTCGTTCTTTTACGTCTAAATTAGCTAATATTACGTAGTTGTTCTTTTGCCGATATGTCTTAGGGCCTTTGTCTAAACCCTCCAATAAAATTTTGAATAAACTCACAGATATTGGATCCACACAGCTCATCAAACGTAAAACGTAAATGACAACAGAATAAAAATCAACATTTCATTACTCCCCGGTACTGTATGAGTTATGCAGCACTCACTGCGGCTGTTTTTGTAGTACTACTTTATGAGGTAGTCAATGACATAGTGAATGAGTCCACATTACTATTTATGCCTAAATCCTCTTTAACTAAACTTTCCATGACATTACAAAATTTAAATAAAGAAATAACAAAAATTAAGAGAATCTACATCTTTGTTGGTGTGGTCCATTTTGTTTTTAGTGGCATTTTTATTTTGGTAAAAATTATTTCTCTTTATAAAAACAATTTTTGTAATAAGCTTGTTTTCTATAGACCTACTGGAGGTAAAAAACTTTTAAATGTTTTTTTACACAAGTTTTTTTTAATATGTGTAGTGTTCTGCATAAAACATGTTTACACTATAATAGTAAATAATAAAAAGATTATTACACTTACAACCAACTATCCCTTTTCCTTATAGTTTAGAGCAGTTTGAAAACCCATGCACACAAATTTAGTGCTCTATTTTAATATTTGTTGCCTTTCATTATTGTTTCCATACCAGTCGGACAACCAATAAGACCCATGCCAAAATTTCAGTTTCCAAAATTGTTTTCGTAAACAAAAATGATTTTTTCCAGGGTTAAGTTACAAAACTTATTTTTGTGCCCAAATACGCGTCAATAACACTTTCAAGCAAAATCTACCTGCTACATTTTGAGAAAAGGTTAAAACCTCAGATTAGACACTCCTCATATTAAAGTATGAAATTATTGTGTTGATATTTCAGTACCAGTTCAATTTGCTTCTATTCAGCTTTTAACATATGTGTTTGTTTGTTTAACTATCAACAGCTGTTTTATTTAGCAATTCAATGTAAATTGTTCCCCATGTTAATCTTATGGACAAAAAATGAACTTTGAGGGCTTCCCGTGAGCTTCAGAATTAAAATATCAAAAATCTAAAACCTTATTGCAAAACTACAAACTGAGACCATTCTTTTGACACCTCAAACGTCAAAATTGGTCCAGAAATAAGGGAGGAGTAGTGTTAACAAAAAAAGGCATCACGTATTATATATATACGTTTTTTTAATATATATTGTAAATACAGTATAAGATTATTACCAAACTATTGCCGTAAACATGTTATCTCTTTTTCAATGACGTTAAGCTTGCTCAAGGTTATATCAGGATATTAAAAAAGTTAAGAATATATTAAAAGTTAAGGATATTGATCGATCTCAAAGTATATCAAATCCTTGAAAAGTTTTACTCTGATAGTTTAAATAATTATCATTTTAATGCAATTCAACCTTTAATTTATGAACCCAAAATACTCCTTTATATTTTTTCATCCGTATCCAATTAGTGTAATGAAGTGAAATGATTTCTGAGCCACATAAACTTCTTGAAATTTTTAACACAAACGACCAAAACGAGAAGGTCGTTATGACGGTTGTTTTCTCTGGTTGTGACTGTTTTCTAATTTTCTCCACGTTGAACACCTTTACGAGTCGTTTGCCCTGCAAGTTATGAGTGGATTCCCCCAGCGAATTTCCCCTCTCACAGATCTCCACTGGGGTGTTTCCTAGACAACAAGATACGTGGCGCCTATGGTCTTCAATGTACCTACACACACGTACTTACAAAACCAAACGACGATTTGTATATAAATATTTTATTCTCATCTTATTTTATATTTTTTTCGTAAATCATAAAAACAGATAATTGTTTTGAAAAAAGTATTTTATTTTATTAAATTATTTGTATTTCACAGTATTATTAAAAATTAAACTTACAAACCATTGTAGCAAGAAACCAGCGAGACACAGCAGAACAGACATTGTAGTATATTTAGGGGAGAGTAGGGTAAAACCGGGTGGCTAAGCTTTAGTGACATTTAGATGCCATGTTTTTATACAGAAAATTTTGAATAATGGCTCAGTTAATCTTGTGTTTATTTGATTTTAAATTGCTTCTTAAAAAAATTATAAGTCTCGTAGTTTTTTCAGTGATTTTTTTGTAAAAAAGTGCAAGTACCCGGTTTTCCCCCACTAGTGGGGTAAAACCAGGTGCACATGATAAGTAGGCCCTATATGGTAAATAGAAAAAAAACTTTTAATAGGCCTAAGATTTTATTACTAAGTACACACAATTAAGTCAAATAGTATCAAAGATAAAATACTCAGTTAATGTATGAGCGAAATATCAAATTTCAAATATTTCGATCATATAACTTGTATAAACACCATGCATCCGGTTTTACCCCGCGTGTCACACCCGGTTTTTACCACACGGGTAGTAACTAGCAAAAACTTATCATATTCAGAGTGCTTAAAACTAATTTGAGGTATTGCTTATATCAGTGTAAATATAAAGACATAGACTACACAATAGTGTAGTCACCTTCACTGAAACTGATGTAGTTTTTCTGTAGTAGTCGATCAAACTGTCCGTAACATTGGGAAACGAAATAACAAAAACAAAGAAACGCTCTTAATCAGAGACTCATTGCGCAATGTCCGCCACTTCCCCTCTCCAACTACATGTTAATTTCGGCATTTATCGCTAGGTACCAGCACTAACTGGGTCGGTTTGTACCCAACCACCCGGTTTTACCCACCTCTCCCCTACTTCAGCTTGGCGCAAGCCTGTTCACATCCTCTAATACCAATAAATAAGTAACCAATTGCCCTAAATTACAAATAACTCTAAATAACTCCATTAATGACAAGTGATAATGGATAACTAATCAGCAAGTATTTCTTTAAAATGTCCAGTGCATAGGTTTTAAATACTAATGGAATTATCACACAAGAAGCAATTTTTTGCTTGTTTTCTAGATGGTTTTCTTCGGAATTTCAGTCTGAAGTTTGTTAGAATTTTTATTATGTAGCGGTAAATTGAAAAATCTATATATATATATATATATATATAATACGTGATGCCCTTTTTTGTTAACACTACTCCTCCCTTATTTCTGGACAAATTTTAAAGTTTGAGGTGTCAAAAGAATGGTCTCAGTTCGTAGTTTTGCAATAAGGTCTTAGATTTATGATATTTTAATTCTGGAGCTCACGGGAAGCCCTCAAAGTTCATATTTTGTCCATAAGATTAACATGGGGAACAATTTGTATTGAATTGAAATATAAAACAGCTGTTGATTGTAAAACAGACAAACACATGTTAAAAGTTGAATACAAGCAATTAAACTACTGGTACTGAAATATCAACACAATTTCATACTTTAAACAAGAAGTGTCTTTTGTCGTATTTGAACCTTTTCTAAAAATTTAGTGGGAAGATTTTCTTGAACATTTTATTTACGTGTATTAGGGCACAAAATAAGTTTAGTAACGTAACCATAGAAAAATTCATGCAGGGCCTACAAAAACAAGTTTGGAAATTGAAATGTTTTACGTAAGTCTTATGGGTTGTCTCATTGGTATTTAAACAATAACGAAAGTTTAAAATATTAAATAGAACACTAAATTTGTGTGCATGAGTTTTCAAAACTCTGTAAATTATAAGGAAAAGGGATAGTTATAGTTGGTTGTAGGTGTTATAACCTGTTTGTTTAATATTATACTATACAAAAATTTAATGCAGAATGATACACTCTCAGAATGATAAAACTCATGTTTAAAAGAAAGGACATTTAAATGTTTTTTTACTTCCAGTGTAGAAAACAAGCTTATTTCAAATATGGTTTGTACAAAGAGAAATTTCAATCTAAAAATAAATACCACATCAAACCAAAATGGAAAACACACTAACAAATGGGGGGGGCCCTATGTAGATTATCCTTATTTTAGTGATTTCTTTATTTACATTTGGTAATGCCATGGAAAATTACGAATTATAGGGGCTTTAGTTCTTTTTAGCGAATTTCCCTATAGGGAATACGCTATTACGGTAGTAGTCATGGTAAGACCTGAGCCCGGGACCATGATACTTTTTTGTTTTGAGGTCCCCAGGAGCCAAAAACACCGTTCGTTCATTTTCATGATATATGTATATATATATATATATATATGTATGTCCGTGGTACTGATAACTTTTGACAGCGACCTCCGATTTTGATGAAATTTGGTATGAAGGTGTAAGACCAGGTCTATTTTCATGAGTTCGCAAACCAGCGTGATCGGGTTATGGAAACGGGGTTTTATGGGGTTTCAAAGGGGTCAAAAATGGGTTTTTGGCATTTTTGGACCTCACTTTTCAAAATTTATCAATTTTAACTAAAACCATTTAAAAGAGCTCAAAAAAAAAAAAACAATTTGGTATTTTGAATTTTTATCTTAGCATAACTGGTTACGGGGAAAATCCAAAAATATGTTTTCCATGTTATTCTTATGGGAAATCAAGAAAACTCTATACCTTGCTTATTTATTGACATAACTTAATCAAATTTGGTATGTACATTATCTAGATAGGGTTTAACTTATACTTGCTTTCAAAACCCATATGGCGGCAAACCTACATACTCACCCCCATGGGGTTTATGGGGAAAATAAAAAATTGCCATAGCTTGATACAATTTTGTGTTTACATTCACCAATTGATTAACTTAGATTTTCTAACAACACCCCATGGCAGCAAACCTACACACTCAATCCTATGGTGTTTTTATGGGGAAAGTAAATAATCTGAAATTCCATTGGAAATTCGCTGAGTACGCAGGTCTGCTGCGACGGGGGTATTAATAGTAATGTGGACTCATTCACTATGTCGACAACTACCTCATAACAACCGCAGTGAGTGTTACATAAGTCATACAGGACCGGGGAGTTCTAATGAAATGTTGATTTTTACTCTGTTGTCATTTAATATTTATGTTTGATGAACTATGTAGATCACACATCTGTGAATTTATTCTAGATTTTATAGGAGTGTTTAGACAGAGACCCTAAAAGAAATTTGCAATAGAACAACTACGTAATCTAATTTTAAACTAAAAGAACAACCACCAAATCTCAACAGTGTCATATTGGCAAGTTGCAGAATTAGTAATGAAGATCGATTGATGAAACACCATTATGTTTTATCTAATTTTCACTATAGTTTAATTTTTATTCAAAGTAACTCTGTCCATCACCATGGAGCAAGATTTATTACTCTATGATAAATGCAGCGCATTGCGCTGCACGGGCCCCCTAGTACAGGGTATTTAACTATAACAATAACTATCCTAAAATTTTTAAATGTCCTCATAATAAATGCTAATTAATAGTAAGTCTTTGCTTAATAATGTAATATTAAGCATGATGTCCTCAAGTTTATTTAAATTAGGTTATTATTGTTGAAGTCATACTCTTTACCTGTGGAGTAAAATCATATTACTGAAAATAAGATTCTCTTAAGAGGAAAAAAAAACAATATTGTTCTTATAGATTTATTAAAGAAGCTCACATGATATTTAGGATCCTGATATTTAGGATCCTATACAACAGGGATGCTCGTTCTCGCTGAACTATCTGGCAATTCATTGAAATAAGATGTATACAAGCCGACGTGTAAGAAATTCGCAATCATCATAATTAATAATTTGAAAAAGCCCTTCACAGTACACTTACTTCTAGTTTTTATACTTACAGAAATATACTTTGGTGAACTACACTTACGACATCTCAACTTTTTGTGAGTCATTTAGTTCCAAAGCAAGCATCTCTATAAATTTCCCTGGAAAAGGATCTTAAGGATTTCTTCTTTTCATATTTACTCTAAAGTTACACTTGTGTCACTTCCACAATTTACAGAGTTAGACATTTCTTGTCAACTTACAACTTACTTTTCTCAAGTGTGAAGACATATGGGGGGTTTATTGTGATTCGAACTGTGTTTAAATGTAAGACATGCTTTCACGGGAATTTTAAAATGAAAAACTTTATAGTCATTGGTGATTTTACTTTCTATGAGTTAATATAAATTACATAATTAACGAGATGAATAATTTAAAACATTCCGAAGTGTTACGATACCAAGAAACTTATTTTTAATTCTTAAAATTCTATTTTTTTAACTTCTATTAGGTGCATATAAGTATTTTAAATCCTGATTTTATAGAAGTTAAGTGGTAGAGAGGAACTGCAAGTCATAAACTAACTCGATATATAAAGATTTCATTTTACAAAATATACAAAATTTAATTTTCAAATAAATTATAACCTAATAAATTCTTTCGAGGATAACAATGAAAGGGGAAAACGTGTCATCTCATCTCATTGCCCGGTTCTCACAGCAGAGTGGCCAAAGTAACAGTCAACATTGTTGTGTTACCTTCTAAGGGCGATGCAGTTTTTCCAAATCACCCCCCCCCCCCAAAAGATCACCCCTAACGGCGCCGGCGAGTCGTGTTTTGGCTGACAGTTTCTTGTTTGTCAGTCGGATCAGAGTTCAAGTTATTATCCCAGCTTATCCTTTTACTTCTGCGTAAAACTTTTACAATTCCAAAGAAAACACTTTTGGCTCGTAATTCATTAGAATTTTATTGTTTGGTGTTTCATGGCGTTGTGTGACGAGTAATAGAAAACACAGTTTAAAAATTGCATTCTACAAAATAAAATTTTAAATTTTGATGCATTGTAAACATTATTTATTTTGAAATAAGCAAAGAATATCGGCTCTTTTAACATGTGACATAATTAAATCGATTTTTTTTAGAAAAAATTGTTTTTTTAGTTTATTTAAGATAATTATACTGCTTGCATAATAATATGGCAAAGGCTATACATCCTCTAAATCCATAAAATATATTTAACGACAATTTCAATTACATGGGCTTTACTGGTTTATAAACTGCAGTTAATTGCATATACTTTCAACGCGCCTGGTAGTTTAAACGGATCCACCCTAAACCCTCAATCACGCCATTAAAAGTTGTTTCATACTGTATTGCTGAACTTATTCTCTAATTTAAAATGCATATATGAGTCACTTGCATGTACCTAACTTTTAAAACTGCCATTAAATGAATCTTCTGCATAGAAATGAGTTCTTCTGCGAAGAACTCGAATACTGTAACTTATTTGAATAGGTTATAATATTTCAAATTATCATCGTAGGATAATAAATAATAAATAAGAGATTATGCATTGCAGATTTTATAAAGGATTCTGTATGGTACATTACGAGCCAGGAATTTAATTACATACTATTTCAATTTGATAGTTATAAAATAGTTCTGAATGTAATCATACTGTTATAAGATGCAATCTCTCAGAGTGTTCCTAAAACCAAACTTCAAAACTTTGTTAGTTTTTTGAAAGCCAAGTTTGCCTCGTTTGCAAAACACATTCCTAAGTTTGTTTTTGATGTAACAGAACTTCACATTAGCATTTAATTTACATTACGCTCTTCAAAATTATTAAATTGGATTAATACCATAGTTATTCCTAGAACCTTGTATGCGGGAATTAAATTGTTCATTTAATATGTAGTAGGCCTAGTATAGTTTATTGCAAAAATTAAAAAGATGTGAAAATTTTATTAAAAAACTAAATATTAATTTTTATTTATTGGTCCAAAATAATTTAATCTTAAAAGACCAATAGAAAAGAATGTACAAAACTCGAAAATAATATTATTGCTATTATAAAGTTCCTTCCGAACATTGTTAATTTATCACTTAGCGAACTTGTGAAAATAACAAAACCCGCCACTAAATTAGGCAATAAAGGTGGGGGTCATTTGTAACTCGCATTTCATTACTCTTTCCGCAAAGCAGCAAAAGAGAAACTAACCACCATCTTTATTGTTGGCGAGTTATTAGTCTTGTTTCATCAAGTCAGTCCGTTTACCGTCAGCAATTTAGTCCAAGACGTAGATTAATTATTCCTTGTTAAATAAGCACTTTGAAGTTAATTACGGTATATTATATGAATGGTTAGTTTGAAATATACGTTAAGTTTATTTGTGATAGTGTTTTGATGTAAAATGTTAAACAATTTCTCTATCGTACACTGTTGAAAAGCCATGTTCTCAGTAGGCCTAATTACCGAATCAACCTTCATAGTTTAGTGTCAAATTATAGGAAATTATGCGTAGATTTGCAAAATGTCTTTCAACGATCGTCCTTTGGGCTACGTCCTAGAGACCTTCTTTGAAGGTCCAGGGATAATACTCCTCTAATGGAAGACCAAAGCTAAAACGCAGTAAAAAGTTTTATTCATATAAATCTTCAGGAAGAATTTTTTTTATAACCTTAATCTTTATAAACCATGTATTTTATGAATTATGAATATGTGTTTATAAAATACTAGCTGTTTCCCGTCACGGCTTCGCCCGTGATTGAATTTATTATTTAGGTAATAAAATCTTTAAAAGAGCAACAAAATCTTCTTCCTTAAAAATAACATTGAACAACAAAATTCTGTGTGTTGAGATCTGAAGAAATTTTGGAAAACATTTTCTTGATGAGAACCATTGAGCAAAAAAGAAAGAACAACCATGTCAAATTTCAACCCCGTAGGCCCTTCAGTCATTTTAAAATCATGTAGGGCGGAGCCCTAAAGAACATAAAAAAACTATATTTCTAAAACTGTTTCTTAGTAAACACCTATTAGCGAAACGGAACATAAACGTTAAATTTCAACACCGTAGGATTTATGGTAATTTTGAGGATTTGTGGGGGGAAGCCCCTGGAATAATTTTAAAGTTCTATGGGGCGGAGCCCTAAAGAACTTCGAAAACTATATTTGCAAAACAGTTTCCAAGTGAGCACCTATTTGCAAAATGGAGCATCCATGTTAGATTTTAATCCCTTAGCATATATGGTAATTTTGATTTTCTGTGGGGTGGAGCCCTAAAGTAAATTTGCTAAATTGTTTCTTAGTGAGCAACTATGAGCAAAGAGGAACGTCTATGTCAACTTTCAACCCCGCGGGCCCAGAGTAATTCAAGACTTGTGGGACGGAGCCCTAAAGAATTTCAAAATATATATTTGAAAAACGCTTTCTTAGTGAGTAGGCCTAACCTACATATGAGCTAAGGGAAATGTCCATGTCAAATTTCAACCCCGTAGCCCTAAAATGTTTTTGAAGTCCTGTTGGGCAGAGCCCTAAAGAACTTCGAAAACTATATTTGCAAAACCGTTTCTTAGTAAGCATCCATGAGCAAAGAGGAATGTCCATGTCAAATTTCAACCCCGTGAAGACCCTAATGTAATTCTGAAATCCAGTGGGGTAGAGCCCTAAAGTGCTTTAAAAAGTATATTTGCAAACCCTGTTCCTAGTGAGTACCCATGAGCAAAGGGAATCCTCCATCATTTCAACCCCGTGGGCCCTAGAGTAATTTGAAAGTCCAGTGAGGTGCAGACCTAAAACCCTTCAAAACTATTTGCAAAACGTTTCTTAGATTAGATAGATAGTACCTAAGAGTTAAGAGAATCGTCCTTGTCAAATTTCAACACGTAGGCTATAGAGTAGTTGCCAGCTTCTTTGAGGTAGAGCCCTATAAACAATTTCGAAAACTATAATGGGAAAACAGCTTCTTAGTGAGCACCCATGAGCAAAGAGGAACGTCCATGTCAAAAATTTAAACCCCGCGAATATCCTAAAGTAATTTTGAAATCCAGTGTAGCGGAGCCCTTAGTGCTTCAAAAACTATATTATATTAAAAATACTATACTATATTAAAAACCGTTTGTTAGTACCTATGAACAGTAAAATACCCCCCGTCGCAGCAGACCTGCGTACTCAGCGAATTTCCAAATTAGTAATACTAATTTTGACCACATAAAACTGTAAACCAAATAAAATCACATGCTCATAAATAGGGAAATAAATGTCTATTCTCTTTATGATAAATATAGGGAAAGAGTATGCAGGTATGCTGCCATGGGGAACACTAAAAGTAGGTTTTTATCATGAAAAAAAATTTATTTCGACCATATGAAGCTATTTACTAAGTTTCATCAATATCTGTCCATTGCTAAAGAAGTTTGCCTATTCTCCATATGATTAACATGGGAAAAGAGTATGCAGGTTTGCTGCCATGATAAGCACCAAAACCAAAATTTTTTACCATAAATGGATGAATTTCAACCAAATGAAGCTGAATTCCAAGTTTCATCGAAAAATATTGGTTAATAAATGAAATAATAACACATCCCAATTCTCCATAAGATTAACATTGGAGCCCCAAAATACAATGTACTGTCTTTAGACTTTTGAATATCTCGGTAACCAATGGAGATAGAGCAAAGCTTCAAAATACTAAATTGTGTGTTTTTTTGAGCTAAATCCAATGGTCAAAATAAAAATTTAAAATTGTTAAAAATTACATATGAAAAATGCAAAAAAACCCATTTTTGGGGTACAAAACCCCCCAAAACTACCCTTTCCGGTAGGTCGATATGTCTGGTTTACGAACTCATCCGAATAAATGTAGGATTACACATCTCTACCAAATTTGGTGTCGATCGGACCATTTTTACGAGAGTTATCGTGTCTAGGGACACACATATATATATATATATATACATATATACATATATAAATATATACATATATATATATATATATATAAATTTTAATGACTATTATTTTTGGTCTCTGGGCACCTCAAAACGAAAAAGTAAGATGGTCCCGGGCTTAGGTCTTACCATGAGACCTACGGTAATAGCTTATTCCCTATGGGAAAATTAAATAGTAATAAAATACGAAATAAAGTAAACTGCACTTAATACAACCAAAGTACACCAGACTAAAAGTAATAGTACATCACTATAATCTTGACAATGTCAAACATAAATAAACATGATATTTCACACCTGGTTACTTCTATGCTTATAAGCATTTTCTTGAATGAATCATCATGTGGCAGATGTAAACAAACCTAATTCAATTTCCATAATCATACGTTAGAATACAAAAATGTTGCTTCCATAATATAACATGGGAACTTTGAGGACGTCTAGGGCGTAGCCCTTTGTGAATATTAATACGAAAATAGTTAGACTTTCCTATTTTGAGCCTAAAGAATGAGTATACCAAATTTCAGCACTCTAGCTAGTCGGGAAGTTGGAGAATTAGTGATGAGTGAGTCTGTGAGTGAGTGAGTGAGGCTGCGTTCACACGAGACGACTTTTCGCCGTGCGCCGTGGACGGCACGGCGCCGTGGAGGTTGAATTACATTGGAGTATATGGAAGTGTTCACACGTTACGACGCCCGTCGAATACGGCGCCGTGCCGTCCACGTCGGCCGTCACGGCGGCCGTGGACGGCGCTAAATTCGAGGCCACGGCTCTTTCACGGCACATTCACGACCATTTCAATTCAATCACATGTTGAATCTGGTATTAGTACTAATATTGCCACTTCAACTATTGTAACCAGTTTGCATAATATAAACAGAAATATCTTTAGGTTGAAATATCTTATAGAAAAGTAAACGATAGATTATTTACACTTAAAGGAAGGGGGTAAAGGACCCCCTCCCCCAGAGCGTTATGCAGTGCTTCACCTGCTCCCATTTTGCGCCTTTAATTAAGGCTGATAAAAATGAGGGAGTCTTTAAATAAAAGATAAGACTTGGGCTATTTGATTCGCTTTTAGAATTTTTAATACTTGGAATCCACATTAAACTGTGATGGTCTAAAGTTGTTAAACTTTGACCCATTATAGCGTAATATGGATTCAAAATATAATAAAACTAAAAAACGAATCAAAAAGTCCAAGAAAGTCTTTATATTTCATTCAAATCCTCTCTCACTTTTATCCGAGTTAAAGTTTTATCGGAGTTAGGCAGCGGCCGTAGCTCAGAGCTCTGGGTTATCACCCAGCGGGCCCGGGTTCAAATCCCTGCTCGGGGACAAAAAGATCGTTCGGCTGCTCCCGTGGTTCGGAAGTCACGTTAAGCCGTTGGTCCACCTGCATAGAAAACAAAAAAGTGCAGGCATTTCAGGCGAGGAGAACTATCAGTTATTGCTGATCTCCTTTTACTTAAAGTCATAGTATTATTATTTATATTTATCGGAGTTTAAATAAAGACATAAAATGTGAGCAGGCCAAGCACTGCATGACTTTCTGAGAGGAGCTTTTTCATCCTTTCTTAAAACCATTCTTACAAAATATAGGTAAACACCTTACAGTAGATGATTAAAACTTAAACATATTCTATTACAATTTATGCATTAATAAATTTTCCTTTGGCATCGCCACTCATTTAGGTAGTATCATAATCGCAGTCTTTATTTAATGCGTGGACTGTAATCAAAACCTTTTACTGATTTTACTATTATAAGAAGTTAAACTAACAACTTTTTATGTTTACTATTGACGATTCGGCCGACACGGCGCGGCGCTGCGCGGGCCGTACAATCCTTACGACACAAGCCGTGGTGTCCACGGCTGAGGCCGAGGAATGCACGGCGCCGTGCCGTCCACGGCAGACGGCGAAAAGTCGTCTCGTGTGAACGCAGCCTGAGGGCTTTGCCTTTTATAGATATAGATTATTGATATACAATAGGATATTTCAAGGAGGGTATTGGTAAATAAGACTTGTTGTGACGTGTACTTGTTGTAATGTTGTTGTAACTTGTTGGGTGTTTGTTGTAATGCTGTGTTATACTTGTTGTTGTTGTTGTTGTTGCCGTGTTGTTTGCAATTACAAATGAAACGCAAACGTGCACAACACTCCAAGAGCGTCTAGGCATAACACTTCGAGTGTTGTAGATGTCTGTGATTAATGTCCAACAAACAAACAAAAAATAATATCAATAATAGGGACTCGGTATTTTATTTTATGAAATACCGGAATAGATATACTATGTTAAGGAGTAAAGTTTATTTTATTATTCAGGCTATCTCCTAGCGATGTTCAGCCATTTAACTAGTAATAGCCTAGCTATTTCTACTGCATAACTTTATGGCAATACATAAAACATAAACCATTTTGATTGAAAAATTAACCAAAGTGTACTTTACTTTGGTATAACTCTAATAAAAAAGTTTGTTTGTCGTTAAGTTATTCTAAACTAGAAACTTCAAAACAATATAGTCTACGAAAAGTGTGTAAAAATGTGTCACTTTAGGTTTGACGAAGGAAATCCAGACTTTTAAGTGCATTCTGTAAAAGTAAATAAATAATTTTAACTTCGTAAATACTCAAAAATATTTTGTTTACTTTTCAGATAAAGGACTTTTAATATCTCGTTTTTAAGTTGAAATATGTTAAGCCTCCCAGAAGTGCACGGCTAGTTGCCAAATAAACTACTGAATAAAAATATTTTTTGGAAACTGAAGCCCATAAAGGTGGTGGGAGAAACAAAAGGTTATGTTCGTCTTTATGTGGCGCCGACCTGCAATAAAACAGAGGGCGATAATAGTAAAATAAATTGTAAAACCCGACTACGTACTGAAGCACTCTGGTGAAAACTTTTCATCTAAAACTCGTAAGAAGAGTTTGGGAAATTATGCTAATGCTTCTGTTATGACGCGGTACACTAAAAATAAGCACAGAAATGTTTTTAACCGTCATACCGAAGATAATGTTTTAATGCTAACTTTAACTTTCTCCTTTTTCAAGTGAATCGCTCGTAGAGAAAGGACTTCAGTGTTTGGTCAAAACCTTCTACTTTGAGTTATTTGAAAATATATCATGAAGCCTATATTTAACATACCTGATGATTGTAAAAAATAAAAATGATATGCATGATTCTAAAAATCAAGTTTTCTGTATTAGTCTAGATGTTTATGGAAAACGATACATCTGTTTACAAAGTTAAGACTATAGGCCCTAGGGCCCTACTAGAGGCTTAATTGTCATTTCTTGTATATCTATATGCACTGTATCCCAAGAAGAGGTTCCTATTTTAAATTTAAATGTCATACATTTGGAACCTGCTACAAACTAAAAACCTAACTGTTGTAATAAATTGATATGAAAGGTACCTTATAATTTATTTTTACATATCTGTATATTAATCTGTATATATATATTTTTACATATCTGTAGAGTTTTTAGTTCACAGCGTGTCCGGAAGGACTGGAATATTAATTAAAAATAGCGACCTCTTCGTTGGACATCCGGTAATAGCTTGAAGTTTGATACTACTGATAAACCAGAAAACGTTTTCCAAAACACAACTCGGCGGCGGCGCTGGAGGATTTGAGGCCTATCGGGAGGGGGGAGGGGGAGGGAAGTAATGATTTGGAAAAACTACACCGTCCCTTAAAGGTAACACAACAAGAGATACCGCTTGTGTTGTCGGTAAATCTACTGTGAGAACCGAATAAAAGCCCAGTGAGATGAGACATTTTCGATTTTCGAGAGAATGATATCCTACTTTTTTATTTTAAATAGAATCACACAATCTATCACTGAATACACTGCATGAATAAAATTTATGGGGCAGTTACTTAGCCACAATAAAATTAATTCCACTTAGCAAGAGTAACCATATATGGTGCATTTTATTTTGTTTTGAGTATACCTACATCTGTTCATTCGAGTTTTAATCGTTAAAAAAGACCGTTTAAGTATAGAGGATTAAAAATGCTCATTTATGTGATAAAACTGGTTCTTCAAGCAGATTGCAGTTAGCGGATTTCCAAACCCGATAGCTGATTTTTAAATCCGATAGCGGATTTCCAAATACGAAAACTACTGGTTGCGGTTTATTATTTTTGGTCCATCAAGGATAAAATTGTCCATGTCATGAAAATAATCCATTAAATGAAAGATACAGCCTAAGAGAGCCCTCTACCAGTAGGCAAGTTTCCAGATATTTATAAGGCAACGTATTCCCTACTATCTTTAATAAGTTCAAATTTTCTGTAATATCAAACAAAATTAGTGCTAAGATATGGGGATGGTAGACAGCCAATTAATTTTAGTCTCTTAAATTTCAATAATTCTGTAAACATTAATTTTATACAGTGTATTTTTGCCCCCTAACTTAAAAAAACTCAGAATTTACACATATTATCAGTGATATTTAGGTGAAAACCTTAATATTTTTAGGAGTTCTGAAATAACAAAATGCCAGCTTACGATTTTCAATACTAGTCTAACAACACTAGTGCAGCAGTACTACATGTAGGTAGTATTTTATAGTGCTGGCTATTCAGAAAACACTTATACACTAACGCTTGTAAACTCCAATTTTAAACTCAGGGACATAAAACATGATTGAGCACTTGTTTATTCCTAGTTCTCCGTGCGTATGAATCTCCAACCAGCAAAGATTGACTGCAGTTTCTGATGCATTTCACATCCAGAATATTTACAATCCATTGCCAATATTTACAGCACAACGTGAATATTTACAGCACAGCCTGTGAAGCCTACAGGAAACGGCCGATATTGATATTTGTGTTGGGGCTTACTCGCAAATTTGCATTTAAGGCTTCCCTTTGGGTAACAAATATTTTATTTTTTCTTGCGAGTGGATCGGTGAAAAAAATTCCAATACTATTACATAGTTAATTATTGCGGAAATTTTCTATCGCTGATTAGTAATTTACAAATTCACGACGTTTCGGGAACTGGAATCTGATCCCGTCTACAACATAACAAGCTTTGTTATGTTCTAGCCGTTCTAGGCATTTCTTCCACCTGAAAACAGGATCAGATTCCAGATCGAAAAACGTCGAAATTACCACTAAGGTTTGGGCATATTCCAAAAAATCAAAATGACACTACTGATGATGGACTTCCAGACATCATGCATACAGACAGATATTTTGTTCAAAAAGCCATTATTTTAAATTGGGAATGTCTACCTACAATGAATACTAATTTTTCAAAATACAGTTTTTAAAGAAAATATTCATAAACACACAAGAATCATTGTGAATTACCTTATAATGGCAGAGCTTATTTGATAAATTTCAAGTTGAACATCCTCCCATATCCGTGTGGATTCCAGTCTATCCAGACTGGTGGAGTGGTGGCTGGAGTTGGTGTTGATCTCTGTCATTATTACGAGATGGAATTTATGACTCATTATTCAGTACAAGTCGTTTATTGAAATTACGATATTGATATTGAGTTTAGGTTAAATAGGTTGATCTGACTGCCAACCGGCAATATAGCTCGGTTATTTTCTTCTTTTGAAGAATTGTGATTTGTTCACAAATTTAATTGTAGTATTCTTTTGTGATAAGATACACACGTCTCTAAAATGTAATATGTTTTAGTAATTTAGATTTTTGATTGTTCATAAATAGATTACTTTAAAACAATGCTCTCCTAACTTTCTTGTTTGAATAGTTACTTAAACTGGTGTCTTAAACGAACTAAAATGTAACATAAAACTTGGTCCAACTATTGAGTACCTTTTGGTTTTTAATGATTTTAAGTATCAGACTTTACTAGGAGCCAAACTTATAACAATGAAGGTATTCGCACAATTCTTGCTGCATCCCATAGCAAATAAATGTACACTTACTTAATACTGTGTATCATATTCTTGTTTATTACTGACAAACAGCCCTAAGAGTCCTCCCCTCCAATACTTAAACGTTTCTCTTTCCCTTCAAGTTACGCCATGTTTTTATAGCTTTCATATCTCCCCAACAAGAACTACACACATTTCCTTTTATCAAAATACCAGAATCGATTACACATCTTCCATTACATCACTCTGTTGTCGTTACAAACGATGTTGAGGGAAAATGTTATAACTAATTTCAATAAACAAATATCAGTAAAAATGTAGTCCTCAAGAGAGTTTGCCTAACTCGTCAATTGTAATTTTGGAGACTATAAAAGACGTTTTTAAATTTATGTATTCATGGAATATTGTACATCCTTGTACACTTAGAATATAAAAACAACATTTTAATAACTTAAAAGTTAAGTCTTATTGAGCACTGGTGTAATTATCCTATACTCTAATACGAGTAAGGTATATTTGTATGTATGTATTTATGTACTCGCATGTATGTTTGTACTAAAAACCGGCTCGAACGATTTTCTTTAAACTTTGCAAATAACTTAGTTCTGAGATAAAAACAATATAAATATTGGTCTGTATGCTATGAAATAGTAGTTTTCATCACTAGGAGCAAAAGTGGGACTTTTTGGTGCGCAATCGTGTTTTAAAAACGAGGCGAAGCCGAGTTTTTAAAAACGATTAAGCACCAAAAAGACACTTTTGCTCCGAGTGATGAACAACGTTTTTTATCATAATGCAAAATTATACTTTTGATCGTTAAAAATATTAACTATTAAGTTTTCGAGGTTATATTTACAAAGTAAGTAATATGCAGTGTTTACATTTCTGTTATTTACAAACAATGCTCTTTATACGTTTGAATTTCAAAATTCTGCTCCTCAATATTAATAAATGAATAATAATATAGATCGCAAACAGCTGACTTTTCAGTACTAGGACCTAAACAATTCTCCAGATGATTTTTCAGTCCTAGGACAATAAAGAATCGGTTTTGGTACAGTTGAGAGAACAAAAAACAGGCTGATTTCGTGCAGAATGATAAAAAATCTTATTTCTTTATAAACTTAAATTGAAATTTAAACCATTTAACATTGGTCTTATGGAGTTAAAAATCAAAACAAAGAAATAATTAAAACATCTGACTATGAAACATGAAAAGTGTAGACCATGTGTTCCAGTATAAACGTGAGGTTTTGCATTGTAGCACAGAAAAAGGAAACGATATCGTTTCATTTTTCTGTGATTGTAGCCAGCCACTTAATAGAATAGAATAGAAGCAGTGTTTTATTTCCTCCAAATCAAGTACAGTACAAAGCAATACAATATAGCAGTACACTTTACAGTAATGGTTTCACGAACCGTCTACTGGGTTGGCACATTTGCACTGAAAATGATATTACGATAATTATGAAATGGTACTACTGTAATAAAATAGTTTATCTTATTTAAAACTGCTGATTATGAATGTTTAGATAAATAAAAGTCATGTAAAAGTATAAAACAACAAATCAATTTGTAGAATGGTATTTGAATTTTAAACAAAAACATTTGTAAGAATTATGAAAACAGTAATAAAAATTGGAATGCACGTGTTACAGATTCAATTTAAATATACACAAGAGTGTAGCACCCACATAATCATAGATTGAAACAGTCTGAAAGGCGAGTGAGCGAAGCGAACGAGCTCATCTTGAACAAGAAATAAGCCTTTTTGTCCTGGGTATTTTAGCGCACTGTCTGTAACTAATATCACTATAAAGAATATTGTTTATTGTTTTACAAAAGTACAGTATTTTATTAGTGCAATCAAGAGCTATGGCTAATTATTGTATTATTAAATTATTGTTTTTTGTATTTTTTTTTTCCAATTTTTGTTGGCCTGGTAAAATCGTGATACGGTATTTAACTGTTCGCCAAAGTTTATCGTAAACTAAAACTGCCCTAACTAATTTAGTTCATTTACTTTTACTGTCATGTAAATACGTATTACATCTATACAGACCTAAATGATTTACCGCACTGAATTTTATCCCCCCAACGATACTAAATGATTCATAAATAATATTTCATCAATGCTTTCATTCGCTCGGTTGCCGAGGCTTTCAGCATGGATACAAAATAAATGAAGTGAAATGATGGCCAAAATCTTGCAACTTCGTCTCTCCCCCACTATACTATGGTATAGGGCTACCTCCCCCTCCCCGCCAAGCCACCCTGGGGACGGTTTTAGAGGCCTGATGTCCAATGGCTTTATTGATCTTTGTTGATCAAACATACAAAGTGTATTGTGTTTTGACCGGCGACAGCTTATAAAAGCCTTTGAAAAATATCGGATTCTCTGCGGTTTAGGAAATGGAATTATTTATACTTAGCTCAGGCCCATGATGTCTTTGGAGAACTCTAGAAAATGTGGCTTATACAATATGAACATTATTTAGATATATCTTTATATTGGTAAACAACTTACCGACGTGGTTAATCCACCAAAATTCCGTAGTGGAAAACAAGTTTAGTTTTACTTTAGATTGTATTACATCATAGTTGTGTCGGTCGGTAAAAATGCACCTGAAGAATGTGCAAATAATAATTGGGTTTCAACGTAAAATTTATACTGTATTAATTTGATAATCCGTATTTTTAAGAATACTAATATGGTTATTCATTTTAACATTTTAAAACTCAATATAGATAGGTAAATTTTTAGATTATTTGAATTTGTAAAAAGGTTAATTTGTTGTTTACAACAATCACACATAGAATGCAAAATTATTCAATAGGCAAACTCGAGTAATTTATTTGGGGCAATAAAATCGGTTTCAAGAGATCATTGCAGATTGCAGATTGATAACGAAGTACGATTTTAAAAACTTACACTGCTGTTAAACCTGTTCGCCTACTAAAAGGATGGGAAAATAGGAAACTGCTCACTTGCTTGTTGGCTGCACTTTGTATCAACTACCTATTGGTTATCGTATATCACCAACTACTTGCAACATATCGATTCTCCTTAAAACATTGGTAAACAAAGATTGCTTATGCTTATACTCTCTCTTATCTTGGAAACTGTAGACAAGGTGATGCGAGGTATAAAAACAGGGGATGACGATACTGAAGCCTTTCCAGCCTCGATCCCCAAGCCACAATCCCCTTGGTAACCCTGTGGGGGAAATTCACATAAAAAAATTTATAAACTGGCCCTTAACACAGAGAAACTTAAACCACCCCTCATGGTAGAAAGATTAGGAAGGTGACCATGAAAACCCCTCTGAACTAATAAGGTGTCAATGAGTGCTTAGTAATTATGTGTAAAGGTTTGCACGAATTTAACTAAATCCAAGTTTCTTTTGATTGATGATTGATATAAAGCAAATTATATTCAAAGCTTTTTTTTTAGGTTTAAAACTCCCATATTAATATTATTAAAGTCAGTTGATATATTTCGTTATTTTTACTGAAAAGAATCAACGTCTTGTACATTTTTAAAGATATAATTATAATGGTTTTGAATTGCCTTCGCCTACAGCTCATATCCAGTTGCCCGTCTACAACCTCAGGTTTCGACGCACTTCATGGTCACGTAGTGGTTAATTGGTTAAAATCAATCTAAAGGTATATCTGCAGTCTGAAGTCGTTTACGAAGTTTATAAAACGAAAACACAAAACACGGACACACACAAACACCGACACGGACACGGACAGGCACATGTAAAGTAATGTCTTAGTAATTTTGTCACAGACGGTGGCACCAGGACACCCTGATGTCACCCTATTCAAATTTTGACAATGTCTTCAGACAGCAGATACATCTTTAGCTTGAATCTAACAAATTTACCAAGCTTATACGTGACTATAACACAAGTGCGTAGAAACCTGAGGTTGTAGACAAGTAACTGGGATATGAGAAAATAAAACATAAAAAACATAAAATAAACTCAGTAAATGCTTAGCAAAAACTGATAAAACTTAACATTTAGTTCGCCTTGAAACGTATGCAAAGACCTTTAGTAGAAATGGTTGTACATAAAAGAAGTAATTAACAAGCAGTTCGTGAACAAAGAAAAACTTGAGTTTTCAAAGCAGGAAAGGGTTGGAAGAGAGTGCAGTATCTAAGGGGCGATGGAGTATAATAGGTGAGGATAAGGCTCGGTTCTCAGGAATAGAAATAGTTCATGACATCCTTAGTCAAGAGTCAAGAGTCAAGAGAGTCATTGATGAAAATTATACATCTTTCTCAACATTCAGCATCAATATTTTAAATTATGCTATGTTATGACCCTTATCAACACGGTTCCTTAAATTGTTATTTTCGTAGGTAAGATGAAAATATTACTGTATGAATATTGTTTTACAGGCTCCGTCTTAGTATGTAATTAATAATGATTAAAATATTGCGACTATCTCATGCAATTCCGGGTATCACTGTAGAGTGGTTGACAACACCGTCAGTCTTTATCGTTGTTACCAATTTATTGGTGTTACCATCATGGCAGTGCAGTTTTCCAAAATCGCCTCCTCCATCAAGTCGTGTTTTGGCTGACACTTTCTTGTTTAAATTCTGACGGTATGAAATATTCGTGAAGGTTAGATCAACTTTTTTGTGATGAGTAGCCACAAAAAAATCTTGTTTGTCAATCGGATCAGAGTTCAAGTTATGATCCTAGCTTAGCCATTTCACTATGCCCAAAAATTTTAAATTCCGAAAAACTAGTTAATATTTTTGTTGATTTTCCATAAAGATAAAGCTACGACAGTTCAGTATTTGTGACTTTTGATTGGGGACATATATGGTGAAGGTAGCCTACCTAGTGGTGTTATGGAGTCTCATTCATATAAAAATAGTTCAGAAAAGAGTTAATAGCTGTAGTGGAAACCAAATGAACTAATCTCTCATTTTAAAACTATATACTCTAAGAAAGTATAGCAATGACTAAACCAAATAGGCCATATAAAATATTATAGAATAATAATAACTTACGAAAAATGTTCCAACAAAGTTAATGATAAAGACAGAAAGCAATAATTAAGTTTCAGTGCAGGGTTAACAGTCGTTTGTAATGTTTTTAATAATGTTATACAATTATTATTTTAACGAGCTGGTAATATGTTTATAATTACTTAATTTAAATAGCCAATGGCAAATACCCCAACGTTTTTTATACAGCCTATACTAACATTGGGTAAACGCCTTCAAAAAACATTTACTGTACTTGATTTTAACGAAAATGAGACCAAAGACATCTAGAAGAGTCACTATCTTGTAAAAAAGAGAAGCAAAGTGAAACATTAATTGAAAGATCGCGGCGATAATGAATAAGGTCAAGTCGACCAGATGAAACTGTGACAGCGTAGCTATTTGAAACTGCTATCTTGGAACTGGTGAATTGAGCCCTTCTGTTCTGATTGCTTAAAATATTCATTTCTCTGTCTTCGTAGAACCTCAACATTAAAGAAGTATTACCACGATTTTAAGGACTCTACCTACAAGTTTTAGATGAAAAGTTTTTATTATATGTTATAGTTGGTACTAAAAATTTAATTGGGGGACATTTACAGTAAAGATTTCAGATCCTTAAAACCAGATTAACTCGAAACATATCAAGACCTCATGTATTCGGTTTTTGTCGACTTCCCAAGAATGCACATTAAATTCTATTGTACTACCAAACCATACCATACTATTATACCATGACGAAGTTGTGCAAGTTAGAAAAATACATAAGATAAAATTTTACGAAATCATATTTTTGTATTGCTTAGTTAAAATTTGACATAAAATGTAACTCACATAGGCTGGGCCGAAGTTAATTTTCTGGGGTAGGGGGAAGGCTAGCACCTCCGAAGTTCAATAATTGAAATTAGGATAAAATATCAGTAATGTTAAATAGGGCCTAGGAGTGTCAAAATGTTATATAATATTAGATGTGGTTCACTAGTATTATATCTTAGGTGCAACGGTTTTTAACTGATTGTAACATATAAAATATGGTATGTCATAATCATATTTTGAAAGAATACTTTTCAAACTATAATAATAAATTGCAAATTGCGCATTTTATGATTCTGTATGAGTGAAACTCACCTACAGTACGTGAATATTGATTATGAAGTGACAGAGATCTCTTTTTGTTTACTATATGGCTTTTAAAATCCATCAGCTGTTAAATTACAATTCACATTAAAGAACTTGCAATAAAAGTTGGTCAACATTTTAAAGCGCCCTCTAGAAATAAATCAAAGGCGAGGGGGCGAAGCCCGAAACAATATGACATTTTTAATTACGATTCGTCACTGCGGTATAACCTAAGCTTTAAAATGAGACCTCAATCTTAAAAATCGGTTTTGTAGGTCGAGAGAAAAAAGGACGTAACAGACGAAACCCGTATAGAAATAAGAAGATAGATTAAAGAAGATTAATAAATTAGGATTTAACTTAGGAAATAAAACGAATGATATTGCTTTCGACAATAGACACTGCAGCGAACGCGACGCGTCCCAGAAATATCAAGGGCAAACAATTTAATCAGATATTGGCTCCCACTGTTATTCTACTATAAACATTATTGATCATGATTAAAGAATTTCAATCATAAGACGAGAAGAGACAACGGATTAAATTAATTTTCCAGCTTACTGATTACATTTTTCAGTGTTGCCCTAAGAGGCAAAAAGTCTTGAAATCTTTAATTGTATAATTGTAAAATATTATTTAAAATATTGACTAATGTTTTTATACATTAAAGAAAGATTCTTATTACTGAATTAATTACAAAAAACACAAATGTTATCTTAATGGATCAGAAAAGTCAGATCTTATTCAATACGGTGTCAAGGCCTAAAATATTTTCTATGTATTAGGCCTGTCGTAGTTTATAACAAATAAGTTTTATCTGTATCTAAATAAAATTAAGCCCGCAGATATTGTAAAAACGTATTAGCCACAGCAGCATTAGTTGAGAGGAACGGGTTTGATCCTATGAATATGGAAGAGGTTTTAGGACTAGGGGATTTATATTGAAGTTTATCATCGCGTTTTTCGTAGATGTGCAGTGTGAAATTATTAAATCATAGTAATTGTTCGTAGATGTGCAGTGTGAAATTATTAAATCATAGTAATTGTTTTACATACATATCCAATAACAACGTTTTGCAGGTTGAATAA
The DNA here is from genome assembly GCA_030545055.2 of Neoaliturus tenellus. NCBI lineage: Eukaryota > Metazoa > Arthropoda > Insecta > Hemiptera > Cicadellidae > Neoaliturus > Neoaliturus tenellus. The sequence goes on from CM061537.1 coordinate 43,176,886, forward strand.
AAAAAACATACATAAAAAGTCAAACACAATTGTTTACATTAATATTGTTATAAATAAACAGTATCAGTTAACTGACACATACTTTCTCCCAACTATATAGAAAAGGTGTTAAAAGCTCCAAACATTAATGTCTTGATGACTCAGTCGGATAGCTACCAGCTGAGCAGCGCTCGTTTGACCCCACGCGCGTCTGTGACTTTTAACAACGTACTGCGTTTACCGCTAAACGAAAAATTGAATTTTCTCCGCAACCACTTGACGTAGAGCAATAATTCAAAATACTGGATTATTTAGTTTTTTGAGCTTGATTTAATGGTGATAAGTAAAATTTATTTTGAGGCAACAGCTATTTTAAAAATTCAAAAAATTGATTTTTGAAACACTTTTTACTTCATAACTTTTGAACGCGCATTTTCTCGGAGATGCGGGTGGTGTTATTTTATTCACCATTTTAAGCTTAATAAACCACAAAATTTTAATCAAAATCGTTAGAGCCGTTTTTGAGAAATTGTGATTTTTGACGATTTTTGAGGGTTTTTGGGGGTAAACTACCCTTAAAAATCAAAAATTCAAAAAAATGAAAAAAAAAGCCTGGAATTATCGTGGGTTTGGACCTACATACCAAATTTCACCAAAATCGGACCATTGGGGCATTCTCTAGCTCTGTTTACATCCTGACACACACACACACACACACGCACACGCACACGCACACGCACACGCACACGCACACGCACACGCACACGCACACGCACACGCACACGCACACGCACACGCACACGCACACGCACACGCACACGCACACGCACACGCACACGCACACGCACACGCACACGCACACGCACACGCACACGCACACGCACACGCACACGCACACGCACACGCACACGCACACGCACACGCACACGCACACGCACACGCACACGCACACGCACACGCACACGCACACGCACACGCACACGCACACGCACACGCACACGCACACGCACACGCACACGCACACGCACACGCACACGCACACGCACACGCACACGCACACGCACACGCACACGCACACGCACACGCACACGCACACGCACACGCACACGCACACGCACACGCACACGCACACGCACACGCACACGCACACGCACACGCACACGCACACGCACACGCACACGCACACGCACACGCACACGCACACGCACACGCACACGCACACGCACACGCACACGCACACGCACACGCACACGCACACGCACACGCACACGCACACGCACACGCACACGCACACGCACACGCACACGCACACGCACACGCACACGCACACGCACACGCACACGCACACGCACACGCACACGCACACGCACACGCACACGCACACGCACACGCACACGCACACGCACACGCACACGCACACACACACACACACACACACACACACACACACACACACACACACACACACACACACACACACACACACACACACACACACACACACACACACACACACACACACACACACACACACACACACACACACACACACACACACACACACACACACACACACACACACACACACACACACACACACACACACACACACACACACACACACACACACACACACACACACACACACACACACACACACACACACACACAGACACAGACATCACTCCGAAAACCACTTTTTTGGACTCAGGGGGAACCAAAATGGATAAATCCACCAACAAATCAAATTCAAAAATTTTGACGAAAACAATACTTTCTCCATATACTATGGTATAGGGGGGAGAAAGTAAAAAACAAGCGATGATATTAAATTTAAAAATTTTATATGTTAGTACAATTTATCCTTGTTAAAATTTAATAATGAGTTTAATAACAGACAAATTGGTTATTTGGTTCTAAGGAAACCATCTAAAAGATAATAATAGCCTACTTAAGAATCAGCCACTTAAAGACAGTCCAATAAAACACTTGTGAGAAGTCTATGAATTCAGATGTACTTCTGAGTTTGCAATAAAACGAAAACAGTTACTGAGACTAACTTAATTTAAATAGAATTGAATGTAGACTGCACTCTCATCATTTGTGAAGTGTGCATATATTCCCATTCCTTATCTTCTACTTATAACATTATAATATCGTTTAAGTCAACTAAAATTTATCACAAATTTTAAAATAGAAAACCGTTTCGTATTGTTCACAAAGAATATAATAAACACCTTAATCTCTGATTCGACTGACGAGAGATTTTTTGCCAAAACAAGACTCGACGGCGCCGCTTGGTTGGGTGGGGGGGGGGGGGGGGGGAGTAACGGTTTGGAAAAATTTACGTTACCCTTGGAAAGTACCTCGACAATGACGGCACTCCACTGTGAGATCTGGCTAATCAGATGGGGAATATACATACTATTTTGACATTCGCAACTCCGACTGAGGTAACGGTTTTGCTCTTAAATCTTACTTATATAGTAAAAATACATGCTTATTAGGTAATAATAATGAAAAACACACAATCAAAGTAGTAGAAATGTTGGGATAAAAAGTCACTCTTTAACTTTTGGATTAGTATGTAGGTACTTCTCGGCTGTAGGCCGACAGCCTATTATTTTAAGTTTTTGCAGTATAAAAAATTAAATGTAAAAATTTTCCCATAAAGTACTGACTGATCTTTGTTAATATTTCAACACATTTCAGGTAGCCTATTTACGTACACGCAGGATTTACAACAGAGTTTCATAGGGTGACAATTTGGCAAGAAGAGTGGAGAATGCGCCACAGGTTTAGTTTGATTTATGTGAAGTAAAATCTCCCAATTTGGAAAGTCATATGAGATTTTATATAAATAATATTAAATTATATGGAAAATCACTCAAAATAGAGAGAGTATTCATTGGCTTAGACCTACTACGAACCCTAGTATCACAAAGGCAAAGGATAATCAAAATTTACTTGGAGTTTGATTATTGTTTTGAGTTTAGCTCAATCATGTAACTCAATATTGCATAAGTGTTTATTCCCAAAGCCTTTCGCGGGAGTCGGTTTAAACTTGGCGGTGGGCCGGATCAGTTTATAATATTGTTTGGGTGAATTTCCCCTCGAGGGGTGTCGCGTGGTGTTGGAGGGAGGAGAGGGGGTGGAAGCTGGAAAGGCGCCAGTCTCGTCAACCCTTGTTTTCCGCACCTCGCTTCACCTTGTCTACAGTTTCCAAGAAAATAGAAAGAAAACATAAAACTTTGCTCGCTCATTCTTTCCAAGGAAATTACTGAGACATTGCTTTGTCTTCCACCTTATCATAAGAAGAAAATGAAAAGTTATCTCCAGGAACTTAAAGACAAGAGATGAGTGCAAACTTGGATTAACATAATTTACTTAAAGGAGATAAATTTAGATTTTGTTAATTGAAAAATTAAAGATTTTCCTAAAAAAACTTAAAATTCTAAAAGTCTGTCTAGTTGTAATGTTTACAAAAATAGCTTATTAAGAATATATTTTCTTATTCGAAGTCATATAAAGACGTGATTATTAGAAATATATCAGAGTTTTAATAAACGTATTATACACTCTTGAGTTGGGACGATAACCAATGCCATTATCGACTCTATAAGGCTCAACCATTTTACCTTTAGTTACTTTATTTTCATCCTTACCTTTTGTTACTTTATTTATAAGAAATACATTAATCAGGGTGTCTCATATTGTTTTTGAACTTTATTTTAAAACCCAATCTGATCGAGAGATACATGATTTAAAAACGAATTATAAAACGATAATCAGATTCTACAGGATCCTCTTCGAATTTCGGCCACAATTTGTAGGATGCTCAGGCCAAATACTTCCAATTTTCTCCAGATCATTTTTGAAAGTTCAACACGCACTTCGAAAGATTTTCTAACTCCGTCCAAAGAGCCAAATTCATTCTGGTTGTTGATTCAGGAGTTTTCGTCTTTTGTCCAGGAGTCGTCGCGGTTACGGTGAAGGCGTCATATCCGGTTGCCTCATATCCAAGAGGTGTTTTTCAAAGTCGTTGTGTTTTGGTGTTTTACATTAAATTTCGTCCTCTCTTTCAGCAGAATCCAAATCTTGAACGAGATACCACGTGAAATTTTGCTGAAATGATTGAGTAAAATATTTAAATTGAATTTGGTTAGTTTCATACATGAAGAGGACCCAATAGTAAAAACCGAACAGTATTTTGTCTAGACTAAATAATTGTCTTTGAAAAGTCCCAAGAGTAATTTAGAGTGCGACAAATTCAAACTAAAAATTTTTACTAATAATTTTGGCTAATGTTACCAAGGTAATAAACAACAATGTCCAATAAAAAACTAGACGACATTATCATTTAGATTTTTAATGCTTTGGTTAAGATGTCTTGAGATCACGTATGTAGAGTCAGTGCATAATTTCTGTTGGCTAAGATTCATTTATCTTGTTGTTCTTTTTACCTCCATTTCGGTTTTTTTTCCATAAAATAATTATTAACCCAAGAGTTAAAAAATTTTTATCACCAGAAAACTGTTTCTCTCGTGTTAGGCTATTAAGCACTACACTTTGTATTTTTCTTTCGTTCAGTGAGGTGCCACAATTTATCACACTTTATGTTCGTTAGTTCTTTTTATGCACAAAGCTTATAAAATCTGTTGTAAGGGAAATCACAGATCGGTCAGACCATGGTATCTGGCTTGTCAGGGTCTGTTTTTATTTTCAGTCTAAGCTTGTCTCGTTTTTGCTGTTGATCGGTGAATTCACCGGACTGTAAACGTAGTTATTAATTAATATTTAAGTGCGCACTCATTATCTGATATTGTTTTCACTATTGTAAATTTTTCGAAGTGCGTGTTGAACTTTCAAAATGATCTGGAGAAAACTGGAAGTATTTGGCCTGAGCATCCTACAAACTTGTGACCGAAATTTGAAGAGGATCCTGTAGAATCTTATTATCGTTTTAAAATTCGTTTTTTTTTTAATCTTGTTCTCTGTATCAATAAAATTGGGTTTTTACAATAAAGTTCAAGAATTGTAAAATATGGTTAATAAATGTTTTAATTTTTAAAAACATCTTTACCTGGACTAAAACTTCACCTTTTAATACAGAAATTAGCCTACACCTTGTACAATAATTAAATTTATACTTAGTCTTGCAAAAGATTGCTAAACAAGATTGAAGTTAACGACTTCTGTGATTTGGTTCTACATTAATAGGGTACTAAATATTTTTAAACCGAAATCCCTTCTTTGATTGTGTGATTTAAGTTATTGTTATCAACCTCTGACATGGGAATCTTCTATATATTAATAGCTAACTATAGTCGTGGTCAGGCGTATTGGCGGGTGGGTGACCAGCTGTTTCAACCTATTACCTTAGTAAACTGTTTCCAGAAGGTAATAGTAACTGTTCTTATTGGAATCATAACGTAACTGTTTGAAACGATACACTTTTACCGTTATTTTCTTGCGCATATTTTACCTAGTGAGATCGATTAATTTGATAAATTATTTCTTGTTTATTGAGTGAAACAGATAGAATGATTATATAAGGGCAGATTAATTATCTTACCGCAGACAAACGGTTATGTTATAAAACATTAATGTAGGCTATAGGAAATGTAAAATCGTGAGGAAAAGTATTAATAGTTGTATAAATTAAGGTAACGTATAAAACCTTTAAAAATATCCTAACCTAAAACCTATAACCTAACCTATAAAAATGTTGTAATTTTAATTTTTCACTAAAACTGACAACATTAGACCACAAAAAAACACGAATTTTCTATATGGTTTAAGTGTGTGACGTGAAGGAGATCTATACACTAAGGATTGTACCACTGTAAAAACGTTTTCCCAAATCACTATCCAAACTCAACTCTGGTTTTCAAAAACAGTATATTTCTCTTCTCGTCAGTGTAATTTTTAGTGGCTCTTCTATAAATCAGATATTATTCGTATACAAGGTAAATAGAATAGACAATTATGACGCTTGTTCACACCTCTCGTCGAGCCTACATGAAATACCTTCGTCTATCATCTACGCATGATGTGTACGTAAGGTGCAACATTAAAGACGAACTAACCAAAATAAAATACGCTAGTAAAGTTAAATGTTTAACTTTAAAAGATATTGATTGTAAAAAAGGATGAAAATATTTTGATGGATTAACAACACGATGGAAAGAAGGTTGTATTTTCATACGTAACAGCTGACATTAAAATTCAATGATATGTTTGTAACTGTTACTTTTTGATTCTGGTTGAAGCAGCTACTGTTACCTTCTAGAAACAGTTTACAAAGGAAATAGGTTGTAACAGCTGATCGGCCACCCGCCAATAAGCCTGTCCAGGACTATAGAGATCGCCTCCTGATCGAAATTTGATCAAATTTCAATTGATCTCAACCCAAGAAGCTTAAAAACATTTTAGAACTAAAACATCTGTTCTTCTTAATTCTCTAGCAGTTAATTTTACAACAGCTGTCTAATGATTCATTCAATTCTCCTTTCTCCATAAGATTAACATAGGAACTTTGAATGCCTGTGGGGCATATCCCTGGAGTCCGATGTGAATTCGAATGGGATTCTGCTCATCAACAGGACTATACCTTTCTAATGGTGTGCGCGGATTTATCCTGCGATGCACATGAGCTGAGAAAAAAGGAGGAAACGAAACATGCTTGCCTATTAATTGGATGAACGGATCGAAGAGGAGTGAATCCTCATACATGACTGTTACAACCTCACTAGAGTGACAAATCCCGATTCCGTTGTCCGACGATTACGTCCGCAAAAAGCCTCAGATCGACTTCAAACTTTCACAGTCGATTTTAGGCGTAATTTTTCAGGTCGAGTTCGTTTCTGAAGTTATTCTGTTAAGTAATAAACTAATGAGACGTAATTTAATTTCCCATAAGAAATGCATTGGAGGCCGCAATAAGCGGTGTTTAGGATACGTTAAATGTTGGCATTGTTGTTTTGTTGTCAGACATAAAGAAAGTGTATACAGTAATACCATTTGTTATTTAAAAAATATTTTAAAATAGGTTATGAATACTGGAAAGATAAATTTGGTGTTAACAAATAATAATAATAAGAAAATTTTTACTAAGAAAATAAAAGTGGTAAAAATTTAACTGACACATAAAATCATTAATAAAGAAAAAAACAGAGTGTGTCAGATGTCCGTCCGATAATATGGAGATGGCAGCGGCGGCACGACAGTCAAGACGAAGAAGAGTCAAGTCATTCTCTGGTTAACTCTACTACAGTGTAGGCGTGTTTTATCCATAGTGGTTGCTGACTAACTGTGTGTTTATTCCTGTTTTGGTTGGTTCTTAACCTGTGTATGGTAATGTAACAAAAGTTTCATGTTAATATGTAATTCTATGCTAATTATCTAGGTTAACACTATTTATAAGCCATAGTCTAAGTTGAAAATCTTACTTTCTAACCCAAACTAACAACTCACTGTCCAGGACAAGCAAAGAACACACGTGGGCTGGACCTGTCAGAACAGGTCCAGCCATGGCTGGCGCAAATGTCTCAAATGAGGTAGAAAAAGCAGTTGCTTCAATTATAAATACAAATGAAACAAATATGGAGAAACTAGAAAATAACATTACATCCCATAATGTCCCTTCTGTAACAATAAAACACAATCTTAAAAGACAACATGAAAATGACCCAAATCACGTCAAAGAACGTGATGAAACTGGATCACCTGACCTCAAAAGGAAAAATTATACCATTCCCAAATATACCCCCAGCAATCTTGGCCCATATGAGGTGGTTGTACAAAGCAAAGACCATCAGAGAATTAGCCCCTTTCAAGTAGGAAAAATTCTCAAAACATGTAATGGAATAGAGCACATCAAAAGAACAGGGAAAAACTTGACAATCACTTGCAACAATTATACGACTGCAAACGGCCTAATAGAAAACCAAAATCTCGCCAAATACAAAGTTTTCATACCCACACTAAGAATCCACTCTGTCGGAGTGGTTTTCATTGACCCTGAAGTATCGGAAGAAGAGGTGACCACTGAAGCCATCAGTGAATCCCTCATTCTCAACGCTTATAGACTCAAAAAAAGAATATCAGTACATGACATTAGCACTGGCTCCCAAAAAAACCAATACATTGACACACACTTTATGAAAATAACCTTCGATTCTGACGTTCTCCCAAAAGAAATAAAATTGAATCATGTTATCATGAAGGTAGAAAACTACATGATTCCAGTCAGACAGTGCTACAGATGCTTCTCTTACGGACATGTTGCTAGCTCTCCATGCAACAAAAAGCGTATCTGTAGGAACTGTGCGGAACCATATCACGATGGCGAATGCGTCAAAATCATGAAATGCATACACTGTTCTGGGGAGCATGCAAGTAATTCGAGAACATGCCCCGAGTATTTAAGGCAGCGCAACATAAAAGAACACATGAATCTATATAGAGAATCTTACTTCACCGCTAGCCAAAAATTCCCCATCACATATAGGTCCTCCAACAAACCCTCATTCGTAACATCCAGAGTTAAACAATACTCAGATGCAATTAAACAAAGACCTGATCAATATAAAGTAGGTCTACAGAATACCAACAGATACGAACCACTAAATAATAATCAGAGAGAACTAACCCCCGAGTTAGAAGTCCAGAATTTTAAATTTAATTTCATGAGAAACCCTTACAAGCGTAACCAAAACTCTAATCAAATGCAAAGAAAACAATTTGACCATACTTATTCTAACCAAAGTGGTCACTCTAGCCTATCCACCCAACAAAACAAAACTAATCCAAAACCAACAAAACCTGCACCCATAGTTCTCCCACCCAATGATAGAAATTGGCTCATTAGAAGACTCAAAGCCAAAATTGAGGAACTTAGACAAAATATTGAGGAAACAACAACAAAAAAAGAAATAGATGAACTCTTTGAATTTTACTTAAGTGACTCGGTGTTCTCAGATGAAAGTGGTAATAAAGACGACCCTGGGGAAAAAAACTTAGGCCTAACTGAGGAAATCCCACGGTCCACCACATCCTAAACTATCGATCATGACTGATAAAATAAACATTTTACAATGGAATGCCAGATCTCTCATTCCTAAATGGCTTGAGTTACAACATACCCTAATAACACATAAAATACACATAGCAGCCATACAAGAAACTTGGTTAAGTAGTTCAGACAAAATAACTCATAGTAACTACAATGTAATCAGACAAGATAGGATTGATGGCTATGGAGGACTAGCAGTAATAATACATAACAGCCTATCATTCAATAAAATAACAATTAACACAACGGAACCTGTACAGATTATAGGACTGACTATAAACAACCTCAATAAACCATTGACCATATACAACATATATTGCCCTCAAGGAAATATTACCGACACCTTCTGGTCTAACTACCTGTTCAAAGACAGCCATGACAATATTATAATTTTTGGCGATTTTAACGCACATCACACCGCCTGGAACTGTAAAAAAACAGATAAGAGAGGACATGCACTATTTCAAGCCTACATCAACTCACCTTTTGTACTGGCAAATGATAATAACTATACTACAACGCCAACAACACATAGAGAACCTGCTATCCTAGACTTAACATTCTTATCCTCTCCAATATACCTGCTATTAGAGAACTGGAAAGTGGGACCTGATCCTATGGGAAGTGACCACAAACCAATATTTATGTCATTAAATCTAACCAAACACAACCCTGCAATGAATAACCCAATTAATAACTCTTGCCGTAGAAACCTTAAACTAGCAAACTGGCCACTATATACAAAGCTTTTAGATAACAAAACCAAAGACAGAATTAAAAATAACAATTCACCAATCTCTATCCAAGAATTCTATGAAATCTTAACTGAAGCTGCAGATATTGCAATCCCGAAATTTAAGAATTCCAATGGTAATGGAAATAACTTCGGAAATAAGAGCTGGTGGACAAATGAATGCTCAAATGCAGTGGCTCAAAGACGTTTAGCCTTTAAAGAATTCAAAATAAATATGACCCCAATCAACTACCAAAAATATCAAAGGGCTCAGTTGAAAGCAAAAGAAATAATTCTTAATGCAAAAAATATGCATGGGAAAAAATATGTGTCAAAATAAGTGATAAGAAATCCTCCCAACTTGCATGGAAAATCATTAGCAAACTTAAAAAAGGAAATAATAGTTATAATGAACTTATCTACCTACAGGATAACCCTAGCCTATGCTATGAAATTATGAAACAGATTGTTCCCGATTATGTACCTAACAAAACGGAAATAAAGCCTAATCCTATAGCCTCCACAGATAATGATCCCAACCAATGGTTAGAGAGGGATTTTACGGAAGACGAGCTAATTACTGCCATTAACTCAAAAAAAACTGACACAACCCCTGGTAACGACAATATTAGCTATAGCATGATAAAACATCTTCCCGGATCCACACAAAGCATACTTTTACAAATGTATAATGCTATATGGAAGGATAAAATGGTTCTCCCTGAAGAATGGAAGCATTCACTCATCATAGCCTATGCCAAACCTAACTCCGACAAAGCCAAAGCAGAATCATATCGACCCATCTCACTTATACCTTGTCTCATGAAAATTTTTAACACAATGATTAAATCAAGGCTAGAATGGTTTGTAGAGAAAAACAAAATCCTACCATATTCTCAATATGGGTTTAGGAAAAATAAAGGCTGTCAGGACTACTTAATTCATTACCAAACCGAGCTATATACATCTCTTACACATAATGAACACGGTGTTACCGTTGCACTCGATCTAAGCAAAGCTTATGACAGAGTTAAAATCCAGACGCTCTTAGACAAAATGAGTAATTTCAGAATTCCTCCCAGATATATTAATCATTTTGCCAAGTGGCTAATTTATAGGCCTATCTCATTCAAATACTCCTCCCAAGTTTCTACACGATACACGTCTTGTGGAATTCCCCAAGGTAGTGTCTTCAGCCCTTTGCTGTTTGCCATATATGTAGCAGAAATTAATGTCAATTTACCTAAAGAAATCAAATGCTTACAGTATGCAGATGACACTGTTTTATTCAGCTCAAACAAGAACATCCAGCTGATAGCAGGAAAACTACAGGATGGATTAAATAGTTTAGAAACTACATGCAATGAACTAAATCTAACATTCAATGGATCAAAGAGTAAAGTTATGGTATGCTCAAGGAAAAGGAAATTAGAAAAGGAAGTACTGAAACTCACTATCAACAATCACAACATTCCAGTAGTAAATAAAATTAAACTACTAGGAGTAACCTTCGACTCAAAACTTACATTCCAAGACCATGTCGACAATGTACAGAAAAAGTGCCTAAAAGATCTGAATATTTTGAAAATCATAACATGTGGAAAAAAAGGAGCTCACCCAGACTTCGCACTTCAGATATACAAGAGCTTAATTAGACCTAAGCTAGAATATGGATGCCACATATTTGGTCACTGCACCAAAAGTACCCTTCATAAACTGGATATGGTTCAAAACCAGTCTCTGAGGATATCAATCAGTGCTCTGAAATCATCCCCAATAGAGGCAATACACCTAGAGACAGCCACACTCCCTTTGCAATACAGGAGAAACTTAATAACGGACAAAATTGTACATAAGATACTCACAGATTCATCCCACCCCTCTTATAATAATCTCCACTACCTTCACTTTCAAACAGAACATAACAAATATTGGAAGAAAAAGAGGAAACCACTGTACATAAATTCAACTTATAATTTATTAGAAACAGAACCACATTTAAATGAAAATATAGATGTGAGCAACTATTGGCAGTTTAATGCTCCTGTGTCAATGAGCCTTAAGAAGAACCACTTAGAATTCAATGAAAACTTTGAAGAAAATAAGATTAGCAAAAATTGCAGTACAAATGTTGAGATCAAACAAATTTTTCTGTTTACAACAAACATAACCTATAAGGAGTATTTACAAATATACACAAATATACACAGACGGTTCAAAAACGGCTGCCGGGACAGGCGCTGCCTACTGGATACCGCAGCTACAGATGTCCAACCAATTCAAGCTTAGTGAATATACATCAAACTACACGGCTGAACTATATGCTATATATAAGAGTATACAGTTTGCTAATTCAATACCAAATGAAAATATCATTATACTCACTGACTCACAATCCACTGTAATGGCAATTAAAGCTGTATTTAACAACAAGAAACAATGTGATATTGCGCTAAAAATAGCAATTGCTGTCCACAATAGTGAAAAAAGATTTTGCTTCCAATGGATTCCAAGCCACTCAGATATCAAGCATAACGAAATAGTAGATAAATTAGCCAAGAATGCTATTAAAGAAGGTCAAGAAGGAAATGATTTACATATAAGCTGTGACGACTATATTAATTTAATGAAAAAATCATATGTGAACAAATATAATATGGAAGTAAAAATGTCCCCCAAAGCCCGGTGGTACAAAGACATTCAGGGAGACTTCACACAACAACCCTGGTTCAAAAACAGTCGGACAAGCAGACAATCCATAATCAACATCTGCCGATTAAGGATAGGCCACGCTCTAACGAACAAATATAAGTTTGCAAGACATATGTACTTCACCCCATTATGCCTCAAGTGCACTCTAGGACAGGAAGAAACCATCGAACATATACTGTTTACATGCCCCCAATATTTTTCAGAAAGAACACAATACCTCAAACACACAATCAGCAAATATAAATCCGACATAAAAAATGCGTTGAAAGCCAATGACCCAGAGACCTATGACGAGTTAAATACCTTTCTATATGCCTCCAAAATTACACTTTAATATAACCAACCACCCAGTCAAATTACAACCACTTTCTTTTCGACAACACTCATTACTAACAACTTACCTGGTATCTTGGGATTCTTCCATCCGTGGCCTCACCTTTTCGGATAGGATAAGCCTGACGGGCCCCTGGCTGAGAAGACAGACCTATCCCTTACCTTCCTCCCACCACAATCCTCCCTTAGAGAATCCTTCTTTCGAACACAGTCAACACAACCTTTGATAATAAACAAGTGTGTGAATAACAAAATAACAAAAAATTTTCTTAACATTACAGAGTTGTTTGTTAACACTAGTCACTAACTCAAATTAATAACCAAAATAGTCAGCAACCCATTAAAAGAACTACGAGGCTACATGGAAATTCCAAGCCTGCCGGTGGCAAAAAAGGAAAAAAAAAAAAAAAAAAAAAATACTAGAGATGGCCGTGCCTACAGTCACCTTGGCCCCTTCCCACTCATTTCCACAAGAGTTCTCCAGGCAATGAGCAATGTACTCGAGAAGCGCTAACCAGTCGTCGTCCAGTCAAAGTTGTCATTCACACATATCACGACTATCACACGACACTCTTGTTTTTGTTTAAAGTATTGCATGCATGCATACACTTTGTTTGATTTTGA